>OX632362.1:35239242-35726742 GCA_951751655.1 Ophion costatus | reverse complement strand
CCCTCGTACTCCCAATATGGTGTACAGAGTGACACGTACACGCACGTACACTCGACCTGAATCTTTCGCGCGCTCCACTTTCATCTTCGGAAAGTGCCTCCATCGAAACTCGACGAACGCAATGAGGGAGGGCAAGTAAACGACGACAATGTCTAATGCAAGCTTTGCGGGAGGGGGGGGGGGTTGTCTAAACGAGATTGAGCACCTGGAGCATGTCTGCCGGCAGCGATATGACCTCGAAAGAGTCGCTCATCAACACGACAAAGCTGTCGCAGCTCTGCTGCCAGTTACTGGAATGATGCTGGAACGTTGTGGCTGTCGGGTCGCTGCAATCTGGCGTCTCGGAATCCTCTTCGGTGCACGAGGAATCGGCTGTACCCAACGACGGTACCGTGCCAAACTCCGAGCGATAAGTGAAGCCTGGTGAATCAATGATGAACGCTGTACGATAACCCTTCGACAATGACGACGTCCACGATTGTCTCGCAAATTCCTGCCAACCGATTGATCCTCCGGTCCCTGCGAAATCGCAGAGCTTCCGAGTCGTGCTCTGGACACTTCGTCGACTTTTCCGTTCGCCAAGTTCACGAACGGACCGTATTCTGACGGAACTTCGATGCTCTCCGCGGTATCACATGGTCGTGCGTGGACAGTGCCATGCACGATTCGCGCGAGGACGGATCCTCGATGAAACGGTATTGTGTCCTCAAACGCGAAACGACCAAGAATGGATGACCGGAGCGATTCCTCGTTCGGACGAGGTTTGCTCGACACACGCGCACATAAACACGAACAGTAACGTAACGACGAGCCTCTGACGTCAACTTGGCACAACGTGGATTCCTACGATCGTGTATAGCGACTCGCCAGAAAGGGCTTGTCTTCTTGGTTTCCTCTAGTTGCAAGTTTATGTACCAGTGACCGCAAACGTTGGCCAACTTCGGGGAGAATTGACCTACAAAATCGCTGCTGCTTTCGTGCGGCACGGTGCTTTTGGGACACGGTCACACTTTGGCTACCCAGGATTGTGGAATCGCTTGATCTTGAGCTTCGAATGGTCGATCGTACCTTTTGATCCGTCCACTCGATCGGTACTTTTAGGATCTTAGATTTATCAAATAATCTATTCTATTGATCAACCCACTTGGTCGATTTGTTTTGATGAAGTATTTGGATCAAACCTCTTGATCATGCCGTTTCATTGATCCTCTTGATCAGTCCGTTTGGTCAATCCTTTTGGTCAATCCTCAGGTCGATTTGTTTTGATGAAGTCTTTGGATCGAACCTCTTGATCATCCCGCTTCATTGATCCTCTTGATCAGTCCGTTTGGTCAATCCTTTTGGTCAATCCTCTTGATCATGCCTTCTGATCAATTCTCTTGATTAATCCTGCTGATCAATCCTTCTCATCGATCCTTTTGATCAGTTCTTTCGATCAATCCTCTTGATCGCTCGCTGGTGCCCACGCAGGTTTACATCGCTTCTTGATTTGTTGTTTATAGGCCCGTTATCGTTCAATCGTTCAATCGAAATTGTATCCAATCCACTTGGGTTTCCTTAATGTACAAAGTAGTTGTAACATCGCTCACGTTTGAGATACCTATGTGTATACATGTACAGTATCGCGAAGTGTCGAGAGTACGACTGTGCTACCACTTTACTGGTCACTCTCTCTCTCTCCCTCTGCTTCCTTCTCCGACCACCTTGCTTTTTCTGAATCCCTGCCGAGGTTATTCGTTTCTTTCAGCGGCGAAAGCACGCGATCCAACGCGACACTGTGGCAGAGTGACCGCGAGGGTGGTTTTTTTCGTGTAAGACGTCGAGAGGTGCACCCTCTCGGATCCTCGATCGAGTACTGATGGGGTTGGTGAGCGTGCTGCCCTGGCCTACCTTCACCGTTGTATGAGAGAGAGAGAGAGAGAGAGAGAGAGAGAGAGAGTGAGAGAGAGAGAGAGAGAGAGAGAAAGGGAGCGCGCGGTGGCCCGTTTGCAACCCCCTTACCCAACCCTCCCTCGTTGGATGGTTTACACCCAACTATGTGCAAGGGATACACGAGTCTGACACACACACGCACACACGCGCACATATATAAATATATGTACGTGTATTGGACTCGTGAGGTTCAGCCACAGGGTAGGGAGGGGAAGCCAAGGCCAAATGCCTCCCCTCGGGGAAGCGGAGAGGCGAAGCAGCTATCGAAGGGCCGATTGAACCACACGGTTTTCAGGGGGGTGGTGGGATGGAATTCGCATCGAGAGTGCCCGAAATGAGCAAAGACATAACGCTCCGTCACGGAACATTTTTTCACCCACCGATGACACATATGCAGCAGCTTATGACGACGGTCCTCTATGTCGAATGTCCCCAAAAATCATCTACGATCAGTTTGTTTCGGTTAAAAGTCCTGCTGGTAGTAGTAACCCAAGCAAACTCAAAAAAACTTACTGTAACCTACTGTACACTAGTTATTAACTTATTAAATTATTACTTATTATTATATTGACATCCCGCAACTCTAAGCGTTTCAAATCACCTTCAATTAAATGGGAATGTATCCATACAATGAGCATTTACAGGACCATGTGTATTATGGATAAGAAATTATGTCACGAAATGAATAATAAATGAATCCTCCTTTTGATGACTCGTGCATGCTTTCTCTCGCGTTGTTCACAAGGGCAGAAAGTAAGCGTAAAAAATGACTGGCGAGTGTGCACACCCAAAATGTTGTACCCAACCAACCAATCATTCCGAATTGATAACAATTTCAGACTTTCCAGTATTCTATCAATTATACTGATAATTACTCTATTACGAATTCATTATTACAGTATTTATCGGTAATAATCGATAAGTAATTATCTATGTGATTATTGACAAGTAATCGGTGTTATCATCGATAAGGAATTATCGATATCTCATCGATGGTAATTCGAATTTGGACATTAATTTTGGAACCTTCAGACTTTTGGAAAATTCAGATATTGCTATTGAAAATATTAATTGATCGTCGCCTTAATAGGAGCGGCTTGACAGTACTACTTTAACCGTTGCGTTGAAAAACTCGCGATAAGCAAAGCCCGCAGATTAATTGGCATTTCAAAGGCAATCCCGTGCTGCTGTAAAAGTGCCCTGAATCATAATAAATTGCCACGTGTTATAATTCAGAGGTGTGGCAATCTACGCAGCTCTCTGTTCGTGCACTCTGCCCCTACACTTTTGGTCATACATGTGGATGTATTCAGTCGTATAATGCAACATGATTCTACGAATCACGTCGACTGACCTGCGAAAAAAGCATTCGGTGTGTTTGCGCTGCAGGCTGTATCGTGACGAACGGTATTACCAGGTGCTTGCAGTGATTAAAGCGACGATATATGAAGAGTATTGCCGTTGACGTATCTCGCGTTCGCGATAAGAGCCGCACCCCTGATAATGCATGATTCTTCAATCTCGGAAAGTTAAATCCATCAACGCCCTATCGAGAAACGCGTTGTTGAAAATCCTGCCCCGAATTATTTTATCGTAAGTAACGAGGAAGCGAATTTGGTGTTTTTTTCTTCATCTACAAACCCTAGTGATATTTAAATTGGGGATATATTAGGTTGACGATTTGAGGCTGAGAATGTTGGTGTCCTAGCTTGCGGAAAGAAGGGTTCGTGAACCTCCAATGGATTTTTTCCTATCCAGGGTGTCCCAGAATTGAATACGTTTCCTGAAATGGTGGGTTGGGGGTGAAATTCTGAGTCTATCGATATGAGCATGTGCGGGTCTCAGATCAACCCCTGAATTATTATTAATTATTAAAGGCGCACCTGATTGGCCTGCCTTTAAAAATTAATAATAATTCAGGGGTTGATCTGAGACCCACACATGCTCATATCAATCGACGTGGGATTTCATCCCCAACCCCCCATTTCAGGGAACGCAATCAGTTCGGGGACACCCTGTGTAGAATTTCGTTTCACGGTACAGAAGTTGTCGAAGGGATTCAATGGATTCATCGCATTGGATCCCTATACCAAAACGTCATGCTCGTACATCGGGTTCTAATAGGGATTCCCCGTTGGAATCCAATGTACGAATGCAACTTGAATCATAAAGGACTCCCACATTATCGAACCGAATCCAATACGATGGTTGATGAATCCGTTCGCATTCTGTACGTGGAATTTTCGAAACAAAATATATAGATATGAAAAATGAGTGGATTTAAAAGAAGTATAAATTGCTTAACCTTCCGTTGACAATTTGACCCGGATAGTATTTCATCTACTTGCCATTAACAACCCTTCGGTTGGTCTTTATTGAAAAAAAATCAGGGATATACTTTAAATACTTCTTGATACATTCTACATCTACATCTACATCTACATCTTGCGTAGTTGAAATTCGGGAAGTATAAAATTGAAATACTGTAAAATTTTTTTTAAACTTCCAGTTTTCGAAAATTGAGCATTTTATTTCAAATTTATCCGGTCAAAATGACCCAGTGTGTTAACCTAGTATTGAAAAAGTACATGTTAAAAATCAATTTGAATAACATCACTGAAAATCCATTGTAGTTATGCCGGATTCCCTAACAGATTTCTGCGGGGTTTCTGCCTGTGGGGCCGTAAATCAGTAAACGATTTTCCCGCCACACGCATGTCTCGTCACCCGTTTTTTCTATCTTCTTCGTGTCTTTGTCTTTGGGAGGATGCCCTGATGGGAAAAAAGTTGACGGGCAGTGGCGTAAATTTGCCACGATGACTTGGAACATATTGCCTAACAGGTGAACGATCGATGATAAAATTTCGCTCCATCGAACATTGATCATCAGCTATGTCAGAGCCATCCAATTATGATTGGCCCTCGAGCTTCGTCACGAATTGATTTTAGCACAATGATTCGGCGTCAGTTGCCAATTGATCTCTTTGCAAACATCCGGCAAACATATCCCTTGCCCAATTTCCATTATATCAATCGATTCACCATTAGGTGTTATTGAAGACTTTTTGGTGATGCATCATTGAACCGAGCAGTGATAGGTACCATTTAAGTACCATTGGCCTTTTCGAGTACCATTGGCCCCCTGTACCCTGTCCCGTTTATAAGTACCATTGCCCCCCCCCCCCCCCCCCCCTATGAATCTCACTGGAGTTTCATCACGCACACCAAGAGTCTGAAGGTTATCGGCAGAATGCCAGGAATTTTATGACGGCTCGTGTGTAACACATACTCTTTTCGTGGCGTTCGTTTGGTCTCTCTCTCTCTCTCTCTCTCTCTCTCTCTCTCCCTCTCTCTCCGACAGCCACGAGCTGGTCTGATCTTCTCTCTTCTCCTACCTTCGTATTCCCAACACATAACTTTCCCTGCATACTTGACCACAGTAGGATTTACAAAGTATGGCCGTGGACGATCGATCGTTTCACGAGTCTTCCCAATGCCCATCACGACTTTTGCTTCAGGTATACGGTGTTAACAATAAACACATACGCAACAACGAAAGAAATTGTCTTTCAGTTTTAGCAACCGATTCTCGGTGCCCGAAAAAGCACATAATACAGGCGGAAAATCTGCATATATACACGAATGTCGTATAATCATGACGTTGAAGTTTACATAGTTGGAATTCAACAAAAACTACTTCTTCCCAATTACTCAAATTATTTTTGGTCCATTTAAGCTGTGAAAATCGCTGAAACGTTTCTGTGTATTCTTATTAGGAATTGACGACGTCAATTTGTGAGAATAAGACTTTAGATAATGATAAAAACGAAAAAATAATATTTAAAAAACGTTGCTTTCCAAGGATACAAACGTCAACGTCGTATATACTCGGAAAGAGGTTGGAGGGTCCCTAATCATCTGATAGCAACAGCCTAGAATTACGAGAAAATCTATGGCGTTCAAAAACAACTATAAAATAACGTTTCCCCAGTTTCAAAAAGGTTAGCAGGAACATCCTGCGAAATAATATCTGAAAGTTAATAAATAATGATAAGCATATATCATGCACATTATATTTAATCAAATACACTATTTTATTTTTATTACTATTGTTTATATATGTTTTCATTATGAGTCATACATACATACATTTTTTTAAAGCTCAGATTCCATAGGACGGGCTCCTTCCCTTTTATTACATTCCCACCATATTCCACTTTTTGAATCTTATTTCATTCACTATTAACTAGCAAGTTACGAGTAAATAAGAGTTTACATCATTCATATCATATAAACTTTACATGATGTACCTCATATATCATATTACATTATGTTACTCATATACACACCCATATATATAGAGAAACTCCCTAGTTAATTAATTAGTCTCTTACTTTATATATATATATATATATATATATATATATATATATATATATATATATATATATTAACTAGGGAGTTTCTCTTCAGGGCAGAATTCAGGAATCATGATATCCTCCGCATCCCCCGATCTTCGATATAAAAACGATATAAAATTGCAGAAGTCGATTTGTATCAGGTTTTTCATCAATATCTCCAAATGCCCGTAACCTTCTCCAGTCCCCGGGGTACATATAAGATCCATCCGAAACGAGTAGTAATACTTCCTAGGTACAAGCAATTGCTATCCAATGGAAGATCGATCTTCAAAAAAATCCTGCATAGGTCACTCGCCAGGATGCTATCAACTGCTTCATTCGTTCAGTCGAAAAGAGAAAACGATAGATCGGCGGAGAAGTTAAGAAATATATTCATCTTGATACTACTCCACGGGGGTTGGGCGTCCAAGCTGACGGATATACGCCGGAGCAATTACGAAATGACCGATGTTGAGCCTGCTAACCATATCGTTGATGGATTTTATTCGATCGTATCAGCTCGAAAAACCAATGTTGCCACAGCTTCGAAGCTTCGTACTAGGCCAAAATGACACTCGTGCTTTTAACATATATATCGCTTATCCGTTAAGAAACAGTCATAACCCCAAAAATGCTGTTTTGAGAAAAACGCATTATTTTTCTTTCTTCGTACTCGCGAGGTCAAGGTTTATCTAAATTAGTCTGTAATCATTTCATTCATTGGAAAATTTAATTTCAATCTTCAATCAAATCAAATTTAATTTTAATTTAATCAATCAAATTTAATTTAATCAATCAAATTTAATTTCAAACCTTTATTTAAATTTTATGGCACACTTATTTCAAAACAGCATTTTTGTGTTATAACAGTTTTTTTAGTGGATGAGTGATATAAAAAAACCAAATATGCGTTTAATATTTTTAAAAAAGGCAAACTTCCGTTTGATATCTTCGTTGATAACTATCCTGTATGCGTCTTCGAGCCTACGTGAGAGTTGGTTTTCCATCTCGCACCAAAATTGCTACCAGAACCGCATAGAGACCCGCCTGAAAGAAAAGACTTTTCCAAAACCCAATTTTTCGGAATTCGAAGCGTGTTTTTGTTATGGATCGCTGTGGATGTTCAAAGGCCGATCGTTGGCCCGTAAAAACATGTGGCACACACTGCAGGCTCGTATGCGTATAAAGTCTGAAGCTTTCAGATATGCGCTGACATATACTGGGTGTCCCATTTTAATCTTAAAAGTTCAAAGTGAAACGTTCAACAGAAAAATCTTTTTGTAGTCTAAAATTCAAAATAGGGACGTTGAGATTTATAGGGATCAAAATTTTGTCACCAAAACATTTATCAGGTCAAAACTAACAACTTTTGTAGGAAACTTTTTTTTTATAACGTTCATGATTTTTTGGTTAGAATACAATTTTTTACGATTTTAGCGCCATCCAGGTAAAGTCAACACCTAGCGTAAGTGTGCGTGTGTGTGCGGGTGTGAGTTTGAGTTTGCTCGATGACCCAAACAAATCCAAACAAGCATTAGGTCTCTCCGGCTCGTCATTTCGCTTGAAAAATTATATTCTAACCTAAAAATGATGAACGCTATCAAAAAACTTTTCCAACAAAATCTCACAGTTTCGGCCTGATAAATATTTTGGTGGAATAAAATTCATGATCCTATTTTTTTTAACATGTTGGCCATATTAACATCGCCATTTTAAATTTTGGAAAAAAAAAATGTTTATGATTCCCCTTTGAACCTCTATAGCAAAGTTCTATTATACATAATGCTTGATCGGAGCAGTATTTTCGAGATAAATCAGGTGTAAGATTTAAATGGGACACCTGATATATATGAACATAAGGATTATATATATATACGCATATATATATATTGGTGAAAAATAATTTCAAGGTCAAGATATCATAAGTCGTTGGATTCGTCTGAATATCAGCTATAACGTTTTAATTTTAAACAAAACATATTCCCATTTGAAAAACTCTTGATGACCTTGAGAACGCAAATTTTTTCACCACTGTATCAGCCCTTCGAAACCAATCGAATTACCTCATGACGTTTTCTCGTCACTCTAAAGGCAACGAAGATATTTGGGGTGGTCACGTTAAATGGTCCACCCCGTACATACACATACACACACACACTCGCATAAATATACATACCGATCTGTATGTGTGTTCTGCTGAGAATATGATAATGGTGGAATGAATTAACACAGGGTGAAGGTCAGTCTTGATGCACCTTTGGCCAGGTGAGGCTATACCTTCTCGAAACTTCAAACGTACAAGCACACATACCCACACGTATTTGGTGTTTGTACCGCACACCGCATAGCTCTTTGGTGCTTTCTCTCACAGGCTTTCCGGTCGTATAGCCGGTTCTACATCCTATATGCAATTCTTCCCTCTACTCGTCACCCCTGTGAAACACCGCGTATCGTATTTCTCGAGTCCGCGCGCGCGCGCGATTGCTGTGCCTCGTTAGTATTTCAAAATCCTCGTGTCTCTTTGCTCACAAGTGGAAAACCCTTCCGATATACGTGCGTCTGTGTACTATGAAATATCTGCGTTCGCGCGAGCAAGGGACGTGTTGCGATCCGATCGTGAATGAAAATTTCGGATGGACCTGTCGATTGATGTTTTTATAATGGAGATGGAAGGAGTAAGAGATGGGTGAAGAGGCAAGAGAGAAAGAGAGTGAGGGGGAGAGGAGACGGAGGAGGGCAGGGTAATTGATTGACGGTACATTATGCCTTGGAGAATATAATACCTTCGGAAAATGTTTAATATATCTTAAAAAGGAACTAAAGAAAAATTATCACTATATAAGTAAACGCAATTTTTGAGGTAACAAGAAAACAGAGGTACGGGGGAATCAAGAATCCTGAAAATAACAATAAAGGTTATCATGAAAATAACGACAATAAAAAGGATGACGATGACAATAATAATGATCAATTATTATTATTAGAGTGTAGACAATAATGTATATAATAGAAAACTGTTCTTATGAAATAAATGATTGAGAAACTTACGAAGTAAATTAAGAAAGAAATAATAATAAACATTATTGTTATTATGATATTTTCCGTTTAAATTGATTTCCTAACATTTGTCAAACTATTTTTGTCTGTCATTTTAATGCTACGATTATTCTTCTCAACACTTTAATAATAATTATTATAATAACAATAGCAATAAAATAAAAGACAAAAATTGTTAGTTGCAACATAAAACTATCAAAGATAACAAATGTAAAATTTGTTAGACGTATGCAGCAAACTGAAATAGGAATGAAGAGAAATATTATAAAGAAATAGACAGTACAGTGGAATCTACGATATTATAAAGAGATACATTATTAAGAAATTGCTAAGTATATTCACAAATGATTCCTCTTTAATAATAATGTTCTTCATTCTCATTCACGTTCTCTCCATACTGCTATAACTTTGCTCTCTTTATCTTTAAATTTTTTTTTATTACATATAACACTTTTGTCCATTATTTGATTGTGATTAACATTATTCGTAAAGTGTTAAACATAATAATAACAATAAAATAACAGACGAGAATTGTAAATTGCACTATAAAAATATAAAAAACAAACAAAGTAAAATGATAGCAACATGCGCATGAGTGAAATGGGAATGAAGAAAACTTCGATATACTTATAGAGAGGGAGGAAGAAAAATTCATCGTGTTTATGATAATTTTTATTACTGTATAATAAAGGCTGTGTGTTAAGTATGTTTGTCGAACACGTAATGGAGTAAAAGCACGAGGAACGAAATTTTACTCGAGAAAACCCGACCCTTCCATCTCTCTCTCTCTCTCTCTCTCTCTCCCCCCCCATCTCTCTGTCTCTCTCTACCCTATGGTGACTAAGGAAAAATGTCCACCGAAGAAACGTAATTTAGGTCACTATGGCGCGGCGAATTATCGTGCGAGGTCAGAAAACAGCTCTTTAACCTCGTTCGGCCATTGGCCCTCAATAGTTTGCCACGATTTTTTTTTTCGTACAGTATGTACACAGAAAACGTTAGCGGGGGAGGTGAACGATAGGGAGCCTATTTTAGAATTTTTCTTCATGTGTATACGTAACAGGTAGCACGATATATATATATATATATAGGTAGCACGATATATATATATATATATAGGTAGCACGATATATATATATATATATATATATATATATATATATATATATATATATATATATATATATACACATATAGAGAGAGAGAGAGAGAGAGAGGGCGAGAGGAGGGGTGGAGGAAGGGAGTGTATTAGAATTCTGATGTGGCACAATCCGTTTGGACCGGAAACGCGAGATGGGGCATCGAGAACACTTTCCCCCGTGTTCCATTTCCCGCTTCCGCGAAACGCCGAAATCTCGCGTGTACGGGTAAAGAAAAAAGATCGTAAGACAGAACCATTACGGGCATTATCGGTGGCATCTAACACCATTTGGATCTGCCACAAAATATTCACAACGCAACAAAAGTAATTATGAATAATAATCTGAGAAAAAAGAAACCAGTTTCCCGCTCTTTTTTTTACCAAATGCCAGTTGCCCATGAGACGTCCATACGCGACAAAACCCAATCTAACTAACATCTATTAATCCAAATAACCAAAACAAAACCCATGGGCTCCAGTAATGCCACAATTGCAATATAATCGAAAACATCGCGGAAAAAACTCCTCATTTTACCATTTAAAAAGAACAATAAACGCTCATCAGTTGGAAGGGCTTGCGCGGCGGTTTTGCTAGCCGAAGAATTTAGAAAAGTACTTATCGAACCCGTCGCGCTAGACGAGTGCCCGGCTGAGGAAAATTTTGAAAGACGTCAATGCTCGAAGTGTGCACGACACTCCATTCAGGCTGTGAGCGGACAGTGTCGCAAAATGCATTGTTTCGCGAGTGTAATTTATCGCGGTCTCTGTGTCGCCCGTGGCCGAAAGAAGTAAGACATACACATCCGATACACTCACAGAGAGGGAGACTTATAGATATAGATGCATAGGCATAGATAAATAGAAAAAGATATATAGATATATATAGATGCATAGATATAGATAAATAGAAAAAGATATATAGATATACATGTATAGATATAGATAAATAGAAATAGATATGTAGATAAAGATCTATAGATATCGATGTATAGATACAGATAGATATATAGATACATATTGATGTATTGTACCAGGTGTAGAAGTATGAAACCGGATGTTTTTTTGTAAAAATTACACGTCTGTTGTTTGAAAATGACAAAAAATCTTTCAAACGAATGGAGACGGCTTTCTGCGTCACATTCAATTGATCCGCGAGTACTCGTTGACTTTAAGTATCATCTGCATCCAATAAGGCTTGCAATTCGTTGTCTGCGAACTTTTTCGGTGCTTTCCCACGCTCTTCGTTGCGCACGTCCAAATCACCACTTTTACATTTTTTGAACCACTCGAAACACTGTGTTTTACCAAGAGCATGTTCACCGTAAGCGTCGACAAGCATTCGATGCGATTCTGCAGCACTTTGCTTCAAATGATCACAGAAAACCAATGCTGTCCGCAAATCGTAGTTCGTAGGCACAACATTCGACATGTTTAAGGTTATAGAAAAATATACCTATAAAATATAATAAAGTATATATAAAAATATAAAATTAAATAAATATATATAAAAATATAGGTGTAGGCAACTTGGGTTGTTGTGTGTTGAAAATCTTCGTCAGCTGTTAGAGGGAGATGGCGCTGCAGAAGCGGGCTTACGGTCCCTAAACTGATGGCTAGCACCATCTATTGGGAAATTCCGGTTTCATACTTCTACACCTGGTATATGGAGAAACGACGTTTGAACCCATTACATCTATGTAATGCTGGCTATGTGCTGGTCCGGCTCTCTTGAGGATGGTCCTCGAACACCAATGTCTTCAAAATCGTCATGTCCCTTTATATATATATATATATTCAAAGGGAAAATGCGCTGTACTTACGTATACATATCTACAGCCTAATTTACGTACATTCACGTGTTTATTGGACATATATACAAATGTCCATATAAATATACAGATACATGTGAGAATGTAGGAACTGTCGGCCTTCAAGGCCAAGGTCGTTGCACACGTCGTCTGGGATCGAGAATGCATTACACATGCCATTGAATCAGATAGGTTCACCGGCAATCTCCCTCCAGGTGCTAAGCCGCGCACATACACACCTGTAATTCGTGTACGGAGGTAAACTTCCATACGTATTCGTGTTGCGTCTTGCGAGGTACTTTGTAACTCAGAATTAGCGAAATGGGGGTTGGTGGGGGAGGAGGAGAAGAGGGGGTCAGAGGGAAAGCGCGGCAAGCTCGGTCGGGAGGGGAGGAGGGAACGTGTCCGAGAGTTCCCGTCGTTCAACTCGAGGTTCACTCACGGTGCTCAACCCTTGACCTTTTTGACGCATTTGTCGGTCGTCCACCTCGAATTTTCCCGCACGAACGGGGATGCAACGTACAAGAGCGTGCATCAAAGGAAGCTAGAGCGAAAGAGGAGGGGACAGGGAAGACGGGGGCGGTGGCAAAGTATTTTCTCGGTTGAAAAGTTCTCGGACGGGATAAGACTCACGTGCCAAGGTGGAGCCACGAGATAAGGGAAGGTTGCCATCACTTTCGTGCTCGGCTAACGCGTTAATCGTACCTACGTAACGACGAATTTATGGGGACTGTCAAGCTTTCGACACAGGCATGCCGATTTTACAAAAATAGGCTGCAACCTAATCCCGCTTCGGGCAGACGAAGAATTTAAGGGGAAAAATGGAAAAACTTTACTATCACTTGCTAGGTATGCGTGTGGTGGAGCGATCAAGTAATCTAGGGGGTGCGGAGGCTTACTTTTTCCGGGAATGGATTTTTTTTAGACGCCAGCATTTTTTCTTATCGCGATGCTTTTTTCGTGATATCAATCGTGGCTGGAGGAACTTTCTTCGTTGCTTTGGACGGGAAATTTTGGACTCTTCGAGTAATTCGGGCATTGAAATGGGTTGGGACGTTTTTTCAGCTGTGTCCTCGATGATTGGATTCAATGATGAATAGTGATGATTAGACTTAATGATAAATATTGATGATTAGAGTTAATGAAGAATATTGATTTTTAGAGTCAATGATGAATATTGGCGATTACACTCAGTGACAAATATTGATTGGAGTCAATGATGAATAGTGATGATTGAACTCAATGGTGAATATTGATGATTGGACTCAATGATGAATATTGATGTTTAGGCTCGATGATGAATATTGGTAGACTCAATCATAAATATTGGTGATTAAATTCAATGATGAATATTGATGATTGACCCAATGATGAGTATTGATGATTGGAATCAATGCTGTATATTGTTGATTAACTCAATGATGAATATTCATGATTGGCCTCGATGATGAATATTCATGATTGGCCTCAATGATGAATATTCATGATTGGCCTCAATGATGAATATTGATGTGTAGACTCGATGATGTATATTGATGATTCGGCTGAATGATGAGTATTGATGATTATACGCAATGATGAATATTCTCATTAGACTCGACGATGAATATTCATGATTATACTGAATGATGAATATAGCTGAATAAACTCAATTATGTATTATATATTGATGATTAGACTCAATGATGAATATTGATGATTGGGCTCAATAATGGATATTGATGATTAAACTCAATGACAGATATTGATGGGTAGTTTCAATGATGAATATTGATGATAAGCCTCAATCATGAATACTGATGATTGGACTCAATGATGAATATTGATAATCAGACTTGATGAATGCTGATGATTAGACTCAACGATGAATATAGATTATGAGGCTCAATGATGAATATTGATTGTTATACTCAATGATGAATATTGCTCATTAGACTCGACGATGAATATTGATGATTAGACTCAATGGTGAATATTACTGATTAAACTCAATGATGTATATTAATGATTAGATTCATTGTCACTCATTAATATTGATTATTAGACTCAATGGTAATTATGGATTATTGGACGCAATGATGAATATTGCTAATTAAACTCAATGATGAATATCGATTATTGGACTGAATGATGAATATTAATGATTGGCGTCAATGATGAATATTAATGTTTAGACTCGACCATGAATATTGATGATAATACTCAATGATGCATATTGCTCATTAAACTCAATGATGTATATTGATGATCAGACTCAATGACGAATATTGCTGATTAAACTCAATAATGAATATCGATCATTGAACTAAATGATGAATATTGATTATTACACTCGATAAATATTGATCATTAGACTCGATGATGAATATTGATTATCAGATTCGATGATGAATCTTGATGGTTAGACTCAATGATTATACTCAATGATTGATCTCGATGATTAGATTCAATGAGAATCAGATATAACGACCTACTTTTTTCTACCCAAGATACTTAATGGCGTCTATTTCATTTTTTCTACCACACAATGCAATACGAAAGCACCTGAGGATAAAAAGTGACCGAAGATGAAAATAATATATGTTTAACAAAACGCGCGGAAAGTTAGCGCGCTAAAATAAAATGATCCGATTTTCATTGTTGGATATCGTGTTCGTCCTTGAACTTCTAGGCGGAGAAAACCGCTATATCTGTCAATATTCAATTATAATTCAAACGAAATTTCCTTTAGAATTTGCGAATTAATCTGTTGTTTATTGAGCAAAAGTTGTTGATTTGTAAAACATCGATGATTATTAATATCAGGTATACAACTCAATGTTTCCATTTTCTTTTTAAAGTTGTCCTGTTTAAAATTCTTCGGACGGTGTGTAGTTTTAGAGTTGAGTCTGCATTGTCTATTTTATAACACAAAATCATCTTTAAAAAAAAACTTCGTTTTTCAAGAAATATTTTTATAAATGATCGGTTTAAAAAAATCTTTAAAAAAACGCGGCGGACCTTGTTCGCCATTTTTTTTCTTCTTATTTTTACTCCAAAAGTCTTCATTTTACGATGACCGCAATAATTTCACTCGAAAGCGCTCTTCGTATGCTATTTTCGCGAGTAGTTTTAGTTTTTTTTAGTCAAAGCGTTAAAAATACAAGAAGAGCATCTAGAAAACGCTATGTACTTGTAGAAGACGACCCCACGATCCACGAAATACCAACAGCGAGTTTACAAAAATTTGAAAACCTGCAAAATTCTTCACAACCTACCCCGAGGGGGAAGTTGTGACTCGTCTCGTCTCTCGTCTCGTGACATTTCGCGAATGACCCTTTCGGTCTACACGTCTCCGGATTTTTACTCTCACCTCGGTGGACACGACATTTTTTGATAAAAAATATCTCGTACGTGCACGAAATCACCTCGTTTGGTACACGAGCGTATGCATGCGGCCAAGTGCACACACGATTATCGCACCGTGGGTAATTAACGTTGAGTGATAAGCAGGTATAAGGGAAAAAGAGGGCAAGGCGCGTGTGTCGTGTGTACATACCGAAAACGCGAATTCGCCCGTCAGGGGGGCACGTTGCACCTGTAAAGCCGAATATAATAATGTGGACTCGAAGTGATTTAGGGCAGGGATCATGCGATATGCGAAAAGGGCCGCGTCCGCGGGGAACAATTTTAATCTATGGCTTGGACACAGCGAACGCGAGGACTGCCACGTATACTTGTGAGTGCAATTCACTTCCAAATCTTGAAACTCGACCTTATATATATGTGTGTGTGCGTGTGTGTGTGGGTATATATATATATATATATGCACATACATACATGTTAGGTCCGTGCAAAGGCACGCGATTTTCGCTGCGCGAATACCCGAAGCGTTTATACGGCAATTTTACCCTATCAAGGTTGTCGCGAATATTTTTCTGCGAATTTCCGTTCGATAATGGGATTCAGTCGTGTTGCGGGGCCAGAACGAGAAACACCAATTAATTTAATAGCAAGGGTAGCATTGATAATATCAATTTTTTAATCCGATAATTGATCAACTCTATGCAAATTAAGCCGGTTGCAGATGTGGAGCATGAAGTATTCCTTAAATTACCCTATCAAGGTTGTCCCGAATACTTTCCGGCGAAATTTGCGTTCGAAGATGGGATTTAGTTGCGTTGCAGATTTGGGGCGCATGCTAAAGGGAATAAACAATTTATGTAATAGCAAAGAGTGCATTTAATATTGATGCACTCAGATAAAGGTATAGAGGGTTTATTTAATGATTTAATAATTTGATAAAATTGATTTAATGATACAGAGTGCAATCGATTGAATGCACTCTTTGTTATTGAATTAATTCATTTTTCTCTGTGGTTATTAATTGTTCATTGATATCATTTGTTGTTATCAATTACTTAAATTTCATAATTAACTTTAATCAAATGGTCCTGATTGAAAAAGCTGAAGTTGTTCTTGAACATGAAGTATTTCTCAAGCTGTCCTAATTATTCGACTGATATTGTGTATTGTACATTACTTAATACTTTCTGAAAATCGAGTCGTAAATTTATAGTGAGAAAACATTTAATTGCTCATCAAATATACAGCTAAATTTGATGTAATTAAAAAAATGTAACTTACTCGCAAAAAAGGCGAATTCCACACAATCTCTACTTATCTGCGAAACTCATCTTAAATATACTTTAAGGGGTTAGGCGATTGTGAAAATGTCTAAAATCGATCGTTCCTTGAGGCAACTCAAATTGAGAGTAAACTTATGATTACAACGATAGAACTTCTAGTAAAAGTCTCAACGTGTTTTTCGCGAAAGTGTGTTTTTCAAAACTGTGTACACGACTGTTCGGAAACTTATAAACGTGTTCACTGAAATTTAGCACACTTATTCAGCGAAATAGTCGTTTAGTCTTGACCGATGTTTTTTTTCTTAACATTTTTTGCATTAGTTATTAACAATAATGATATCATTCTTTCTCGAAAATTCGACGAAAAATATTTTCTTTAAATGATTGAACCGCCATAACAAAAATGTTGGGTCGAGTCTACATTACCTATCTTTAGGAAAAAAATCGTTTTTTTGGTTTCCGATTTTGATCAACCGGGTGGCCAAAATCAAGTACACCTTTGAGTCCCTCAGATTCAGAAGTTCTTCACGAGAATCCTCATAACTTCTTCAATTATTAATATTTTTTAATGAAAATTGGTACAAAATTTTGGTAATGTACATACACATAAATGTCCAAACGATGTTCCAATCATCTTCCATAGTCCTTAAAAAAATTATTTTTAAACAAACCTGATTTTCGCCACAGTAGCCTGATCCCTTAAAAAAAGGTAAAACACTATCAAAACCGAACAAAGCTATTTAATTCAAGATTTACCTGAATGTGATTGAAACAAAACACATCTACCACTTAACCAAATTGAATCTCCTTGAAAAATATCAAACTTGAACATAGCCATTTTATTTAAGGGAGTATCCCTCTCTGGAAACTTCGAGCAATCGTCTTCTGCTGCATATAATTATAGTGTGAACTTTCAAAAAAAAATAATCATTCTGACACTTAAAATTGGGCTTGCAGAGAGGGATACCCCGTTAAGATTAAATTTAATCGAACTGAAATGTAATTAAAACAAACCATATCTACTACAGTATCATTTTAAAGATTACGAATTGCACTGCCTTGGAAAAGGGTTAAAGTAAATCTCCCGAAGCTACAGTTCGATTTATATTTACTTGAAAAAAAAATTAAATCTACGCTAAAAATGTAGTTCTATTTGGCTCAACGTCAAACTGGCTGGCCATCAAAGCAACAAGATAGCAGTGTCAGAATATTCGCACGAATTTGTACGTATGACAGTATTTCGACGTCCCGGGCTGCGAGAGCTTGACGAACACGTGTGCTCGAGTTCGTTGCGTGACGAATATTAAGATTGAGAAGCCCAAGTTTTTATTTTCATACTATATGCCGAGGCTCAGTTCAAGTGTGGTCTTAGAATTAATGGGCAGCGACAGCTGCAACTTCGGGATCGACTCCCGAGGCTTCGGGCTTTCTCGACATACGACGGAGAAATTAAAACTTGAGGAGTACGTGGCAACACGACGAAAGTTATTTCCTTTTCGAGGCGGTGAAGCGTGTGAGCTAGAAAAATATGAGTGACAAACGGGCCGTATAAATAATCGCGTGATAAGGGAAAAAAGGTGTTCTATAAGTCACATACGTAGAAGACCAGTACAGAACGTATCGATAAGAACTCTATGCACGAAGCCAATATTTTGAATCTTTTCTTCTTCGTAATTCGATCGATGTCGTGGGAGTTTGAATTTTTCTTTTGGATTACTGAAATTAAATCTATATTGGGTATTTCAGTCACTGAAATTTTGAACGCGTTACAGTAGCAATGCCTTAATTTTTCGTACAAATAAAATTGGAAAGAATGTTTAGAGCTTATTTTTCTCGTCAATTTTTTTCTCGTATATTTCTTTTCGTATATTAACCGTACGTTATTTGAGGCAATAAAAAAAATGTTGCTGCTTAAAAAAAAACATTTTATTAATGAAAAAGATTACATATGGTAAAAATTTTTTTGTATTGACTCAAATGATGTATGAATGATATACAAAAAGAATACTACGAGAAAAAAAATTGAAACAATTTTTAGAGCTCATTTTCCGAAGCGGCGCCGAGCGCTCCGAAACGCGCGAAGCAGCCTAGACAGTGGAAGTAGCAATTTGGAGTCGTACAAAAAATACACAATGACGTATGAACTAAAGACCAACTATGAAAATGCCTCGGTGGATGCATGCAAAATTCAAATTAGAGCTTCAATTTCGTCGTGTAGACGATAGCTCCGTAAGGGGCGAGACACCTTTAGGTGAGGAAAAATTAGCTGATTTTCATTTTTTTTAAAGGAAAGATTTCTTCGCCATTTCTTAGACTTAGGGTATGTTTCCTTACTACTTTTAGTTGTTACATGGTATTGCTTTATTAATCTTCAAAAATGGCGGAGGTGTAGTACGGTCTTTTAAACTGAATCGACTGATCCGATGAAATTCGGTATATATCTTTTTAACATTATTGTCTAAAAGACGACCCTTAATGTTTTCGAAAGTGAAAAAGGATTTTTTTTGCATACCGAGCCATTCGTTTCGGGAAAGTCAATCTTTTTGTTTCGAAGCGTACCATTCAATCGATTTTTAACATTCTTCACTTTTTTTGTTCATATTCTGAGTACGAGTGTTAATGAAAGAAGTTTAGAAGACCGTGCGCCGTTTACAAAGACTAATTTTAAACATACTCTGTAACAGCCAAAAGTGGTAATTAAACATATCCTAAGTCTCAAATTGGTGAAAAAATCTTACCCTTGAGAAAAAATAATGAAAAGCAGTCATTTTTTCCTCACTTAAGGGTCCCCTCTTAATCAGTTTTGAAACTAAACGCGTAGTTCTCGATATCATGCTTTTGAAATCGGAAGAACGGATAATTCGGGCAGTTTTAATCCGATTGACTTGAAATTTCAATTGTATTTTCTCAGATAGATTCTTTAAAGAAGTACACACGATTTTTACGTTTCATCAACAATTCTCGTTTTTACAGACAAAATAAGGTTTTTTTTTGCGAAAGAAAAAATTCATTAAAAATGCCATTTTGCGAAAAAAAACCGTATTTCTTTAATAATCGTGTGCACTTCTGCAGCAAAACAAATGCAGATGATGACATTTTTTTGGTTCTAGGTGCTGATCCATAAAAGTTCTGCGTCCTGAGCAACCATTTTGCATTTGTTTTTCATTAAAAAGAAATTTTTTATATATGTCAGCACATGTAGAAAAAATCCTCCAAACCTCATTTTGATTGCATTTTTGGTATTCTTAAAAAAAATCCTAAAAAGGTGTCATTTTTCGGTGAGCCGCATAGATGTAACGCCTTAAAGTGCTCGTAATACTTATTGAACTTATTGGACTGAATTCCCAGTATATCGTTAATCACTAAATTACAACACGAATGTATACTAAAGCAGCGTTTCTCCTTTCATTTCAAGAACAAAAAATACCTTTCTTCCGAATAGATTATCAACAATTAACATCGATAAATGAAAGCAAGAATGAAAAACCGGCTTCATCATAATTTAAAATTTTTTCACGTCACTAAACTTTAATGAACAATTGGTCCTACAAACAGTTGGAATTTTTCAAATGTTCATTACACTTGTTGAACTAACTAATTTATGTAACTAACTAATTTAGTTTGAATACATTACTAATTAGTTAGTTACATGACATACATAATTAGTTAGTTACATTACTTATGTAATGTAACTAAATAATTTGTCATGTAATGTAACTAAGTTAGTTACTAAGTTTAATGTAACTAAGTGTAATGTAACTAAGTTAGTTACATTACATAAGTAATGTAACATTACATTACATAAGTATTGTAACATAAGTAATGTAACTATTACTTATGTAATGTTAATTAGTTACATGACAAATTTAATTAGTTACATTAGTTACATGACAAATTATTTAGTTACATTACTTATGTAATGTAACTAACTAATTATGTAATTATGTGAAGTTAGTTAGTTGCATAATTTATGTAACTAACCTACTTGCTAATTTATGTAACTGGACAGCTACCGTGATTTACTTTTACTCCCACCTTTTCCGTCAAAAGAACATGATTGATGTTGTACTTTTATCCCTCTTTAAGGGGTTAAGCTGCTCCGAAAGTGAACACTCGTTCGTCGCTTGAGGCAACTCAAATTGAAGAGGAAGGTCCAACCTATGGTCCAGGAGTCGCATATTGAAATTAAACTTATGATTAGAACGGTAGAACTGCTGGTCAAACTGTAAATGCGTCGATCTCGAAACGATGTTTTATCAAAACGGTGTACAGGATTTGTCGACATCTAGTGAACCGATTGACTTGGAATTTGGTACACCTATTCAGTGTAATAGTAGTTTTGTCTTGACGGACTTTTTTCTTCTCAACATTTTTTTCATTACTTATTCAAAATAATTATTTCATTTTCCTTCGAAAAATCGATTTAAAAATTAAAAAAGAAAATTGTTTTGATGATTGAAACACGATAACAAAAACATGCTCGGTCAAGTCTTAGCCAACATTATCAATGTTTTTAAAAAACTTCTGTTTTTTGTTTCCGATCAACCGGATGACCAATATGAAGTACACCGTTGGGACCCTCATGTTCAAAGGTCCTCCACGAAATTGTTTATAACTTCTTTAATTATTAATCTTTTATTCTGAAATTTGGTACACAATTTTTTTATGTCCAAACGACTTTTCGGCCATCTTACCCGTTCCTTCAAAATACATTTTTCAAAAAACCCTGATTTTCGTTTCGTCACAGTGGCTTAACCCCTAATTCACGCATCAAGCCTCGCATGTGTATGTACGACAAACGTGTAGGTTTGATGGTTTGTACCTTGTTCTTCGTGTGTGGAATAAACAAATGAAAAAACGAGTCCTCGTACGGAGTGAATCGAGTGTAACGACGTCTACGAAATTTGTATATTGAAAGCGAAGGCCTGGTGGTAGGTTTCATTGGGGACGTGCAAGTGGCTCAGTTGTGTTGAGTGCATGGGCGATACGGGGGAGAGCTCTGTGATTACACGGTATCGCTCCGTGGTTCCTGGGGCTCGCGATGTATGTTTCCACTCCGATATCACTTGACGACATCGAGAACTTAATAATGTCAATTAAAGGAGATCGTTATCGCGAGTGTGTAGCCTTTTTGTCAAGGTAAATGCACACATATATACAGGCTGTTCCATTATGAATGGATAATCCTGCAACTGTCCATAGGTCAGATCGTGTCCTACTGTATGCTGAAATTTCAGTTCAGCAAAAGTCCCACGATTTTCGATCATAAAAATCATCTGTTTTTTGTTTTTCGCATGCCATTTCGACAAATGATAACTTTTTTACTCGGATTTTTCAAAAATACTTTCGGTTATTCGTTTTATCTAGAAAAGTCTTCTTTTTAACCTCAAATATTGAGGGAACTTTATGAAAAAAAGATCTTATGCAAAATTTTCATACAAACCAATTGGAACACTTTTTTACCACTCGTGTCGCGCCAATTACTTGAAAAAGTTGCTTAGTTACTGTCGATTCATAGCATTTGTAGAAACGGCATCCAGAATACCAAAAGCAGATGATTTTTTTCGAAAAATAACACAAAACCGAAAATCTCGAAAACCGTGGAACTTTTACTAAACCGAAATTCCAGCATACAGTAGGACATGATCTGACCTGTCAACAATCGCAGAATTATTCATTAACAACAGGACACCCTGTATATACCATAGGACTTTTAAAAATGCACGCCCGCTGTGAAAAGGCCTACTTGCAGGAATCATTTAACTAATTTTCGTCGCGAGATCGCACGACGTCCTTGCTCCAGAGTGCTTCAATTAGAAGAAAAAAAACGAGCGCGCCTCCCGATAAGGGAGAGCAGAGCTTGTGGCTAATTAGGATTAGAAAGAAAAAAAGCGAATTTTTATGATTGATATCCTTGATGAATTGGAGCACATATGTAGGTGTGCGTGTCTATGTATGTGTTTATTTTTCATATGCGAATTGCGCTCTCTTCGTGACACACGGCACTTTTTTCTCTCTCTCTCGCTCTCTCGTCGCCCAACGTGTTTCGCAGCTCCCGCAGAGTCGTATATATAATACATTCGTGTATAGCTCCCCACGATCAAATGCTAATTGGTCTCGCGCTCTTCAAAGCCGCCACCTGGTGCGCCACCTGTGTGCGCCACCCGCAAACCTGCGGCGACTAAAGTGTCGATATCCACCTCGTAAAAACAACTACCCGCCCCTTAAAAAATAATTATTATTCAGCGAAAAACACTCGTCCGAGTTCTCGAATTGTTCACAGGGAATTTCACGAATTCGACGTTAATCGGAGAAATAACGAGGCTCGCGTGTTTCAACGGGACGTCGAAGCAGACGTTGAACCGGAAGGCCAAAAAAAGGAAATTGCCAAAACAAATGTATTTCTCTCTCTCTCTCTCGTCTCTTTATCGCAACGTTTCTTTCGTCGGAATAGAACGGAAAATTAAAATTCAATTTCACGTTCCCATACTTATCACAAATTTCGTGCATAGATCCACCGTGTCTACGAATTCCGCCGTACACACAGCATTTATGATAAATAGCTGAGGTAGACGCATCTACATTGGAAACGAAAGAATTAAGGGCTCGGTAAAAAAGGGCCAAGAAATCGCATGGTAAAAGCGAATTAATTTGAATATTCAACTGTTCTCGTATATATATATATATATATATATATATGAGTCATATATATACTCATATATACTCATATATATATATATATATATATATATATATATATATATATATATATATATATATATATATATATGAGTCACACACACCCACTCATATATGTATATATATGAGTAGGTGTATGTGTGTGTGTGTGTGTGTGTGTGTGCAAGAAATGAAATTGCTGTATCCTGTAGAGGGCGCAATGTGAGCGCGACAATCATAAAAGTTTCTCCTTTATCGTCCGAGCGAGGCGGTAAATTTACTCGTAAAATTGACCAGCCACGAATGGGGGTAAAAACGTCCTGACTGAAAAAAATGGAAATTTTTACTCATAATAATCATCATAGTAATAATAATAATATAACAATAACTATACTGACAATAATAACAAAAATCATAACAGTAAACTATTAGTATTATTTTGGGTACTACTATTGTAGTAAAAAAAAATACGAATTATATGACTAAACCACTATATGATACGGTTAGCTAGATAATATAATAATAATAATAATGATGATGATGATGATGATAATGATGATAATGATGATGATGATAACAATATAGGATATACATGGTATATATATATCATATATATGATATAATAATAACAATATACGATATATGATATCATAGAGCAGCAATAATCATGTTCAATAGCCAATGACAACAATAGCAACCATATGAGTATGTTGACAAATATTATAACCCGATTCGGTTGTCGTGGGTCGCTGGAGACGCGAGCCATTTTTAGTCAATGTCTGCATTTTTGGGAGGTGGGTATGTTTATGACGAAAAGTAAAATATTTGTCTAATTTTTTTTGCAATCTTCATGGTGTATCCTTAAAGTAGAAGTATTCAAAAGTATTCACGAATTTTATCAGATTTTTTCATTTTAAATTACATATTCTGGCATGCCTTGGGGCTTCAGCAACCCACGATGACCTGATCGGGATAATAATTGTGATATATAGGGAGAATTAAACTACCGATATAGTTACAATTGGTAATAATCATTATATTGTTGCTAATATAATAAAAATAACGATGATAATAAAAAGAATAATATGATTATAAAGATTCGACTAATTGTAATAATAATAATAATAATTATTATTATTATTATTATAATTAATAATAATAATATATTATAATAATAATTATTATTATAATTATTATAATTATAATTGTTATTATAATTATCATAATTATTATAATTATAATTATTATTATAATTATATATAATAATATATAATAATTATATATATTATATAAAATATATTATATAAAATATATAATAATTATAATTGTTATTATAATTATTATAATTATTATAATTATAATTATTATTATAATTATATATAATAATAATTATTATTATTGTAATTATTATTATTATTATTATTATTATTATTATTATTATTATTATTATTATTATTACTATTATCATTATTATAGTATACTACTATCCTTATCATCATATTACTTTATAATATAGTAGTATTAGATGACTAAAAAGGCTAGTAATAATAATGATAATATAAGCTACAAAAATATAAATGAAGCCCACAAATTATAAAACTAATAACAAAAATATCAGATAGATCCAGACAATTGCAATTATTAAATCAAAGTAACAATCAGAACAATTAAAAACGACTCATCACTTGGAATGATGCTCGACTAACTTAACGAAAAATCTTTTCATTCCCTCCATCTCGCATCCAGATTATTTATTGCACGAGTAATTTGAATAGTTCCTCGTTCAAATGTTCCCTGTGCGTCGTGTCGCTCCTGCGGGACTGAAACGTCTGGCAGCGTTTAACGAGCACACAGCTTGCACACTCGCGGTATATGGAAATGAAGAACATTCTGGCGCACGTGACGGATCGTCACGCGTATACGATTAAACGATGCGGTATGAGCTACGGGCTCCGAGTGTACGGTGTACATAAATATGTAAATACATACGCGGGTATATATATAATAGTGGTACAAGTTTGCATCTCGCGATGTACACTTGTACCCGATTTATATTCGAGAATTATTAAAATTCACGAGGGATCGAGAGGAATCTGTTTAAATTTGAGTTCACGGGTCGCGTGATTGCGACGAGGAATGTCTTATTGTGAAAATCGCGGTTTTCTTTTAGAATTATCTAATCTAATCTAATTTAACGACGATTTTTATTTCAACTTTTCAATTTTATTTATCCTATTTTGTTATTTTATTTTGAATTTTTCATGTGACATTTTATTTAATTGTAAGAAATCGATTTTAGTGAATATGATTTAATCTTTGATGAAATATTATCAAAATCATTGATAGTAATATCAATAAGAATAATAAGAAATAAAAAATTATGTGAAGGAAAGAGGGAAATGTAAAAACCTGCGAGGGTTTTCATGGAACAAGTGTACTACTACTACTACTATTAAAATGATTAATTTAATCATTAAAACTCAACTCAAATTTATTAAAACTCAATTAAATATTAGTAAAGTTATTCATTTCATTCCCAAAACCTCGATGGAACGTTATTATTTTTGGAAAAACCTTGATTTTTACAGGTACACATTGGTGCTCCTATAATCGATTCGATTTTTCCTCATCTTCTTGCCTCGTGAATTTTGAGAGGTCTTCTCACTTAAGACACGAAAAAAAGGCTCTTTTCATGCATTTTCTCATAGGTTCATACTATAGAAATTGATATAAAAGTTGTTGCACTTGTTAAATACACTTTCGAAATACATTTTAAAAAATTATTCATTTAAGTCACTATTTATAGACGAAAATGGTAGTTAAAAAATGTCCTAAAAAAATTGTAGGTCTGCTCTGTTGATGAAATCTCGGAGATGGATTATCCGAAACAAAAAAATCATACGGTTTTAGATGCAGTATGTTAATGGCTATAGCGCATATCATACGATTTTTGATATATGCAAAAATAACATAATGGCGGACATTTTTCGATTTTTTTTCAAAACGTGTTTTTTTCGCCGTTTTTAGCAGAAAAAATAGTAAATATCAAAATTTAAAAAAGCCTTCATATGTGCTATAGCTATAGTTGCAAAGAATATGTGGTTAACATTGAATAAGGATCGGTTCAGTAGTTTCGAAGATTTTATCAACAAGCCGTCGAAAAACGCTGTTTCGAGAAAACGCGTTTAAAGTTTGTTTGGGTTACATAAGTAGATTTAAAAAAATTTAACGTATATCAAAAGTGCATTTATTAAGTTTAACAACTTTTATATTAATATCTTTAATAAAACTGATCGAAAAAATTCATAAAAATAGTCTTTCTTAGCGTCTAAAGTGAGAAGACCTCTTAATAATCTTCCCGGGCGCGGGACGCTATACAGCTACAACGGGTGACCCGATTCACATGAATCCCCATGCAATTGAAAGGAAATTCAATTTGCGGGGCCATCAGGAAGCCATTTTTGTCGAAGATTAATTCAGCAATCTTATTTTTTTCGAATGGCTGCCATTTTGTTATCCAGGGCTCTTTCAGAAAACGAAAACGATAAGGCCCCCGAATTTAGATTTAGTATCATATTTTTTAACCCGCTTTGTTTCTTTTGTTCGACGCATGGCTTTATTTGACGCGACCTGGAGCCGCCATTTTGGATTTTATTTTTATAAATATAAGTGGAATTTACTCTCCATTGATGGAAGAATAAAGTACGTCGAAACCCATTTGTAAGAGTATTTATTTTATATAAAAAAAAAAATTACCGAGGTTCATGCATTTTTCATGCCTCTCGATGGTAACCAGTCCTCAAAGGTGTAGAGAGGGGAGAAAATCGTTGGCCAAAAGTGCGAGTAACGACTTATTTATCGATACGCGCGAGCCGGTCTTACCGGTACACCGAAATTTCGAATCGGATAAGGAAGGCTCGGTGATCCGAGACTTTCAGCCTTTCGAATCCACTTTCGATATAAAAGGCCAGACTGCGTCGTCCAGTGGCAGTGTTTACTAGACGGCAAGATCACAGCGGATAATCAACGATTCCAATCGCTACCGATCTTGGCTATGACGCAACGACGCAACGAACGTCTATCGAGTGCACCTATATACTCCCAATGTGGCTGCATCAGCGTGCAGACGCTTGACACGGCTTTAAGGGGCTATACCAGTGTGACACTTAAAAAAAATCGATTTTTTTGCCTTTTTCGACAGTTTATACTTTCAAGAATATCCTGTAAAAACTTCAAGTCTCAATCTCTAATACTCCCCGAATGACAGCCTTCTAAAGAGCAACCGCTCGTAGGTATAAAATCGATAGTTAAGGATGTTGAGTCCCAAATCGCAAATGATGATAAAATTCTGAAAATTTGGTATGTTTTTGTATGCAGTATTTCAGAGGTCGTGTAAAAATTTCACGACAATTAGGAAGCTCGTTATTGAACAATTAACATTCACAAATTAAATGCTGTCTTATGGAAACTGATGTAACTTTGCAATAAGTTTTTTTTTGACCTCTCAATTTTGTAATATCTACATTATACTGAAAGCAACGGAAACAAAACGAAGTTTATTGATAATTTTTTTTTAATTTCTTTTAAAAATTGTTCTTAACAAAATGTTAATTTTTTAATAACGAGCTTCCTAATCGTCGTGAAATTTTAACACGACCTCTTAAATACTTCATACAAAAACATACCAAATTTTCAGAATTTTCTCATCATTTTTTATTTCAACCCTTAAGGAGGTTGAAGTAATGATGATAGAATTCTGAAAATGTTGTATGCTTTTACATGAAGTATTCAGGAGGTCGTGTAAAAATGTCATGACGATTAAGAAGCTATTTATTGAACAATTAACATTAACATGTTTCATAGGGACTCAACATCCTTAAATCTTTGAACGCGTTTTTCTCGAAATGAGATTCTTCAAATTTGCTGACATTGTAACACAAAGAGCAACTATCCGATTGGCTTTAAATTTAAACTGAGTTTTCTCGAATATATTTACTCTACAATGACGCAGGATATTTTTAATTAGATGAAAATTGACGATTTGGCATTGAAAAAACGACCATTTTATAGGGAAGAAAACAGTACTTTTTTCATAACTACGCCATTTTGTTAGATTTTGATATTTTTCGAAAATCCTGAGTTATTGTACAGGAAATACCTTCCAGTTTAACGACATTTTTTCCTTTTTCGGTTTCGGCTACTCGATCGGCCGGAATCATGTCAACAGTGGAGGAACTTTTTTTTGAGCCTCCGAAGGCAGCGCACAAGTCGCTTGGATCTCAATATTTTTCTATGAAAAAATTATGTAATATAGTTCAAATATAGCCAAATATATTCTTAATTTTTCGAAACATTTAACCGAGTACTTTTCTTTCCGAAAATTCCCGAAAATCACCAAAATGTTCAGCGTTCACACTGGTATACCCCCTTAAGGACATTCGTCGTATCGGCAGTGCCATCACAATAGATCCAACTTTGCATGGAGGAAGAACGATCTAGGAGGACTCGACGACACGCGGCGAGATCGCCCTCGTACATCTGGAGCTGTTTCAACATCTAGGGCCGATAATGGACGAAGGGGCGAACAAAGGGACTCGGCAGCAATGGGACCAAGCGAATGTCCGATGTTCGCGCGAAGCCGAGAGGACGATTCACGACTCCGAGACTATTTGGGACAGATGTGGGGCGTCCAATGTTCGGGTGAACGATGGAAGAGCGAAGGGACTGGAGAATGGACAGCTCAGTCCATTCTCTGCTTTATGGATGGCGAGCTTCAGCAACGTTTCTCGTTGTTTTTCGCTATTGATTTTTCCATTGATACGATACATTCTAGACCGGTAACGAGGAAGAACGGAATATCAATGACCGAAGTATGTGATCCTTTTTATTGACAGTGTGAGGAACTCTTGCCCGATTGGGCGAATTTGAATCTTGGTACACTGACAATGAGACAAAAGTCCATGGTGTTTCCAACAAACGGCTGTGGTAAAAGAGGGGATAGGAAAATCTCTCAGTATAATATCATCGTTGGCCTAACGATGAAAGCAAAAAAGCGTCGGTCTGGTCCGATTATGCAAATTCCGAAATGACAGTTTTCCGAAGAGGTATCATTTTTTCGGCTCTCCGAAAGCTCCGATGACCCCTAACAACGCCTTTCCTACTTTTTACTTCGAGTAATTTGGATTTGTTGTTCAACCTTCCGGAAGTGGATCGGGTGCCATATTTAATGTACAAAGGACCATATTTTGCCGAGCGAAAGTGTCAAGCTCCACCGTTTAATGACTTTAGGACGATGTAGGCTTAGGTGATCGGACGGAAACGAGGGCATTTAGTTTGTTCATGTCCAGGGAGTTTGCAAATGTATACGATAACGGGTGACATCGATGCCGGGCTTGGCGCGACACGTCTGTACGTCCACCGGATGGTCACGCACCCCACGAGCCTTATTACCTAACGATCCAAATGACACGGATAGACGGTGCCACGTGTCTGGAGAAAAAAAAAGACTCCGTCGCAATTGAGGACGGTGGAAATAAATTGAACGATAACGAGAACGAAGTCTAGATGAGAAAAAAACAATTCAACCCAAACTGATAAAAAAACATTTATTGAAATCAACGAAATCCGTCTAGTTGAACTTTTTTATTTGAATTACATCAAATATTCATAAAATCATTGTTCTTTTATTATCCTATTCCGGAGATTTATTTCAGATATATTTATTTATTGAAATAACGACCCATTGAACATCGCTGAGTATTGAACAAATAATATGGTTCTAACAACTTTGGTATCTAGCATGATTTGCTTGAAAAAATTAGACAGGAAATTCGTAGACTTACATTCGTAGTACACTATGTGACCGGCGTGTGGCGCAGGGCCCGAAGCTTCTCTCGCAATCCATTTGTAGTCTGGACAAACATATAACCGATTTCGCGATGCCTATCGACGAATTTTGTGCATTGTTTTTCGTAGTCGGCCAAGTGTATACCGAAGTGGTAGTAATACAGATATTTTTCATAATACTTCACCATTGAGGATTGTTAACATTCCGGATAAATATGTATTGGCTATGAAAAAAAATATAATAAATTAGCTGGTTGGGAATGAAAATATTAGTAATTCAAGTACAATTTTTATTCGTTCGAAATAACAATATATTCGAATTTAAGGTGAGAGTATTTTCAACCCTTTATAACGTAAAGAAGAGCTTATGGCCAAAAATAAATGCTACGAGCAAGCTAAGGAACTACTTTATGACCGCGGAATTACAGGTTATTCGTTCGGTCATTTAGTCACAAAAATGTTCAGTCTTGAAACTTTGAACGCGTTTTCTTGGAAACCACTTTTTGTGAACCTCGTAAAAGATAACTCAAAAACTGTCCAATCGATCATTCCAAAAATATGCACACTTTCAGTTAACATAATTACGATCTAGGTGAACCTAAAGTTCCTTAAAAATCATTTTAAAAAGCTACTTTTTCATTAGAAAGTACGACACTAAAAATGTCATGAAAAACAAAAGATTTTTTTCAAACACGTACTATTTATCGAATTTGCATTTTTTTTGTAGTTTTTAGGTTCACATAGAACGTATGGGGCTTAGAAATTAAAAACTCATTCGCTCCGATATTTCAGGTCAATGCACCAGCCGCTAGATCGTACGTTGTGGGACAACTCAGCCGGCAACTGCCTATAAAGCGAGTGTCGTACAGCCGGCATTTATGAATATATAAAAGAAAAAATGGAAAATGAAAAGATGCAATAATATGTACATAAAATTGTATTATGCAGAATAAATAGGTCCGACACAAAAAGTCTTAAAAATTCGCCTATTTTCGGCTGTCTAAAATGCATACGACACGCTTACTTCATGCATATAAAGATATTTTTATTGAAATATATTTCTTATACGTTCAAATCAACCAACTAGTTTGATCAAGTACGTATAAATCGAATTGTCAACATCGCGGAATGCTTGAACCAGATAGAAAAATGTATTTGAAACAAATAGAAAAATATATTTGAAACGAATAAAATCGTTGTAGGTGCTGGAGCAACGAAAAAAAATATTCCACTGTAGTAGATGCAAGTTAAGTCAAATAAATGTTTTTAACAGAGTAGCTTGAAAATTAGTTCTGATTCGAATGCAGATTTTTCAGTCCGTACAACAAACTCGAGCTGTGATGGATAAACCGTTCCTATCCACTCTCGTAACGAGTACGGTCGTATAATCCACAAGAACATAAGTAACGGCAGACTGGACGGACAGTACTATTTTGTAGAAATTGCAGTGCATCCCACACACGTTGATCAGTTAAAACTTGCGGTACGAGAAAACGAGTCTTACGAATATATTAGAAACGTAGAAATGCAAGAAATCCCGCGGTAATGTGATATCACAAATATGCAGTAACGTGTAATCTACCAATATGACGATGATTGATGCAACAGATGCTTGCTGATAGGATAGAGACCATGTAAATGCTGAGCACCCTTCCTCTGCAGCGGGAATTTTTCATACTCCGCGTTACGTCCATCATTCTGATACAACGGTCGTCGCTGACTCAACCATTTCTTTTCGTATCAAGATTTGAATTGCAAGCGAGACCGCGGGAATATGTTGGTTGCGTGGAGAAAACTTGGCGCAAATGTTACGGTTGCAGACATTAGTAGAGGTGTAGGAGCAGGAGAGAGTTTTAATGAGTTTTCGATGGTAAAACAACTAAAACTCACACAGAACATCACTCAAGTGTCTTCGATTTTTGTTGAAACTCATACATGTGATAAAGCATTGAAAACAATTGGACACGTATTTTTTTTTATCGCCCGAAAAACGGCTTAAGAGGAAAAACCACCCCTCAAAGATAGGGGTGTCACCCGTGCATTAAATTTTTTTTTTCAATAATTCTATAGTGAATTTTTCGTCGTTTTACGATAGAAGAATTTTGGTTTTTGTTTCATTCAGATCGGTGGACTGCGTGTGGGTGATACTGCAAAGTCACCCCTCGACAAGCCTTTCTGTAAGGGATGGTTTCCCGCCTCAAAAGAGTTTTTTCGCCGATGAAATAATACGTGTTCGATAGTGACGCTTTGTCACATGTATGAGTTTCAACAAAACAGACGGCGGATACTTAAGTGATGTTCCTTATCATTGAATGTGTGGCCGCTCATATCGGCAAAGGATTTCTATAGTTTCCCTGCGCCCTAGTCGTACCGCGACCCGTACAACCATTTTTTTTCTTTTGCGTTCTTTTCGAAACGACGTTTTGTGAAACTGTATAAGTCGTACGCCAAAATCTATCCATCCGATTCACTTCAAATTTTAACAGAGCATATGAGACAAAGTCCATGACGTTTAAAGAATGAATAAAGTTGTTTATTTTGGCTGAAAAACGAACTTTTATTTCTAACGCTTGCTTTTTTCGTAATTTTCAAAACTTCGGTAAAGTATCCGGTAATACGAAAGTTTTATTATTCTAACATAAGCGTACAATTTGGCGCACCAATTGGCCAAGCAGCAACAGCGGAACTTTGTTTATATAATAACTTAATTTTTTTTCAATATTTTTTATCTTAAAAAATCTCAAAGTTGACAAGACTATGTATCGATTATGTGTGAAATTCCGACCTGGTTATCCCAATACTCTCATCAGAACAAAAAAATAGAGCATCGACTTTTTATTGGGCCCCAAGTTTATGCAGACTTTTTTTGGTCGAGAACCGACCTGTTTTTCTAAAGCTTTCTATTTTCGTAATTTTCAAAATATCAAAAAATTTTCAAAATATTTCAAGAAAGTGTTATTATTATATTATGCGTGTATGTTTTGTTTTCCATTTGAGGTCACCTTCGTGACCAGAACCACCTACACCGATTGGTCAGGCTGCAACTGTCGTACGTTCAAATAATAATAACTTTACTGTTTATCAATAGTTTTCAATGAAAAACTCAAACTTCGCAAGACTATGTTTGAATCGTGTGTAAAATCCCGACCTGGTCATCCCAATAGTTTCATCAGAAAAGAAAGTTGAAAAGCGACCTTTCATTGTGCTTCAAGCACACTCGTTAAATATTTTATGATTGAAGTCTGGAGCTTCCAATTTCCCCCTATCAGCTCAGATCACTCAACGCTAATTTATTTCTCAACTAAAGAAAGTGAGTGTTGCATTCAACTGATGTTTCTCTCGAGCCAGTCTAATTAAGGCGGGAAACCACTGTAACGGGTAAAAAATCGATGTTTATGTAATTTCTCGAAATACACATGTTTAAAAATATGTGATAAAATTTTCCAGGTAAAATATATAAAATTAACCAAGTTAGAGACGATTAAGCGAGAGCGGTAGTGCAATGATTTATGTATACTAAAAAAAATCGCGTTTCTCTCGGAACTTCTTTTCTGGACCTGATTGGAATCATAACTCTGGCTATAATTCGTCCGATTAAAAAAAGGTTTAAACCAAAATTTCCGTAATTGCAGTAGCTATCTTTGTACGTAGCCGTTTTATTTTTAATCCAGTACTTTTTAAGCTCCCGAATATAAGCAAAAATTTCGCAAATATTTTACTTTTGTTGAACACCAACCATTTCGAAAAATGTTGTTTCTTTGGAAAAACGGCGACGTAAAACGAGAACTACATTTATATAGATTGTAAAACTTTATTATTTTTATTATCTAGACCAACCATTATCAAATTATCGATCCAGCCGTTGGACCACAATTTTTAAGCACGGACTCTATTATACCTTAATAACGTTGTTGATTTTTTGTAAATTACACGAACCACTTCATTGTATGCTGGATAGCATTACTTTTTTACAAATCACAAATAACTAGCCTAGTAGACAAAAAAAACATCGAAAACACGACCTTTTTTCGGCTCGACACAGTGGTGTCCTCCCTTGATATTCAACCCTGAAAAAATAGTTAATTCCACGAAAGTTCGAATCTTCAGGTCAACTCGTCGTACCTCTATTCGATGAAGTTTTGTCGAGGGATGTGTGAGAAATTGGCTCGCCAATTCGTTGAGAGGAACGACCTGTCTCGCACCAAAGAGTGTCTCGCCGCTCAGCGATAATTCACGGCTCGAAACTATCAATTATAATGTTGTCCAAGCCGGGTAAATAACGTTGCAGCGTTATAAATCGATTCTTAAGGGTTGAGATAGCTTTAGGCAAGGAAAAAATGCGCTGTTTTTCATTATTTAAAAAAAAAGGAAAGATATTTAACCATTTCTGAGACTCAAGATATGTTATATTACTACTTATGGTTATTGCATAATATGGTTATTTATTATTCTTCAAAAGTGGCGAAAATATGACACGGTGTTCTAAACTGCACTTTCAAAACTGCCGTGACGTATAGTTCAAAAACTAATCGACCGATTCTGATGAATTTTGGTATAAATTTTGCTAACCTTATTGTTTCAAACATGACCCTAAATTTTTGTGAAAGTTAAAAAGAAGTATTTTTCAATTGCAAAATGTAGCCATTTCAAAAAAATTCGATCGTTCTGTTTCGAAGCGTATCGTTTCATCGATTTTTCAAGATGTATCACTTTTTCGTGGTTCATATTCTGCGTATGAGTGTAAACGAAAGAAAAATCTCCGTCGGTTTTTGCTTCCGATTAATCCCGCCGGCGCTACTTGTGACGCCGTCTGATAACACCCTCCGCAGCCCGTTTAGAAGACCGTGCCATACCTCCGCCATTGTTGAAGATTAATGATACATTTTTGAAAATACCCTTTAACAGCCAGAAGTGGTAACAAAACATACCCTAAGTCAGAAAAATGGTGAATAAATGTTTGTTTAAAAAAAATCATGAAAATCAGCTTTTTTTTCCTTGCCTAAAGGTATCTCCCCCTTACGAGTGTAGCATACGCCGTGGCCGAGAGTTTGCGTTGTCTTGCCAAGCTCGCGGCAGGTCCATCCGACGTTTGGGAAACTAACGAAAACTTGTTAATTTTAAGGAAGAGTAAGTATGAATTCTCGTACACACGACGAAGACGGCAAGTCTGTAAAGGGTAGGGGGTATAACGAGGCGGTGTGTATCGATCCCCTCGCCCGCTTGACCACCAACCCCGCAGTTGACCGACGGTCAATGAGATACGGTCTCTCCACGGCAAGTGGCAGTGGCGGCTTTGCCGACGGTTCTCTCTCTCTCTCTCCCTCTCCCTCCCCTCTCTCTCACTCTCTCTCCTTAGATATCCACCCTCGCCCGTGTCGGCAAAAGCGAGCGAAACCGTCCTCTGACTCTAACGGAAGTTCATATAGGAGCATGATGCGGCTTCCCCTATACAGTGAGCCTCCCTTTCGACTCGACTTCTCATGTGATTCATGTCCATAGTCGTTCGAACTACCTTCACGTATTATCTACCTGGTGAAGGGAGAACGCAGCCCCATTGCATTCTGAACGCACTGGAGCCCGAATATCCTGCAATAGCCTTTGACACAGCGATCGAGAATAAAAAACAAAATTGAGCTTTGGGGGCTTAGGATACATCAAGGGACGCTGATCAATCCCAGGGCGGTTGAGGTAGGTCTAGGAGAATGGCTCTGTCGATGTGATTTATGAAAATTCATGGTTGATGAAGAAAACTGGAATGGCTAACCGTAGCATGCTGACGTTTGTATCATTGAAATGCGGTGACAGTTTTGTTTGAACACCCATTTTTTCATTCGCAGTCTATTCAAATTGGTCAAACGTTTTTTAATGATCAGTAGTTGAGATTTACCTAAATGGGCAAAAAAGATTGTGGATAATGAGAGAACTAACCGAACAGGAAAAATAAACAAAAGCTGTAGAGCGGTCCAACGATGCAAACTCCAACGAGTTGGGAAGGTGTCTGGAAGATTTACAGTCCTATCTTGATATTGGATATCAAATTATTTTTATTCGGCTTTATTCGTTCGAAATAACAATATGTTTTAACCCTTGATACACTGGGTCATGTTGACCCGGACGAATTTGATATAAAATGCTCACTTGCCCAAAATTAAAAGTTTTCAATAATTTATTACAACAATTCAATTTTATATTTTCTGAAATGTAGTTATGCAAACATTTTAAGAAATGTTTGAAGTGTATTCCGAATTTTTTTCAACAAAAACCGACCGCAGTGTTGTTGAGGGCAAGTGGATGAAGTACTTTTGACGGATTTCCAAACCGTAACATTTCAAAAATATTCTGTGAAAATGTTCATGACAATCCGTTCATAATTGAGGGAGTTCCGGGTGTTTATATGTAGGTTCCGCGAAACGGAGAACTTTGAACGCGTTTTTCTCAAAATGACTTTTTCAAAATCGATGACCACGATATCTTAAAAATCACTGCACCGATCAACTTCGAGTTTCATAAGCTTCTTTTACATGTCATGACGAAGTGCAATACAAAGGCATTTTCTTTGCGATGCATAGTTTTTTAGGTTAATAAACGATAATGGAGGGTTCATTCACCGAAAATCGATACTTTCATTGTGGACAGCCGGCATTTTTTCAAAAATTAGTATTTTCTCAAATCCTTCTTCCAAGCACTGAATAATTCCATGCAAAAACTAAATGCGTTTGATTTTTTTTTATTTCGTATGATTTGTTTCTGAGCAGCAGTGGTCACCACGGAAGACGTTTTTGAAATAGCGCTTTGCACAAACCATTGTGTCCACAAAAATACAAAAATTGTAAAAGCTACTCAAAACCATACTCTTCGAAGCAAACAAAAAATTGATCACCTGCGCACCTGCACAGAAAAAAATCATAAAAACTCTTTTGCCGACCACGAGCTAATGGCGCTGCGACTCTTTAAGAAATTACGAGTGGAGGTGTCGATATGTTTTCATGTGAGGATGCCAGGCAGCAAACGGTCCTGAGTATCTTTCTGGTGTTTTATGTCTACATGCGTAACGCTTTTATATGTTATTGGATGTTTGATCCCAAAAATAGACAGATGTTAATAAAAATAGAAAAATAGAAACATTTGAAATCGAAAAAATTATGCCTAAAAAATCCTAAAAAACAAATATCCTTTCTGGATCCTCCTTCGTGTATATTTTTAGAAACAAGTTGTAAATTCTCAACAAAACTTATGCATTTTTTCAAAATCAACTTTAAGCATGTAAGTTTTACAAAGACCCAACACGATGAGTATGACCCAGCATGATTCTTAAATACTCCTCAAGATGATTTGTGTCTGCATTTCGAGGTCTCCAAATTCACCGAAACAGGGCGAAATTTAGGACATTTTCATTTGCCAAGCCATTTTCGGCGACCGATATCGAGAGTTCGTAAATATATTTTATTAGTGATGATCAGATTCGATACCGAGATTGAGATTTTCAGCCGAAAGAAAGGAATAAGAGTGCGCATGTCAGGCATGAATTGCACTCAATGTATCGTGCGCTCGAAGCCACCCCTCTGCTCGAGTTCCAGCTTACGAAGGGGGAGTCTTGTCTGGCCATTATTCGCTTCACTCACCCCTCCAACCCCCGTCAACCCCTGCCCATCCCTCCGTCACGCGTTCGACCCGCGCCACGTGCTTGCTGGTAAACATTCGCCCCACCAATGAAAGCTCCGAGCCACATGCATACATTCGTTCGGAAATCTTTGATCAAGAAACTTGCAGAGCTGGTCGTTGAATCGGACAAACCAGTGCGTTTGACTCGAGTCAAGGGATATAACGGCCGTTGTCCGAATGTCTATGGTGTCTACAAGATAAGGTGGGTAAAACCTGTAGGCGAGGAAAAAAATTGTTGAATTTGGTGATATTTTTTATTAAGGGAAATATTGCTTCACTATTTTTGAGACTTAGGGTATGTTTTATTACTACCTTTGGCTGCTACATGGTATTTTTTTATTTTTATCAATCTTTAGAAATGGCCGTGGTACGGCACGATTTTTTAAACTGCAATTTCAAAATGGCGTGACGTATAGCTGAAAAAAATAATCGATCGATTCTAATGAAATTTGGTATAAATCTTTTTACCCTTATTGGCTAAAACATGACCGTACATTTTTTCGAAAATTGAAAGAAAAGTCTTTTTTTATTGCAAAATGTAGCCATTTTTCGGAAAATTCAATCTTTTTGTTTCAAATCGTACCATTTCATCGGTTTTCAAGATTTCGCACTTTTTCTTGGTTCATATTCTGCGTTGAGTGCTGATGAAAGAAAATATTTCGTTGGTTTTTGTTTCGGATTAATCCCGCCGACGCTAGGTGTCACGTCGTCCGACAACATCCGCCGCAACCTATTTAGTAGACCGAGCCATACCGCCGGCATTTTTAAAGATTATTGGAAAAAAATACAAAAAGTGACGAAATCTTTCCATTAAAAAAAAAATCATGACCATCCGCAATTTTCCGTTGCCTAAGGGTATTACCCCCCTTAAAGGTCGGAGAATGTCTCGAGGGTGGGATACTGAACAAGCGCTGGGCAAGCTTACTTGTTGATGCTTCGTTGGATGCCTGCTGAGTGCACTGGATCGAGATGTCAATGAAGGGCTTGTGATTGGACGGTATCGGCTTGGAATGTTTTTTTCCTGCCTGTAGAATAGTGTGTTCTAGGACGTTCCGAATCTCGTGGCAATGACAATTGCCAGGATTTTTTTTTTTGGCAGGACCATGAAATTACGACCTTCATTGACTCCGCAATCCAAAGTTATCCGAAATACTAATAAATTGTGAGCACGTGCGAAAAATAAAATGTTCCTTCCTTTCTTTTCTACGTTACTCTGTTTGAGTTCTCTTGGATTGCCAAGCAAAATTTTCATTTTAAGTATGAAGTTTGCAAACATGAAAAGTCACTTCTTACGCTTAAGAACGATGTTTTTGCATTGCAAACAAAGCAATTGTTCGGGAAAAAGTTAGGCCTAGTTATTTGAGATTTTTAAGACCAATTAAGATTTATTTTTAATTCAATAAAATGTTTAAGATGATACATTATATTATATTTTTTATATATAATTTATATAATCTATATATAATCATATTTTATCAATATTGAAATATTATTATATATAAAATGATATATCATGTAATTAAGATTTTTTTTAACTACTCATGCGTGCGGATTTCCTGGCAACCCAAACCAATCCAGAGTGAGTATGAGTAATACCGAATGGGGAGCGACAAAAAAGTTGCACATCCGGTATTAGTCCATGTTAACTTGTAGCGAGGCCAATTTTGATTTCTCGTGCTGGTTCAAGACCCCCCTCGTTCAAGTTGATAGGTTGATGACCCAGATCTTCGCTGATGTAGGCCACTTTGCTACACTCAAAGCATATTACTTTTACGCTTCAGGGGGAGGGGTGGCGATCGACGAGCGGTGATCGTGCATCGACGTGATTATTCGGTTTATTAAATCGACCCGATCGGTCACGCCCCAAGCCCTAGAAATTTGCGGATCGGGTGTGACCCGTCCACACCGATACGATGAATCACAATCAACCGAAATGGCGAGTGAGCTAATCTTTAGACCTTAATGTTTCAGCCCGTATATTTAAGTACAAATTGCGCTTCGCCTGGCCTTCGAACATTCGCTACCTTCTCGTTAGCCCTATGCTACTAAACGAGCCACGATTGTATCTGACTAAACTTATCTCGAAAACGGATCTTAGAGTTTGGATGACTTTGGGAGATTTCAATCAGAGGATTCTATAACGAGATTGATTTCTGGGAATTAATAATCCGCTGAGAATAGAATTAAATTATCGCTGATTCGTCTTGGATCAATGAGTTTTTTAGGTTCGGGATTATCATTGGAAATTAGATACTTTTAGACAGGGACATTTTTTTTTAATCAACGAAATTCTTCATTGACAGGTGGTCTACGAAATATTGAGATCCAAAAGAGACGAAAAGAATTTTTTTTCTTAAACAAAGCTACAGGATACTCTTTTAAGAGATGCTTATTGGAGACTTACAACCTGAATCTATCGAGAATGATTTTGGATAACAATAAAAATGAAGAAAAAAAGACATTCGTTGCATTCCAACAATGGCAAATTCAACAGCATAAAATTGATTATTTCGAGTATTCGTTACTGCGATGGAATAAATAATTCTCAAAATAACCAATTCAGTCAACCCAAGTGATTTTGCTCGGAGTCGGTATCCGACAAATCATACGAGTCCGTTTTTCACCGCCCCAAAATGATCAGAGCGACTAACAAGATGCCCTTGGCTCCTCTTCCATCTCGATGATCTTGGCTCAAAAAGAATATCACTTTAGTGACCGCCGTCGATTTTGTTAAAATTCACTGATATCATAAAGCGTGGAAAACTATTAGACACGTTTTTGTTATTGCCAGAAAAGCTATTTTAAAGGGAGAAACCACCCCTCAAAGAAAGGCGTGTCGAGGGATACTTTCGCAGTTTCACCCTCAAGCAGTGTACTGATCTGAATGAAACAAAAACCAACATTGTTCTAATGCAAAGCGATGAAAAATTCACTATAGAAGTATTGAAAAATAACTAAATTAACGGGTGACACGTCTTTCTTCGAGGGGTGATTTCCGCCCTCATAAAAGTTTTTCCGCCGCTACAAAAAACACGTGTCCAATAGTTTTCAGCGCTTCGCCACATATGTGAGTTTCAACAAAATTGAAGGCGGTCAAATCGGTGATGTTTCTTGTCAGCACTACAATCTTTGGCGACCCCATAGCAAATTGTCCGGATGAAAAGGGTGCACTGCCTCCATCGTCCAATTCCTCCGACCCTCAAATATTGTATCAAGCCGGATAACTGGTTTTTGCTGAGTCGCGTTCGTCTTTGGTGGGGAACGTAAAGAGCTCGATTGACCGAGATTGTCCAGGCGGAGTGTGAAGCCAGCCGTCCAGCAAACAGACTGGGTGTGTTGCGTGCGGCCTCCTTAACGTTGATCTGGGCCAGATCAACACACACTCACACGATCGCCCACCGGGCGTTCTTTCATCCAGCCGGTGGTAGGGTTATTACACGCAGTTGTTTCTTTTATACATCGCTCGCTTGGACTTGCACAAAAATCTCCGCTGTGTACGAGGGAAAAAGGGGGCTTGAGAGGGTGGATAGGGAAATTTGTAGTGGACGCGTGAGGTGGCAAGGGGTCGGTTGGGAAGTCGAAGACCAATGTGTATAATCGACGTGTACACACCAATGAAGCACCACGAGGGTGTCCACTTCTTCGGGAACGAAACTCTCACCCCAATACGTGTTTCTCTTACGCGTCGACTGAGTCTGGACTCCTCATGAATATTGAGGCCGCACACGTGATCACGCTGTGCTTTAATTACAGCGGAAAGCATATTTACTCTTTGCCTTTTTGCATATCTCCTTCGATCAACGCCCGCGATGTCCCACAACTTGTCGGGGGATACGGGCGGAAAATTGCGAGGAACTAAATTATGTCCGCACTTGTACAAGATCCGTCATGAGCTCACCCTCTCGACCGGAAAGCAAATCGATCCCGCGAGATTCCAGTTCGCTTGGTCACATTCGCGCGAACCCAAATGTCTGAGAGAACCTCCAGGGTCCTTTTTTTGCATCGAACGGTCCGGCTTATCTTGATATGTACAAATGTTGGTGTACATTCAAGAAACAGTGAGTCAGTTCTAGGTTGGCCTGGTCTACATTCACTTTTTTTCGCGACCAGGCAATTAATACCCTTAGCCTTCGTGCCCCTGCGGGCTGAATGAAAGCGCGATTGGACGTTGGCGTTTTCACGGAAAATTAGTGGTTACTCTCGCGTGTTTTAGTAGTGCAGACGAGAAAGAACTTGCCTTGAACGTCTTGTAGCTCGAAACGACATACGAGGCGCCGTCCTCAAGCTCGTCGAGATTGACCTTCCGATCGCCGTCCATGGAGAATATGTGGCGGGCACCCCTCGGCAGATCGAGACGTTGGGACAGGCGATCCAGCAACGCCTCCAAAGAGCCGATATCTCGGCCGGGCTTGAATCTGCGAAAGAACACACATTAAAACTACCACTTTAACCTTCACGGAACGATAGTCGCAGTACTGAAACACTGTCATCAATCGAAGAACTCGAAAAACTAGTTCCTTACCATCAACAAACTCGCATGGTGACCGCTGTCATCATGAGTGTGTTTTTACGCTTGGGGGGAAAACCTATCAGCTTGCGATATAGTATGACCCGGCGGAACGTTTGATACAAGTGTGCCATGTGTTCTCGTGGGTAAACAAATGTCGCAGTGCGTTGGAGGAGCAAGGCTAAATAAAGGGTTGATTCTAAGCTGCGAATCAAAAGAAAATGCGCAAGTGCAGTCTGCTACTGGAAGGTCCGTCAACACCATTGTCCTAACTTCGACAAGTGACTTGGTTGAGTCTATTGCTTTGTTTGAGGTGCGATTGAGTGGCGTTTGTAGCAACGTGGTGGGAGGAACAAAAGACAGAAAGAAGTAAGCCTACCTGAACTCGACCCCGGGAAAGTAAGGATCGCCATTTTTGTAGAAAGTAACACGTCTTGCTCTCCAATAACCGAGGTTGTTGTATCTCGTTGTGGCGTTTGCGAGCTGTTCGTGTCGGCTCTTCGGCCTGTGCTCCGGCTGCTCAGGAGGCGGCATGCGGGGACTGGAGGGTCTGCTCTGCCTCCAGTAGCCGCCCATGCCACCTCCGCCGTTACCCCCACCAGCTGGCTCGCTAGCCCCCGTTCCAGCTGCTATTCCCATACCCATCATCCCTATGCCGGTACGCGCCGTCTCGCGGCGACTCTCGAGCTCGGCGTTACCTTGCATTGAACAACCACCACCACCACCGCCGCTACCACCACCACCACCCACCAATATACCGCCATCGATGTTTCTCATGCCGCCTGCTCCGAGCTCGTTGTCATCCTCCTCCTCGTCCTCCTCGTCCTCGTCCTCCTCGACGTCGTCGTCCTCGTCGACATCGTGGTCGTCGTGATGACGGTGGTGAGTCGCGGTCGGAACATGCGCCACGTTTTCTTCGATCGGAACTCTGTCGCCAGCCGTACCGGCCGCTTTACCATTGCTCAGACCAACCCTCGGAGCTTTCGCCGAGTCGTCGCGATGTGGCGCCTCATGCATAGAGCCTTCCTCCTCACCGGCAACGGTCGTCGTGTCCCCAACGCCACCACCAGCAACGCCGCTGCCGTTGGCAGTCGTCGTGCCGCCGTTCATCTCCTCGTACTGCCCAATATGAGATACCACTCGCGAAACAGCTGCCTGTTGCTGATTATTGTTGTGAGCGGCTATCATCTCGCGGGGAGACGCGCCGCTGCCTCTCCTTTGCCCTCAACGCACTTGGATCACTAGGTATCTAGATTCGTCACGGACTGTTGTCTATAGGTGTCACTTGGGTATGCAGGCCTCTTCTTCAGCCCCTTTCTTGGCTCATCCGCTCTTCCACGCAGTCGTGTCTTTACGTTGATCACAGCACTTTCGCAAAGCATCTACTTGGGACTTCCACCATTTGTGCCCTATCAGAAAACATGACCTTCCAGTTCCATAGCTCCTTGTTTCAACCTTTCCTCTCGTTTCGCCTGGAAAGTAGGAAAGAATGTGGAGGAACGCAACTTTTCCAACGGGTCGTTACGATCGAACACAGATTGGCGGCCGTTGAGAGCGTAATTGGCCAACTCTGTGTCAGGCATGTGCCACCGGAAATTCACTTTTTTTTGCTTCCCACGGATTAAGCTGGCCTTGCTCGTATAGCGTGCTGGGAGAGACCTCTCAAACGTCCATCCCTGGGAACGGGTCTCTTAACACTCGCGATCACCGGTAGCTTTCAAACGTGCACTACCTACCGCCCATTTCCGCAAGAGCTTCGACGGCTCATTTATATTTCAAATGTATTCGCTCACGCATTCTCTCCACTGCGAAAGATTTACACCCGCGAGGGGGTTTTCTCGGGGAAAAGTGTCGAGTGTACGATCGTCGGGGTCTTTTTCGTAGCCGGTTGCGAGTCACGTGTAGCGTGATTGTAATATATTCCAAATCGATTCACCACCCGTTATGACCACTCCTCCCCTCTCAATAGCGGTCTTTCCTTCGCCCTCCCACGCTCTTTTATTCTTTCGCTAAATTGCTCCGGCCTGCTAGACCTTCGAGGCTCACGCATCGACGTTTTACAACTGCGGATTTCACTGCGGACTATTATCTGGGAAAAACACGATACGATAAAGTTCAGCTCTCAAAGTTCGCAACACTCAGCGAGTCCTCAACCAGTCCCCGAATTTTCGATTCACATAAATTCCACTGATTGAAGTTCGTTGCGCGTATAGCTCGCAAGGTCCCACCGTATCCGAAGCAATGAGGCAGCAAGTTTGCCCCCGGAAGCCACGCAGCCTTCCAATACGGCAGGCAACTAAGCAGCCGCCTAGGGTTGAAAACCACCAACTCTCAATGACCAAAACGGCATTTTATTCACCCCCGAAATCTTAGCAGAGTTTGCCCTTCAGGATGTCCCCACCGAATCCTGGAGCTCGATGTTTCGCCGATAGGCAGCAACACACAATTGTCACAGCACAATCCTGGGAATGTTTCCCTTCCCTGCGGATCACCCATACAATGCAGGCAAACTTCTCAAGTATTGGCCGTGAAAATCCAAAATATCCACGTGTCCGTTCACCACACTCAAACCACTTGTCGCTGGCACTTGCGGTTTTAACGTAAATCAAATAAAGTGACGACGATTGAATTGCGGAAAAAAGGAAGCCATCGTTGACGGTCACTGCATTTGCGTGCGGTTGGACCGAATGTTGAACACCATCCAAAGGCTCGCGTTACAAAGGGAGCGGAAGTTCAGAGAAGGACCTTGAGAGGAAAGTGATTGCGGATATCCGACAGAGAGTTCAATGCTCCTTTGAAGGGTTGACACGCTCCTTGTATATCTGCACACACGTATGCATTCACGTACGTGTGAATCGAACAGTGGAAACTTGCGCAGTGCACATTGGAATTCGCGTAACGGTAATCTTGAGGCGAGGAGTGATGGCTCTTAAGTGTCCAGGATTGTCAGTGTAACATATTCATGGTGCGCGTCCTTCGACGATGGCGTCCCAGCGTCGAGTGTCGCTCTCCGACTGTTGGATGTATAAGGGCGTCAAGTGGGGTTTCGTGGTGTGTTGCTTAGGCGTCGGCGTCGTCCCGTGAGTACGTGTCAGTGAACCGCGACCGTCACACTGTCCCAGCGTGTGGTGTGGCTTCGTGTTTCCTTCATCGGTCTGGGAAACACACACTACCGGCGTTTGCGGGAAAACCCTCTCAGTACTGACTCGAAGTCTCTTTCTTCACTCGGTACGAGTCTCGACGGCTCGATGATCCGCGAAACACGCGCGCGGTGGTGTCCGCGGCAACCCCGAACTTGTTGCTCCCTCGGGTTCAGCATAGGGTGTATATCGACGCAGAAGCGAAAGCAACCCCTGCTTAAGCCCGATTGGCTGCTGACTCGTCTTCATCCCCCGGTGAAGAGAACCGACCGCGCGGGGTAAAAGACACCCTCCCCTCGTGCCCCGAGGCCAACCCTCCATCAGGCATTGGGCCACTTCCGGAATCTCGGGGGGTGCGGAATGGCCGATCAAAAGGGCAATTGGCACGGGTCTTCTTTGAGTCACGTGTCATTTTCCGTGTTTGTGGCGCGTCGCTGACTGTCCCGCTTCTTCGTGATCCCAGAACATGGTGGATTTCGATGAACTTGCGATGGGTGAAGACCGATCTGGGGAACAGCTTGACGAGTTGAGGTCAGCTTTGGTTGAGCTCAGCACGTAAATCCATGAGGTAACCTCTTTGCCTTTGTCAAATGCTGAGCCAATTGAGCTCCCTTTCCGGTCTCCGTAGTAGCGACGGTTTCTTCGTTACGTTGACATTATCCAGCAATTGATCGCTTATCAACCTCGCTTCATCTAGTCCGTGGTGATTGGAAGGCCCTGTCAAGTGGGCGATGATAGATCGCGCCACGCGGCGTATTACCGAACAGAGCCAAGGGGCCAAGCCCTCCAAAGGCCTTTTCCGTCATTTTATGGTACAAAATCACGCGACCACCGCACTTCTCAAGTTTCCGTAGTTTCTTCGTATCGCCAGGATGGGTGACTCGGAACACGAGATCAGGAAAAGCTTCCATACGTTCAGGGATCTCAGGGCCTAGTAGTCGACCGAGAAAAATTAATGACGGCCGCTTGATCTTTTGGCTGTTGACTGTTCACCAAGTTTGGTCTACATTCATACCAAAGGTATGCTACGGATGATAAAAGGTGTCATTCAAAATCGACAACCATGGACGCACTGCGCGACTTCAGCAACCCACCATGCTAAGCCGATATGGGCATGGGAGGATCTCCGAGGAACTGAAAACAGTAGAGTGACAAGTGACCGATAAAAAACGAAAGAGGGTAAAAAACGAAAAACCCAAACCCTCAAGGGTGTACGAAGGAAGTGGCAAAAAAATATGAAAAAAAGTACACAGGAAATGGGTCCTATACGTAGCAAAGAGGAAGAAATACAGATTGATTCTTGAAGATTGGGTCAATCGCGACAAAAACTCGCCACTTTACGCCGCACACGAGTCATAGAACATTCGGTGCAATTTACAGGCTCGCCTTCCAGCTCGACCATTAACGATTTCGCCCTCGTTGTAGAATAAAGTGCGAGAAGATACGAATCTTTGGGGACCGTCGTGAGGGTGCTCGCGCGCCAGACTTTTCCCCTTATCTCGAGCATTCCAGGACGGATATCTGCTAAAGCTAACAAGGCTCGTGCACCGCTGGGGCTATTTGCGTTTAGTCAAAGATGCAATCGCACATCTAAAGCCCGCGTAATCCTTTTTTCCGCGAATACTTCCACCTTGAGATTCGCGGTCTCCTTCGGCTCTTGCAAAAAGCCCTCGTATAATTATCGCGGCTCTAATTTTCAGCGCAGTGTATAGTGAAGCCGGATACATCGTTCCACGACCCAAAGAAACTTGAACAGGGGTGGCTGACTACATTACTGACTCGAACTGACTCGAACTCAATACTGACTCAAATTGACAGAAAGTCTATGGTAAACAGAAGCTGCAAAGGAGAGAGGAGTATCGATACTTCGTCCCACGACCCTAAGGAACCTAAACAGGGGCGGCTGACTACACGCGGACTTTTACTACTTGGACGATCCAACGAAAGGCCCTTGAGATTGAAGAAGGAAGAGATTGAGAAGGAGATTGAACGAGCCAAAGTACCTGGAAGTCAGCTTTTTCGCCACCAACGATATCTATCATACAAACTAGCAGTTGAACCGCTCCTCATTGGTCATCCTAAATACTTTGGGCTACGAAATACAGGCTCGTATCGAGCCTCGGTTACCTGAGCTCTAGCGATGCTCCGGATACGAAGCCTGAATGTTGTTGACGTTTGCGTCGTTGGAATGTAACGAAAATTCTTGTTTACTTATTTTCTCTCCATTTTTATCGTTATCCGAAATATTTTTCGATATATTTAGGTTAATAGTCAGTAATGAGAATCTAATATAATCTAAGACGTTTGCATCGTTGGAATGCAACGAAAATTCTGGTTTATTTATTTTCTCTCCATTTTTATCATTATCCGAACTATTTTTCGATAGATTTTATTATTAGATAGATATTAGATAGAATTAGGAAATAAAATACTTTGCATTGCAACGATGCAAACTTCAATCTTATAAGCCTAAGGTCGTAATGAAATTAAAATTTTTCTCCGTTCTTTTCCAAAGACTGCAATACCACGTCGGAATCATCGAGATTAATAATTTAAAAGGAATCAGGCACAGATTTATGTTTATTATCAGTGCTTTATCAGTGCGTAGAAATCAATCTGGTTATTGGATATCCCTAAACGAGTTTTTTCACATTCGAGATATTGCCGAATCTTCTTTTCGCGCCCGAAAACAGTAGATCCATCCTATCTCGTTAGAAGCCCCAAGCGCGGTTGCAAAATGAAATATAAATGTACGTTTTTTTTCGCAAAACTTGTAACTTGGTTTGCAAAGTCTACTTACGTGTTGAATAGAGTTTGCGGGATAGAATATTTGAGTCTCATCGATAAAATTAAGTGACTGCAATTCATGGACATATACTCTCGCGAGTATAGTTAGTAAAAATGATGACGAGTCATAACAATCCGCTGTCACACTTTAGAGTAATTAACTGATCGACTAATTATATCGGTACGTGTAATTAACTGCGATATATGTAAATACCAAGTGCTTAACTCATTATATATGAGGATCAATCACGACCGTATGTTCCATAAATTCGAACATATTACATTATAATTCGAATAATAAACTGTCGAATAATCATCCCCAAAATCGAAATTTCGAAAAAGTAGTAAATATCAAAAGCACAAGTTGAACTTTGGTGAAAAATGCACTAAAAAGCTCTAAAACGTATCTTACGAGGGTACCCCTCTGTGGAAACTTCAAAAAATTGTTTTTTGTACATATCGTTATATCGTGATCCTTCAAGAATATTTGAAGACGGAACAGAGCCTGAAATTCTAAAAATTGATGAAGTTACACCTATCTCAAGAACACAGTGTGTATAGTTAAGGATGATTCGCGTGTAACGAAAGCCGTCATCAAAGCACAAGAACACACAAAAGAGGCTCGACGATGAGAAAGGACATTTATATGGTGCCAAAATCGCTGACTAGCGGTAAAACGATAATATTTTACCCGATGGTGTAAAATATGTACCAACACTTTGAACGCGATTATCTCGAAACTCCATATCTTGATACGGCTTGACACTATTGACTTGAATTTACACAGCTAGCGTTCAAACAGTAGTCATTTTGGGTTCACGATCGCATTTCTCAATTGGATGAACCATTTGTTAATAACAATGACTTCAGCATGCTGTTTTTCACGAGAAAAATTAGGTTTTCCTTGGAGAAGCTGTCGTTCTTCGTATTTTTCGAAATTTCGAAAAGTGGATCGTGAACTCATAGCCAGTTGGAAATATTTGAAGAAAACATTTTTTGTTCTCGTTTCAAATTACATTTTAGCCTGGTAGAGATCCCGCCGTTTCGGGCCTCGCCGCTGGAGGACTGCAACGCCAGCTGCAGCACCACGAACACTTTGAAAGATTTTCTTCCGAAAAAATTATATTGTAACCACAAACATGTGCACAACATGCTGGGAAAACATTGATTTATTCCAACCAATGTGTTACTAGAAAAAAAAATCATCATTCTGACCCTTCGTATTAGGCTTCCAGCGAGGGATCCTCCGTTAGTTTGTTCAGAGTTTAAAAAACCGCCCGAATGGACTTTTCGATTTTTTGCAGCCATAAAAGTGCAAGGGGGAGGAAAAAGTTGAAAAAATGCGGTGTTTTTTTTTGAGACCATCAGTGAGGTTTTTCACTATGAAAATCTGTAATCAATGATGGTGAGGGAGGTAGTTGTCTGACAAGGAACATCCCTCAGGTGACACCATTCGATTTTGTTGAAATTTTCACATGTTATAAAGCGCCGAAAAGTAAGCGATACGTATATTTTTTATCGGCGGATAAACGGTTTTAAGGGGTGAAACCACCCCTCGAAAATAGGGGTGTTTTTCGTTTTTCCTCGATAACGTTATCGTTCTCATATCCAATGTATAGTACACGACAAACAAATATTGTTGCAATTTGACATTTTTTTATATCTCGCCTATATCACCGATAAAAACGTTATCGACGAAAAACATCCCCATTATTGAGGGTGTGTTTCACCCCTTAAACCCGTTTTTCCGCCGATAAAAAAAAATACGTATTGCTTACTTTTCGGTGCTTTATAACGTATCCAAATTTCAACAAAATCGAAGGGTGTCACCTGAGGGATGTTCCTTGTATGTTGAGCTTGAACACCCCACATATGTGTACAGCTAGGAAGGAACTATGGTCACGATTGAAGAAGTACATTATAATTGAGAAATGTATTGTTCTTATGGATGAGACTAATTTACCACGCGGCCAATATAGATTTAGGCCTGCGAACACGAGATCAGTTGGCCCGATGTCACACGAAGCCTTGTGTAAAGTTTCGAAAAGAAAAAGGATCTTGGTTTTTACTTATCCCTTGCGTACTAGTCCCTTGCACATTGCCTTCGTGTCAATCGAGGGTTCGGAGAGCAGCACCCCCAAGAAAAACGAAGGCGCAAGCCAAGGGGGAGGGGGGAGGGTGAGAGAGAGAGAGAGAGAGAGAGAGAGAGAGAGAGAGAGAGAGAGAGAGAAAGGTTCGTAAGGGACGAAATGAGAGGGAGGAAGAATTGGCCGAGTCAACTAACATAAGTTTTTCGAGACACGCAGCATAGTGACTCGAGTGACCATGCCCCAGTAATTTTGCTCGTGACCAGCCATTCGGACACGAACAGGCTAAACTTTTCAACCCTATGCACGATATATGTTTCGTGGAGGCAAAAAAGTGCCCGGACGACGTGTATGCAGTTTTGTTTCTTTTCTTTTTTTTCTTCTTCGTTCTCGAGTAACTGCAATGAGCCCCGGATCGATCGGACGCCGGGCAAAACATTATATACAGCGAATATATCGTTGTCGAATACCGCGAATAGTGCTCTCAATTCCAGAAGACTCGTTGAAATTCAGATTATTCATTGTGACATTTTCTTATCGCGCCTAGGCTCGTTTAACGAACAACAAAAAGAAAACTCGCGAGCCTTCTGGCAACTGATCTTCCTTTGGGACCCCTTATTTAGGGACTGATTTATTATTCGACCCAGGATCCCAATGGGTTTCATTGATATGAAAATAATAATCCTCTTTTCGTGAAATAGAGGCAGGAAGGTGAAAGACAAATTACGAAAAAAAAGCGGGCATTTTTTGCTTTTTTTTCTCTCCGCTTCAATCTAATGAATTTAATTCGAAACTTTTTGGCATTTTATTACACATTTTGCGATGTCAAAAAAAGTGTATTCGTTATTATTACTTATTCGTATAACATGTTTGGCAATATCGACGCCTTTTGCGTCCTCGATCAATCCAGCGTGGGTAATTTTAGTCCACAATGAAAAGATCGAAGATTCTTAACTTTTATACAGTTACCTTTTACGTGGACCAAAAAAAATTGGTATCAAAACAATAAGCAAAATGTGAGACTGAAAACCAAGTCGCAAGTTTCGGAAAAAAAAGTCTACTTCAACGTATTCTTCGAAGCCTCACACTTTGTTTTAGTTTTTATAATTAAAAGAAAGTATTAGCCTGAAAGCTAACTGGATGATCACGTTACAAGTTACGCAAAAAAGCCGTCTACTTCAACGTTTTCTTTAAAGCCTTACACTTTGTATTATTTCTTATAATTAAACAAAAATATAAGCACAAAAGCTAATTGGATGAAAATTAAGATTTTTTGGAATCAATATTTTCGTATGAATTTTTTTCTAATGTCAAAATGTGTATTGATTCATTATAAAAGTGCCAAAACGATTCGTTCTATTCCAACTGATGAAAAAAATGCAAGAATGATCCTTTTTCAGCGTCCTCATTTGGTTCCCTCAATATGAAATGAAAAAACGATGCCTTTTTTTCGCGTCCAAACTTCACCTAATCGCGATAAAAACGTGTCTAACATCTACATCTGTGTTCGAAAAAAAAACATTTGTACCAAAACAATTGTCCCTCAATTATTAGTAATAATAACTTTTACAAAAATATCCCGAAACAAAAAATCCCCCGAAACAAACAATTAAAACCGCGTTATTAAAAATGACCGAATATTTTTTAATTTAACAATAAAATAACTCTTCCTTCTGACGAGATTTCTACGATATCGCGTTCCCAAAATAAATGAACAATAAAAATTGAAACGGTCCACTTCGATAGCAGTCGAGCGAGCCGCTTGTTTATCCGGCATATGGTTCTTATCGTTTACACACCCTGATATCGCCCATATCGTCCTTTTACACGTGCTGCTATGACTTTTAATAATAGACGCGCACCGCTGGGCGACGTGTATTATGAGACTCTATGTTATAATGAGACGATTATCCGAGCTCGCGCGGAGCCAGGATCCCGTCGAGCCCGTGATAGCGCCCCTAATTCGTTGGTAAATTTGAGCTTTAATCGTCGCGTATAAGCGAAACTGCTAGTTGTATACAAGTCCGGACTTCCAAGTGCCCTGATAAATTATCGTCCGACAGCCCAGTCACGCACCTCTCCATCGTTTTTCTGTTTCCAATATGTAGGGAAAGGTGACTCTAAGGACATTTGACTTAGTGAACAGTCCTCATAGTCCCCGTACTCAACATTGCGCAAGCCCGGATATCTTCAAAATCACCATGAGGTAAATGTAAACACTTCTTCGAACAGTCCTTTAAGGACTGTCCTGTCCCCATAATCGACGATTCGTTAAAAAAAAAGAAATGGGTCAAGTGGAGGAACCCCCCAGAGTAGGTCAGAATTATTATCGATCCTTATCACTTCAATGGTATAACAATTAATATTAAGGGAGGGCAAGCCCTAAAAACTCCGACGAACCCAAAGATATTTATTGCACAATAGTTGTAACTCAAAGAAAACCAAATGAAAAATTCACGCACGTTTATCGTGCACTCGTGCTAGTAGTGGTTTTCTTGGGATGGTTGGGGTTTGTAATGCACAAACAAAAGTAGATTGGGATGTTCGGCTTCTACCTCTATAACGTTATTTGTTCCTTTATAACGATAATTGTTTTTGAAAATCAAAAAAAAGGATTTTTTTAATTGCAAAATTGCCATTTTTTCGGAATATTAAATCTTTTTGTTTCGAAGCATACCATATTGTCAATTTTGGACATTTCTCACTTTTTCTTGGTTCGTATTCTGCGTATTTAGCCATATGCTGTCGTGAGACTTACCTAGATTTCGCTTAGTATTAGACCATTGAAGCTTCAATTGCAGCCTGTTCGTTTATACAGACTGGCGTGATTAATAAAACGGTACACTGAGAGAAAAGTGTACAGTATTTACAAAAAACGAGCATGGTAAAAGCGAATGTAGTCGAATTCCCTATAGATTATTGTCACCGCAATCATAATATAGTTCAAGGGTTACCCCCACTTGCGATTTTGAAAAAAATCGATTTTTTTATTGCATTTTTTTTAAGTATAAGTATCTGAGAGTATGTCCTGAAAATTTCAAGTCGATCCGACCAAAATTGACTGAGATATGAGCGTTGAAAGAGAAGAATCCGTTGTGTAAACAACCGGCTAATTGAAACTTTAAACCCGTTTTTCTCAAAATGGCATTTCTGAAGTCAGTGACCAAGATTACTCGAACACTAATGAACCGATCTTTTTGAAATTTAGCAGGCTTATTTAATATATAAAAATGTAGTCTTTAATCGTTCGATTTTTTTTTTTTTCGAAAAAAAATGGCCGTTTTATAGCCAAAAAACGGCCGTTTTTTTTCGTTAAAATCGAACCATTAACTTTGACTGTCCGCCATTTTGTGAAAAATGAATATTTTTTAAAATCCTTCGATTAAACACTAGTTTATACTTATATTTGACTAAATCCATCCGCATTTTTTTGTTCAGATGATCCACTTCGCCGTAATGTTGGTCACCGCAAACCGTGTATATAAAAACATTATTTCATTGACGGCCATTTGCCACTAAGCAATGTAATATTTTTCAATAAAAAAATTACTGAAAGTTCTTCAAGATGTGTTCTTTAAGATGGTATATTGATCGATTAAAAAAGTTTTGTAGTTTTCTTTAAAAAAATTCATGAAGAAGGCCTTTTTTTGCGCTACAAGTGGGGGTAACGCCTTAACACAACTATCAGCGAAAAGTATACGTAAACATGCGACTTTGGTGGGGTGCTCGACTATCTATTATCCCCGAAAAAACTACTAACCATTGTAGAAATATTAACTGAATTAACTATATCGACATTGTAAAGTCTTGCACAGTAGTTGATAGTTATTTCGGGAATACTAGATAAAAAAAACACACTACCAAAACGGCATGATTAGATAGACGCTTATAATTGTGTTAACCATATTATGATTGCGGTAGCAATAATCTATATGAATTTTACTATGCCCACTTTTACCATGGGCGTTCTTTTAATAAATACTATGGACATTTTTCTCAGTGCAAGTTTGTACTATTAATATCGTTAACATTAACGATTGTTGAGTAAAAACTATTACAAGATCTTAGGAAAAGTGACTATACGAACATTATGGTAATCTTATAGTGAATACGTAAATCATTTATGGAACCTGTCAATAAAGTAGAGACAGCGGTGGCACGCTATGATCGATAGAGATATATCAGCGCATTCATTTATCAGTTTTTAGAATTCGATATTTCACACGAGTGCCGAAATAAATGAAAACATTTACTCGAACAAGTAAACACGTCTGACGATACAAAACGAGTGATACGCCGAGCGTGTGCCCACATTACACCACAAATGGTGGCTCAAGTTAGACGATCTTTTCATCACAACATAAACAAGTGGCCACCAGCCGAGGGTCGTCATTTCGAGCCTCTTCCGTAGGTTGTCCCAAACCAAGGTTCGTAAATCGTTTAAAAGTCATTATTCCGATTTGATTGTATTTTTCGAATATTTTCATACTTTGCGTGACTTGAATGACCTTGTAGTGTAGATCACTAAATTCCTATAAACTTCGGTAACGTCACGAAAAAAAAATATATGGTTCGATTTTAAAACGTCGAGTTGACCTTGACGTAGCTTCGGGGCCTAAAAATACAATGGCCCGGTATGACGTCGTTCTCGAACAGTACAATTTTAATCTGAAACTTTTTAGATATCACCAAAAGTTCTAGTGCTATTGCTCTATAAAACATTGACGGGCTACATCTACCTAGGTGGGTACAAAAATGGCCTGTTTAAAAAATGTTCTATTCCATAGTATCACCGTTTAGCTAAATTCCCTGAAAATGTCATTGAAATATTCCTAAAATTGAATGAGCTACAGCTTCTAGCAGCAGGCCGGGCGAACGGTAGCAGCAGCATGCTTCAAACTATAACGGGTTTTTCTCGAAGCACTGTTTTCAAACTCGGTGGACATATCTCGAGAACCACTTGAGGTAGTACCTCCACAGAAGAGTTGAATTAAGAAATGGTTGAAATTTGATATATATGTTATTTAATACATTATCCAAACATCTGTGCAATTTGAATAAGTTTGACCACCCCAAACCTGAGATATTTACACTTAAAGTTGGCTTGGTTTACACGTAACAAATGCGTTATGATGGGCAAACAGAGCATCATTAATTCTACCGTCAAAACTAAAATTAAGACATTGATAAAAAACGAGGATAAGCTAGAGTAAGATATCACGAATAATGTGAAAAAAAATGAGAATGATTCACCATCTAGTTTCCAAGATATAATCATGAGAACCCACACAATTTTGGTCGTATAGCATATATCCTGCTCGGCCTGCAAGCGAACAAGTGAATTGGGAAAAAGTCTGGACAGTCCCGGCAAAAAGTTTACTGGCAATGGTAGATCAAAAACACAATATAAAATATATTTTATGGCAATAAATGATATCCATCGTATTATCTACTAGTACCAAGTCAAGATTGCGTAGTTTTTAATTTTATTTATTACTAATTAAACCAATTATCAATCTTTTAAACATGAACATGGTATGTAAACTTTTGGTTGAGATTTTCGCAGAGGAACTACCTTAATGGATTGTTGCCAAGTTTCCAGGGGATACGATGAGAAACATCTACAGGTCGTTGACGATATCACTTTTTTTAAATCGATCTTCATTTTTTAAGTCACGTAAAAGTTACGACTTTTTTTCATAGGTTTTGTATACTCGAGATTCAATTGGTCGCCACTTTGTTAAAATAAATGATTTCAAAAATCGACGATCGTCAACGATCCGTAATTGTTAACTCGAATAACCCGTTTGGTTTTTCGATTTCAGATGGGCCGTCTAAGCTGGTGTCCTCCACAGCCAAACGGCGCGAAAAAAATTTTTTATCATCTGCCGGCGGCTATATTTTTGTTGTTTTTCTGTATTTGTAGCGATTTTTTTAAAAGGCTCTCATATGTACCTTTCTACTAAAAAAATTCGTTTCTTTATCACCAACCGTTACGTGAAAAAAAAATTCGGAATATGGCCCTTTTTTCCGGGCCTCTTTAAGCAAAGCCTTTAGCCTCATTAAGCAAAAAAGTAAAGTATAAAGGGCCGGCGCCTACCAAACCGTCCTTTTTACCATATGCTCTACTAGTATGGTATAGATATACAGTTCTCTTCTTTGTCTCCTCTTTGTGCGGCTCTTCGTAAGCGCTGCCGCTCCCGGTAAGCCCATGTCCCGTGTAAAATGGAAGAAAATACCTTCAGCTCGGCTTGCCCGTTTGCTCGCCGGCTCCGTCACCTCCGTTACACCTTGCAACGACGTAAAATAGCTCAAAACCATCGGGAGATTCCAAGGATAATTTCAGTAAAAAGCCCACTAACGTACACGCATACGTTTTACGATTTATCGCAAGCGTACAAAGTTGTACGCACGAACTTCGGAAAACGCAAGACGCAGAGCTAAGCGTAGCTCATATACAATTTACTGGCAGACCCAAATCGCTCGCCGGGGATCAAATTTCTCGTTTTCCACGTCGTCTTCGTGGCGTTAAATGAGTGGGCTCGGAAAATGTGTCGTTACAGTAATTTGTCAAACAGAAAAGTTTCGCGTCTCGCGTGACTTTTCCTTAGCATTGGTTCGATCGAGAGACTTCTCCGCCGCACCCCCCCGCCCCCCGGTGAGCGTTACGGGCCATTGCCTTGTAACATGAAAAACGTATCTCCGAGCTACAGGGCTTGCTCCCCAGACTTTTCTCGCCGAGAACGAGTTTTTAGCGTGTGTGCATTGAGCAAGCCAGCGGCAATACGAGATCCAGATTTTCCCCCAGATCCGTTTCCCTCCACCCCTCATGTGTAATCGCGATTGTGCGACGTACAGCGTGCTCGCCGTTACATTCTAAAAATAAAGCTCCATGCTTTTTTTCGCTTCTCTCTTTTAATAATTACGAGATGGGGAGATTCTCTGGTCGCGTTTTGTAACGAGAATACGAGGCGGTGGTTCAAGAATATGACAGGTTTATTTTGACGAACAAACCGTCAGCGATAAATGGAAACTCAAACGAATGGTCTGGAGAGTCAATGGGAACAACCGTATGCGGTATGTAAGTTTTTCGGAATATTGTTGGCCCGTCAATTGGATTTGCACGATTGGACGCTCGTCAACGTCCTTTGAGGCCGTTGGACTCTTTGGGTTTCTTGCATTTCTTCTTTTTTGCGCTTGGAGCCACGATCGGAGCGGCGGGCTCGTCGGCCATTTTTTTTTGCTTTTTAGGTTTCTTAACCGGGCATTCTCCGGAATCTTCGATCGTTACTTCGAATTCCGTCTGCTTGTTCATTTTCTTTTTCTTCTTAGCAATCTTCTCTATTCCCGAAACTTCGTCTTCGTCTATCGTCACCATTTCAGTGGTCTCGAGATTTTCCGATTTTACCGCCTTGCGTTTCTTCTTGAGAGCTTTTTTGGCCGAGTTTGCGGCGTTTTCGGTGTCACCGTTCGACTGATTTTTCGTCACCATTTTGCGCGTGAATTGCGGCACGGGAACGTCAAAATTGCGCTCGAAGACGGCGACGAAGAATCCGTTGCTGTAGTCGACTTCGGGTCTCGCGTACAAACACTTCTTCTTACAGGTGTAATCCGGCGAGCTGAAGCTCTGCCACTGGCCGTCGAGCAACTTCTTGATGGACTTCAGCTTATAGGAGCCACCGACGCTGGCCATCACCTCGTCGACCACCATCTCGTTCTCCTCCGGGTGAATCGAACAGGTGCTGTACACGACCCTCTTCACCGTCGGGAAATTCGAGAGCGCGTGACGCAGGAGAAAGACTTGGAAGGACTGGAGACTCCTGAGGCGTCCGGGCGCGCATTTCGAGTCGCTACTGTCGAAAACTAGACGATCGGTCATGCCTGCAATTTCGATGAAAAATATTTGAAGCTCGTTCTGTTTATAAATTTGACACGTCAAGCTACAAATCGAATAATCACGCGAGGATCTAAAATTTGACTTTATCATTTTGTTTCAATTCAGGTAGATTTTTAAACGGTTTTTTATTTTATTCTGAAGTTTTATTACGTACTGGTTCTTATTTTATTTCTTTACACCTTTTTCTACTGTAGGTTAGCCATCCGTTCAATAAAGGTGTTAAAAAGGGTTAAGCACCGTATCGCAGTACTCGAAAAATTGAGCGAATTCTTTTCTCCGAGAAAATCAGATGGCAGCAGCGATGTTTTTATTCTTACCAGAACCCGAGCAGCTCGGGTCGACCAGTATGTACTCGACGTTCGGGCAGTTCTGCGCGCCCATTTTCATCGCATCCGCGTTCAACATCGTAACGCAAGTGGCTTTAGAGTCCGCGACCAGTTTGCGCAGCGTTTCGTGTCGCCTTTTATCCTTCTCGATCGCGAATATCGTTCTGCAAAGTAATTTAACTCTCGCAGTTGCTTATCAATGGGCGAAAAAGCGAATATTCGACGATTGTCACGACGGATGTACGTTTGTAGAACGACAACGCTTTTTAACGGGCTACATCTACCTCGGTGGGTCAAAAATTGCATTTTCCAAAAATATCTTCGTTCGATAGTATCACGTTTTAATTATATTCCCTGAAAATTTACTTGAAATATTCCTGAAACTGAATGAGCTTCAGCTTCTAAGTCGGCCATGTTTTTGTTGTTTTTCTGCATTTTTTGATTTTTTTTTCAAAGGCTCTCAATATATGTACCTATGTGTTAAAAAAATGCACTTATTTTAACCAACAGTTTTCCAGAAAAAAAAATATGAATCTGGTCATTTTTTCGGACCTCTGGATGGATCTAGCCCCTAAAGTGAATTTCCTATCCTTTGGAAAGCGTTAGAGATCAGCGTACCCTTTATTCTCCAATATTGCGGCTAGGTGAGTCGTTTTCATGCCTGGCGCGGCACACATGTCCAAAACCGTCGACCCAGGCCGAGGCTTCAGGAGAAAGGCTGGAAAGCAGCTCGCCTAAAAATAAAATTTAGTTCTCAGAGTGAATCTCAGAGTGAAAAGTGTAATAATTCTTCAACGGCTCATAAAATCAATGTGAACTTTACGCATACAAGCTTGGAGCAAACGAATAATCAACGCGTCGAATTTTTATCGCCACCGTAGTATTTCTCCAAACCTTCATACATAAAAATACGCGTGTGTAAATAAATGTTCTCACCTTGTCCTGCAGCACGATAGTTCCATCCTTGTACCTCGGATCATTGTGGAACTGCGTGCCGGGAGGGAACGCCAGCAACTCGGGTATGTGGAAGTCCTGAACGAACCAGGATCCGTTCAGTCTCGAGAGCGTGATGAGGTAGGACGAGTAATCGGGGCTTTTCGGCAAGAGTATCCATTCGTCGTCCACGAACGAACGTATCGCATCTTCGACGCTCGATACGAGCGTATTAACGCGCACGTATCGCGGCTTCTTGTCTGTAATACAAATTTCATACTTTATCTCTGTGTTCCGCTGATGTTAGGTCAAACCTTAATAGGTATCGCCGTCATGTGAGGCAGAAAAATAAATTAACGGGACTTTGAAATTGATTTTTTTTAAATTGATAAACTTTATTGAAAATTTACAAATAGTCCCTGAAAACATTCACGAAAATAATGTTGACACGAATCGAAGTACTAAAGATTTTTGCGAAATATTGAAAAACGTTTTTTTCGATAACATTTTTATAAACAAAAATTCGAAAAGAATCCAATTCCATTTCGTTAAAAGAGCGTGTTTAAAATACGATCGGTCATTCTTCAAAGTTTGATAGCACGTTAAAAACGCTTTATTTTGCGCCGAGTACAATCGTAAAATTTGGAAAATTTCCATCGCCGAAGACCCATAAGACGGTTTTAAACGCCCTACCAGTATGCCGCCCGTTCACATGAAAGAAATTATTGTAAACCGTACTTTTTTTCATCAACCCTTTGAGGGACCAATGTACATTGTCTATAAAATTGACGAATTAAAAAAAATCAATTTAAAATTCCCCGTGTTGTTTTCGGCCGAACATGACGGTGCAATCCCAAACGAGAACTCAATGTTTCACTGCATGTACATATTTATTATCAATATTGTAAATATCTATATATCTATCTGTGTACGTGTATCTCGAGATAAGAGTAAGAAAAGATCGCTGTTATTTTTAAAGATTAGTCTGATTTAGCACGCGACTGCTCGTCGCCGTCCACGACGACGTTCGTCTCGTCCGGCTCGTGGAGCGCTTTGTAAGCGTAGCTCGCGATAATCGCGTAAACTACAACAATCGCGGCGGCCACTGAGACGCAATCCGCGGTGAATCTGTCACTATGAAATTCCGTGGTCATTAAGTGTCGTACGCCGAAAAAAGCTGCGAACGGCAGAGTGAACATTGCGACGCTGTAGAGAAACAGAACTCCAAGTACCGCGACGAGACTCATGATTGCAGACGTCGCGTAACACGATAGGAAAGAGCTCGCTATTTTGTCCGTAATCTCACGAATGGAAGGTATCTCTGCCTGCGTACGGGTGAGTGCGGCTAGAGCTGTCGATCGGCAAGCCTATATCTGCAAGAACATCGAAGAACGCTCTTTAAGAAAGACGTGCAATATTTTCGGTACCTTGTTTACTGGCGGCGTGCTTCGGCAGGTCCAAATTTTTTACGAGTTGGCGCAACTCGCTCTCGTACGACAAAATCGTCTTTACGGGCTTGGCCTCGGACCTGAGCGTTTTTTTGCCCCACAAGAGCTCGGCTATGAGGACTCTAGCGAGCCAGGGGTCCAGCGGCTTTTCTTTGAGCAACAATTCGCTTTTGCGTAAAAGCTCGTCCAGTTGAGAAGCATTTTTGAGGGTCGCCAACGCCAAGGCGTAAACAGCCGAAATGTTCTGGAGAAAATGTTTGTTTTTTTTCTTTTAATATCTTCGATATCTCTGACTTGACGCGTGGAAAAAGAATATTGAGAGACTCGATGAGAGCGCTCGAAAAAGATGCGCTGGGAGGAAGTGGCTTAACGAATGTTTTTCGCAGGCTAGAAACGATTATGGTTCTTTAAAAATATTTCGAACCTTTCGAAGAGTGATATGCAGGGGGAAAGAGAGGAATCACGTGCGTGTTCACGCGGTGTTTTTTATGGAGCACGCACGTGGTCGTCGTCGGCTACTCACGGGATGCTTTTTCTGGTAAATCAACTGCTTTAGGCTGGCTCCTTCCTCCGCGACGTTTTGAACGACCTTGGCTGTTGCTTTGTACAGTTTCGGAACTTTTACGGAATGTATGAAGCCGCCAGACATTATTACATCCGTACGTGGATATTCTCGCAAAATTTCCTCGGCACACGCAGAGACACGGCGTCACGATCGATTTTCAAACAACGCTGCGTTTGAGGTTAGGCACGAACGGCGAGCGACGCACCGGCGAGGGAAGAAGAGGGAGCGGGAGAGCAACGAAACAATTGCTGAGGTCATATTACCGGTACGATCTGTCAAGTAACGGTCATGTGAGACAATGACGGCGCGTTAAGGGGTTAGACTATTGTGAGAATTTCAAAAAATCTATTTGTACTATTAGCCGTTAAATATAACTATGAGCTGCTGTATATATGCTATAAAATTGTATATTATTATAGTAACAAAATAGTTGCTTGAAGCAACTCAAATTGCAGAGAAAGCGCCACCATATGGTGGACCTTATAATTACGACGATGAAACTGGTAGTAAAACTTTAAACGCGTTTTTCTCGAAACGATGTTTTTCAAAATGGTGTAAACGATTTCTCGATATCTAATGAACGGATTGACGCGACATTTGTGACACTTATTCAGTGTAAACAGTAGTTGGGTCTCGTCCAACGTTTTTCCTCTTAACGTTTTTATTTCATTACTTATTAACAATAGTGCCATTTACCCACGAAAAGACGAAAAGAAAGGAAAAATCTTTTCGATTATCGAAACACGATAATGAGAAAAAGCTCGGTCAAGTCTAAGCCAATATTATCTATTTCCAGAAGAAAAAACTTGTTTTTTTTTCAGATCAACCGGGTGGCCAAAATCAAGTACCGCCCCCCCCTCACGTTCAATGGTCCTTCACGGGATCGTTTACAACTTCAGTAATTATGCAGCTTAAGGACTTTTCCAAAAAACGACGGGAAAATTGTCCTACGTTGATCATTTTTGGAACCCTAATAACAACCCAAACAACAGCTGTAGGGCAGAGGGGGAAGCGAACGCCCCGATTTTTCCTCGGCATTGTATTCAGGAAGGTTTCTTTCATAAATCCCCCCCACCCCCAATATAAGCGTTAAATATTTAAAAACTCCCCATTTTATGACGTGTTTCCGAGAACTTCAAAACTCCATTATGGAATTCATAGAAAATGTCGGCCTCCCTCGACGGAATATCAACAGTAGTAACTAATTAAAGCAGCTCATGGCAAAAAAATTCTGTCGTTTTTCGGAAAAGTCTTCAAACTGCTCAATTGCCATAACTTCTTTAAATATCAATATTTTAATGAGCATTGGTACGCAACATTGTTAATGTTCCTACAAATAAATGTCCAAACGATTCTTCAATCTTATCCCTTCAAAATGTATTCCTTTCAATAAGCCTGATTTTCGGGTAGACACGGAAGCCTAACATCTTAAATGATCTTGTACAATTTTTGTTGTTGCGAAGTGATCGATACAAAAGATGAGTCATGTTCAGCCGGTAGACATGAATATATTCGACAAAATAACAACCTTTATTTCTTGAGGAATCGTCGTTTCGACGCCATATTCAATGATAACAATGGGGCTATATATATATATATGTGTGTATAGTTTTTATACATAAACATCAACATAAATATACGTGTATATATATTCTTGCTTAGCTTGGGAATAAGAAGCTAATACATTTACACATATATATAAATAATATATACTTATAGAGTCGTGCCAGCCGAGCTCGAAATTTCTTGCGAATGTTCAAAGAATGTATGCGTTTCTTTTACTTGTACGAGATATATCTACGCGACTGTTTACAGAGCAGTGCGAACGTCGAAAGTCTCGTGGCTGTATACGAATGGATTGGATAATGGAGATTGTACGTCTCGAAGATACGATACAGGCCTTCTTCCTCGTATGTGCGTTGATAGCGCAGAAAAAAAAGTATCATCCTATTTACAAGAAGAAGCTCATCGATTGGAAATATTGTCGTTTTCCGTATGTATAAGCTTGCTAAAAATCTGTAATGACTGTAAAAAAATATATCGTAGTATCTAGGGGCAAAAAAAGGTGTTCCTCCAAAAAGTGTTGAATGCATTGGTCGCTTGCGTCGAATATACGAGAATGACGTTTTTTTTTCGGCCCTGGCACGAGGATTGCTCGGACGAGTTCGTTGATTCGGTTACGCGAGACGTTCCTTGTAGGCGGCGGTCATTTGCTCGAGGAAAATGAACGTCAGCACGGTGTGCGGTCCCAATCGGGCGTAATACGGGAAGAAGCCTTTCCAGAGAGCGAAAACACCCTCGTTACGTATCACCTTCGAGAGAACGTCGAATGTTCCTTTGAACTCCGGTTTACCGTCTATCATCTTCATATTTTGTATTCTGAAAGATGAATGGCACACGTAAATGGTCTCGTCTTGTCGCCGAACAACCGCATCGCCGTAATTTACATTTGGATTGAAATTTCGTCGATCGTACGTGAAGGAAACGAATCGTTTATTCGATTATCGATGAAAACGTTATTCCGTGGGCGCGAAAATTGATTGAACGATAAATCAAGTCGTTTCGACGAATTAATTACCTTGTTTTCGCGATATCTACAGGCATGGATGCGGCGGTCGTTATCAGGCCGGAAATCATCGAACTGGCGAAGTGAAGCATGACGTTCTCCTGGAAGTAGCCTGAAAAGGGAAAGAACTCGTTCAAGTGGACGGTAGTGGCGATTAGTCGTGACCCAAGCAGAGTTCGCCTGGGTCGATACTCGGATGGGTAATCGCCGAGGCGCGTGCTCATCGCGCCCCGACTACCGACCGGTAGGCACATTTGTCGCTCTCAGGCGACACTCCAGAGTGGGCCATCTCTGGAAACTGGAAGTAGTGAACTGACGAGTGTGGGGTAACAGCGAAAGGGATCGTTAAATCCCGCGGGGACGCACGGAGGACATTGATAATTGATGAAACAAAAAACAAAGTGGCCCCTTCATATAGAGTTTCTTATCTCACTGGAAATTTCGACTCATCGAATTTTCTCACCGGTGTCCAACAGCGCTTGCTTAGCTTGGGAGTAAGATGCCAATTGGGCCGCGTTCACCACCATCGCTCTTCCCATAGTCGGAATCGCGCCTCGCCACAGAGTGAACAATCCTTCCTCCTTTATTATGCGAAACAGAGCGTCGAAGACATTTTTGTACATGCGTCTCTCGGCTGGAAATCAGAAAAGCCAAAAGAAAACTAACAACCCACAGGCTGAAAAGATCCTGCGGTGCCGCCACTAGTAACTATTAACGGGCTACATCTACCTGGGTGGGTTTTTTTTAAAGGCTCTCAATGTATGTACCTTTGTGTTAAAAAAAAATACGTTTCGTGTTCACCAACTGTTTACCACAAAAAAAAATTGGCCATTTTTCCAGACCTTCAGGTAGATGTAGCTCCTTAAGTCCTACGAATCCTTTGGGCTTCGTTTTGCTTACCGAGTGGCAATCTCCCGTCGGCGGTCATTCTTATGAGCGCCACTTCAGCCGGGGTGCCAACAAAAGCACCCACGCATCCGGCGGTCATTCCCAGCGCAGCCTTCGTCAGGAAGTTTGGTTGTCCATCCGCTCTGTACAATAAGAACTCCCCATTGAGCTAGGGACTGCCCGTAGCGCGCCTTCCTTAACATTTCTGTCCTCTGTACTCACGACGCAAGCTCGAACAGCCATGTGTAAATGCCGAGTCTGGTCGTCGTGTAGGTGGCCTGTCTCATGAGACCGGCGGAAAGGCCCGAATAGATGGCCAAGACACCCTCGTTCTTCAATATCGATGAAACGACGTTCATCGTCGAGGTCTTGGTGCCGCTCAACTGCATACGGTTCTTTATTAGATCCAGCGGCTGTACGAAACACGTGGCCGCCATCCTAGCAAAAAAAATATAAAGCGTAACGTATCAGGCCAGAGCGTTATTTTTAGCCCACTGCTTTCAGGCGTAATGTCACGGTTGGCGTTTATATTTAGACGGGTAGGAAGTACGCAAGCATGAATCGAGTGTACGTTGCGCAGGTCCAGTTTTGGAATTTTTTTTTAGGAACAGATAGGATTTGATTTAATCAATGGAGTGGATAAAATTGAAGCGGAATGGAATGTTTGGAATATTTTCATGTTGGTTTACTGTTTTTCGCACGTTTATCCTTTTTGATTTATTTATTTACTCAATTTATTTCGCCGTTCAGGTAACGAGTGCTTTGTATTGGTAAATTTTATCTTTAATGCCAGTCTGAGGATTGCTACCAATTGAAGTGAATTCTGGTACAAAGGGGATGAGTTTTTGGGTACGAGGGAACAATTTAACTCTGAGGAGCTGGATTCGAGGACATGAACACCTGCATCTATTCAAAAAGGTTTGTTTGGGTTGAGTAATAATAAAATTAACGCGTCTTTATATCTTTCTGTGTTACCAATTACGATCGCTTCGACACTGTATTACAATCTCTGGGAATGTGAGATTGAAATTCGCACATTTGGAATGCAATGCAAAATGTTCAATTAATCGAATTTCTTTTGACAAATATTCTTCACGAACATTTCTCAATCATTTTTCAACCCGCTGATTTAGAGACCTAGAACGTGGATGAGAAAAAATAATTTATAAAATACTAAAAATGAAATAAAAATACGAAAAAGAAATTTTGTTGCGTCGCAACCAACTGGGAATAACAGAATACGATATAAAATTCTTTTATACAGCCGGATTTCTATGCCATGCTCAACAAGATTTTTTTATTTAACCTTGTCATAAGATTTTTTTATATATTTCTTAATATTTTAACCTTTATAGCATCGTACAGCAACAACTGTTCCTCTTTTACGTGTCTGCCTTAATCCATTTTTTCCGATCTTGCAACCGCAATTGAGTGAATAACATTCTTATATCTACCGCATGAGATTTTTATATTAGAGGCATAAGAATTTCATATTTTTTACATGACACCGATAGATCAAGTCAAGATTTTATTGAGAAAAACAAGTTAATTCTTCAAGAGCATGGTTCAGGGGCAAAGTCCACAATTGTATAATTTAGATTGGTCAGGCCTTGCTTTTGGGACAACATTATAGATAGACGTATACAAGGAAAACTCTAATTTACGAGAAGATAATGTTACCAAAACTTCATCAGTTTACCAAAAACAGGTGGATGAGTAATCCAAAATTATGTAACATGCTAGACGACTATTATATATATATATATATATATATATATATATATATATATATATATATATATATCGTATAATTTACATTTTATACATTTTTATACATATATCACATTTTTCACGGAAAAAAGATCGCTTCGCGCACTTTGGAATTCGAGTGTCGCGTTTATCAGTCACTGGCGAGTTCTCGCCGGCTAAAATTATTTTAATGAAAATAGAACGCGATCGCAATTTTTTTTTATCGACAGTTCTATAGTGACTTCCATAAATATGTATATATATATGTGTGTGCATACGTACCCCGAAGTGCCGCCGATCAGAAATTTAATACCGTTCGGTACGGTGGGTGGTGATTTTTGGCTTGTCATGCTTGCTTTTTTTTTATCAAATATACGATATTTACGGAGCTCTTATGCGAAGTACAAATTGCGGCTTATTAATATGAAGGAAGGAGGAGGAAGTTATATTTGTGGCGATATGACGAGCACAGTGCAGACGTTAGAAGACAGTAGGGTGGCCGAGTTCAACCACCTGATGACCGCGAGACAAACGAAAAATAGCGTTCTATATGTTGTACACTTTGTGCGACCTCCGATGAACGGCCTTAGATCCGCGGTCCGCTAAGACTGCGCTACGACAGGTCGAGCCGCAGGGTCGCAAGCTCGAGATAACTGCGGGGGCGTTCGGAAGTCGCGTGACGCTTGCGACCGTCAAAAATCATACGCGACCGGGCCTCGTAGGTGGTTGGCTGTGTGACATTGACACGAAGCGAGAAAATACAACGGGACTATCACTGTGTTGCATTTCGTTCTCGTTCTGTCGCATGGGATGGAAATTATCGCTCGATGCGGAATCGCGCTGAGTCCGCGCCCGCTGCCATCTGGCGACGGGCGCTGTGGAGTTTCGTCGATGTAATGGAAGCGCGATATCGAACGTTATAGTTTCAGGAATCTACGAACGCGGACTTACCGACTACGAAAGAAAACGAGAAATATCGTGGAGGCTTGAAATTGAGTGGAAGGATGCAATATTTTAGGCATGTTTTTTCATAGTATGAGGTCTTCCATATAATTCGTAACGATTATGTAGAAATTTCGAAAATTGACCGAATTATGACGGTTTTTGTGAAGAGTCCGATCGCCTACGGCGAGCCGCCTCGCTGCGATTTCCTTCGCCTTTTTCTTTTGCCTTTTTCACGAAACTGTTTTGTAAAATGATGCAAGTCGTATCTCAAAATCTAGGGTTCTTTACTTGGGATTTGGAAAAACAGGTAGGTTATTAACCACACATTGAACTTATTTCGCGTAAATTTTTATTTTAAAAAATTAAAAATTAACAACGTCATTTATGCATAATGGAGCCTCTTTATAAAAAATGTGGTCCAACGGCCAGTCGATAACTAGACAATAGTTGGTCGAAGAAATGAAAAAGTTTTATAATCTCTATAAATAGAGTTATCGTTGTACGTAGTCGTTTTTTGAAGAAAAAAAATGCTTTTCCAGAAACGAAATGATTTCCTTGAGAACATTGGGGCGTGTACAAAAGTGACGCCTTGTTATTTTTCCAAGGTCACTCGGCCTCCAGAATACTTTCGCAATACCGACACAAACAGATCAAGAATACATCTTCATCGTCCTAACAAATTCGGGCGCCCACGTCCCTCCTGGCCGCGAACTCGTCGCTCAATTCACTTGACAAGCAAATACGAGATGAGCCAACGTATGTAAACTTTTTCACAAATTCACGACTGTGTATCTATACGTACTGCCATCGGTGGAATTCGACGAAACTCTCCGCTTGCCAACGATGGAGACCTATAACCAACCGCAGCAGTGCTGCCAATTATTTTCAATTATAATATCGCTATTTTAGGCTTTAAAACACGAAATAATTATGTATACCGTACTTGTCACGATTTTACCAAAAATAAATTATTTGCAGCGATGATAATGGTTTTTTCTGCGTTTAATAAACCGAATGTATTTTATTCTAAAAAAAGTACTCAAAATAAGTGCTTCAGAATGTGTTGAGGCCTAAAATAAAAGGAAGAAAGTGTTTGGTGCGTGTTTCAAAAGTCGAGGATGAGATGTTTGTTTTGGAAGAAAACGCATTGGACAAAAAAAATGTTCGGAATCAAAGTCAAAGAAACCTTATGAGAAGTTATTCGATTCGTGTTGTTCGTTATTGTATAAAAATTAGCCCAGTCCCTAAACATATTAAGCTAGTTCTTACTGAACGCCTCTGTTACAATTGGTTTTTCCTAATAAAAGTTAAAGTTTACTGATGAAGAAATTTGAATGTTAGTTAAAAGTCCTTTTAACTAGGAAAAACTAGTTCTACCGGAGTGAATCAGTTGGAACTGTTTCCGAATGATATCGAAGTTTGGCTTTGTTTCGGTTGATTGGGTTCGTTTGAGTTTGTCCAAAAAAACTAGTTCTAATGAACTGGATTGGTTAAAACTGTTTCCAAATAAGGTCAAAGTTGGGGTTTGGTTGGGTTTCTAAACACAAATTCTAGCTTGCACTAGGAAAAACTAGTAACGAAAGCGTTCAGTAAGAACTAGTTTTATAAATAAATACTCACACCATGGGTTTTTTTAATTATTAATTTAATTTTAATATTAATTTAAATGTCCACCAATTTTTTCGGCTTTTATATTTTTGGCTTTTAAAAATTTATGAATATTTACATTTGAATAACTGGGGAACTACATTGAAGAAAATTCCAATCCGGTTTAAAGAGTCAATAATATCGATCCACGTTTTTTCGTCACCGGACTATTTTCTTTAGAACAGAAGACTATCGCGGGCAATTCTTAACCTTGGGTCCGCGTGTCGAATTCTATTATAAGCATCCGCAGCGGTGCTACTGAATTTTTGCTAAACAAGTTTATTTTGAAGTTCTTGAAACTAAAGCGAAAAGAAGGGAGTTATTTTGCTGAGACAATTTATTTCGAGGCTCTTGAAAAAACACGCTCCAATACATCACTACGTGCGAGTAGCGAATCACTAAAGATGGATCGATTTGCCGATTCCTTGGAGGTTCAAGACCCCTACGAACAAACATGCGACTTGATGCGGCAAAGTCTCGTCACGGTGGAACGTAATTGTCATTCTTTGCGCGATGAGGTCAAGCAACAGCAAAGGTTGATTGCGGATGCGCTCAGGTTAGTTTCTTTTCACGTATAAATTTTACACAGCTATAAAGATATATCCGTGACCACGGAAGAGTCGGTAACGCTCAGTCGGTAAGACATATCCTGTCAAAGGACTCCGGAGTCCCAAAAGCGAGAGAAAGCTTGCAAATGTCCGGATTTCCATCTCGAATTTCTTTCACGAATACTGTTGATATTTCGGATACACGCGGACGCTTTGTTACCGACCAAGCTACATAGCTCGCGCGCTCGTCGCGCGACCGGTAAAGTCACTGAACGGAAATCCCGCGAACGAACGCGTATCATCCGTCGGTACAGAAGATGCAACGATGATCCTGCGGAGGCAGAGGCTCTCGAAGCCTTTCAACGCTTCTACGACCATGTTCGATCGGAGCTCGTAGATCTCGAGGCGATTTGCCACGAATATCGCGTAAAGATAAAGGCCGACGTAGCTTCGGAGATGCTGCAACGTCTTCAGCCACCTGCCCACACTTCTTTCGCAGCTTTCAACAGGCCTTATTACGATCTGATTCGTGATCGAACGCTCATTCTTGATCATGTGCATAACGATCCGACATCGCCGACGCCGCAGCAACGTTTACCCAATTGGACGAACGATTTCAACGTTCCACTCGACCGTACCGAAAACATAACATACGGCCCGAGGATATCGATGCCGTCGGAATTCGACGAAGGGGATGAGAAGTTCAAACAGGAAATCATGATGCTTCGAACGAAAATGTTCGCAGTGCCTCGCGATATGCGGAACAACGGAGTAAGGTGCGAATGTAATTTTATATTAACGATTATATACATATACATATGTGTGTGCGTGTATGTGTATATATGTCACCGGCACTGTTTACAATGCAGGCATTCTATAGAATGCCTAATTATGCTCTACAATACCGGGTTCGTCAAGGCAATGTATAAAATGTTTTATCTATCGTTAACCATTACATACTGTACTCAGGTAATGGATGCAATACCTAGGAATTATATAGAATGCCATTAGGAGATCAGGTAAAATATAAAATGTTGAACAAATAAAACATCTTTTATTGTCCAATACTGTCCATATCGAATCTTTTGGAAAATTTGATTCTCATGTGTGTGTATCTGTATGAAGCGGTTCTTGATCTGTTTCAAAATTTGCATTGAACGAGGCACACGACATGAGCCGCTTCCAGACGGGCCGAGCTGCCTCGCGAGGCAGCCTCGGTAAGTATGCATCGGGCGCGTCAGGGCTCGCGGTAAGTCACCGTGAGGCTTTCTCGCGCGGCAAGTGCGATCCATAAGTTATTCGAGGCATGTCAGTATCCTCAGAAGCCCAAATGGCACCACACTTACGAGTCTTAGTTGCCACAGTAACTTTTTTGTAATAGATCGAAATTTAACGAAGAGTAAGAGAAAAGAAAATTTATCCGAAGATATTATTTAAAAATCGTATGGAACTGTCATCAACAAAACGGTGCACAATTTTACGAGGATGATGTTAGTGCTCGTAACCCGTCCAGAGTAAGCAAGCTAATCATGACCCAGGCACCTTTGCGCGTCGCGAAAAGGAGACCCGGGTCACCGTCGACCGTTCAAACCGAGGCTGCCGCGAGCGCGGCAACGAGCGAGCGAGGCACGTCCATATACCAGGTGTAGAAGTATGAAACCGGATTTTTTTTTGTAAAAATTACACGTCTGTTGTTTGAAAATGATAAAAAAAAAAAACGAATGGAGACGGCTTTCTGCGTCACATTCAATTGATCCGCGAGTTCTTGTTGACTTTGAGTATCGTCTTCATCCAATAAGGCTTTCAATTCGTTTTCTGCGAACTTTTTCGGTGGTTTCCCACGCTCTTCGTTTCTCACGTTAAAATCACCACTTTTGAATTTTTTGAACCACTCGAAACACTGTGTTTTATCAAGAGCATGTTTACCGTAAACTACGACAAGCATTCGATGCAATTCTGCAGCAGTTTGCTTCAAATGATAACAGAAAACCAATGCTGTTCGCAAATCGTAGTTCGTAGGCACAAAACTCGACATGTTTAAGGTTATAGAAGAATATACCGGTGTAAGGATCTTGGGTTGTTGTGTGTTGAAAATCTTCGTCAGCTGTTAGAGGGAGATGATGGCGCTGCAGAAGCGGTCTCAAGGTGCGGCCTCATGCAGTCGCTCGTCGCTCGTTTGCAGCGATAAATCTGGTCACGTGACCCTATTTTGAATTTCCCGCGCCTCAAAAAAGTAGCGAAAGTCGCCGCGTCGAATAGCAGCGTTAACATGGCTGCTTGCAGGAATGATCTCGAAAACTGATTTCCTAACCTCCCTTAGTGGCAGTCGTGGTAGTGATACAAGTGAAAGAAATCGGAATGAATAAAAATAAAAATATAATAGTGTTTTTTTTTCGAAAATTGACGAGGTGTCGTTTGTTTACAAGTATCAAAAGTGGGTTGATCAGTGTCAACAGATTGCTCACAGAGCACGGATTCAGAAAATTCGGCGAAAAAGAGTATTAGCATATTACGACTTGTATCGCTCACTCTCCTCCCCCCACTCTCCTTTCCCAGCGACAAAGCTCAACATTTTCAGCTTTGTCGCTACATATCACGTGACCAGATTTGTCGCTGAAAACGAGCGACGAGCGACTGCATGAGGCCGCACCGGCCGCACCTTTACGGTCCATAAACTGATGGCTAGCACCCTCTATAGGGAAATTCCAGTTTCATACTTCTACACCTGGTATATAGTCCGAGGCACGGTCTCACATACAGGTCTGGAAACTCTGCCAGAATTCGCATGGTGGGGGTAGGCCGCTTACTGACGAAATTTTTTGTTGAGAATTGACACTACGCGGCGCTGCAATCTTGCCCCCAGTTGTACATAACCACCAAAAATAATTTTTCTAATCAAGCCCACTCTTCGGGGATCGAACTCGGCTCCTCCAAACCGGTAGCTCAGCACCCTATCCGTGCGACCACGATTATCATTGCATGAATAAGACAGTTTTCTAACATTTAAGTTATAGCCACGCTTGGGGTTGAATTAGATTTGGCGGCTTGTTGGGTTGGTTCACCGCTTTATTTTATTCATTATAATTAGCTGTTTTTGTAGATACACCACCAATATATATATATATACTGCGGAACCAATAATTGAAATGAGGTGTTACGGAGACAGGCTGATGTAGAGTATTGCGGCGATTAGCTCTGTCTTTTTTCAATACCTCCGTCTGCCCCCGTACCGCACTTCGCCAACAAATCTTTTAAGATAGCAGCGCTCCTAGCGGACAGTGTATTAAAAAAATTTCGTCAGTAAGCGACCCTTCTCATCCGACGCAGTTTCCAGACCTGTATATAAGACCGTGGTCCGAGGCGGTGCCGCGGGAAGCTCGGTTCTTGCCTCGGCCAGTCTAGGCCCGGCTAATAAGGTTATGATTCGAGTATCACGATCCGTCCAGTGACCAGGAGAGTATCTCGGATGATCGAAGATCGATCGTAGGCATAGCGACGCGGGCAGAATTCATCGAGACCGTGAGAAAGAGCGTTTCCTACGTTCCACCCACGCCGAGCGTAGAACTGGCAAAAGTGGACAACTTGAAGTTCGTAGACGGTGAATTCAAGAGCTTTGACCTGTGGACGAAGCTGCTCGACTTGTACGGGCAACAGCTCAGATCCAGATGGTATCTCGTCGTTTGTCCTCGAATCGAGGCGCTGCTGAAGAAACACAAGATAAGCACGATTCATCTTTCGCCAGCTCGAGTCTTCGACTTTCTTATGACAGTCCCGGAAAACGGCCGAAACTGCGAATTATCGCGCAAAGATCTTTTACCGTTGGCCGAGAGAGCTGCGGAAATTCGATCGCTCTTCGACTGGCGAATGCAGTTCCGCGGTCTCAATGGCAAAGTCGTCGCGGCGACAATCGCCCAAAGTTGCTGGCGCGGATTTTGGGTCCGTATAGTTGTGTCCCAGTGACGTCGAATACTTTTTTTCATAAGGGAGTCAAAGCAAGACTCGAGGGATGCAGCAAATGAGTGAACGACGTACTAATCAATATGACGGATAGTTCGTACATTAAGGGGAGAGGTATCTTTAAGCGAGGAAAAATTTACTGATTTTCATGATTTTTTCTAAAGGAAAGATTTCTTCGCCATTTTTGAGACTAAGGGTATATTTTATTACTACTTTTGGCTGTAGAATGGTATTTTTTTTATTAATTTCGAAAATTCCGGAGGTGTGGCACGGTCCTCTAAACGGATTGGGGCGGATGTTGTCAGACGGCGTGACCCGTAGTTTAGGCGGGATTAATCTGAAAAAAAAGCAATCAAGATTTTTTTTTCATTCACACTCATACACAGAGTATGAATCAAGTAGAAGCGTGGAATGTTGAAAATCCATTAAATAATACGCTTTGAAACAAAAGATTGAACTTTCGGAAAAAATTGCTACATTTCGCAATAAATAAAAATACGTTCTTCTTTTATTTTCAAAAATACTTAGGGTCATGTTTTAGACAGTAAGGATAGAAAGGTTTATACCAAATTTCATCAGAATCGGCCGATTAGTTGTTTAGCTAACGTCAGGCCAGTTTTGAAAATACAGTTTAGAAGACGTCCGCCATTTTTTAAGATGATTAATAAAAAAATACCATGTAATCGCCAAAATTAGTAATAAAACATACCTCCGGTCTCAAAAATAACGAACAAGTCTTCCCTTTCGAAAAAAAAATCATGAAAACCAGCAAATTTTTTCTTCGCCCAAAGATATCTCCTCCTTAACGGTATTCATCACTCAAAAATTATGCAACAATTAACATTACAGAGGTAGAAGCCCGAAAACCCCAAACTACTGTTATCTATGGAATTCAAACCCAAACCATCCCAAACGAACTACTACTAGTATAACTGCACGATAAACGTGCGAGAATTCTTCATTTGGCTTTGTTTTAGTTACAGCTATTGCTTTGTAATAAATATTCTTGGGGCAATAAAAAAATACCATGTTACAGCCAAAAGTATTAATAAATTAAACAAAAAGTAAGTAATAAACTAAAAATAAAATACTATGCAAACTGATAATAAGACTAAACTAAAAGTAGCAATAAACTAAAAATAAAGTAGTAATAAGACATACCCCACGTCTGAAAAATGCTAAAGAAATCTTTCCTTTAAGGAGTTTCGACACCAAAATCGAAATGCTCGTAAACGATTGAAATTCATATCACCGAGAGATTCATTTAGGATGAATCACCTGTCCAAAAGTTAATCCGTTTCACCACATAGTTTCGGAGATTTTGAAGGTTGAAGCTTCATCCATTTGGTAATACGCGTTCGTAAATAATAGTTATAGGGCTGTAGGGATTAAAATAATGCTTCGATTTAAATGAAAAAACTGAACAAACTGCTATTAGTGCTAGGAATGTCGTGTTAGAAAATTAAGCGGTTTCTCCACTTGGTTCACGAATAACAGTCGAACAAAGATGTGAATTTTGAGCTCGAACGGTTTGTTTTCGAACATTAACGAAACTTGTAGGTTAAACATGGCAACACTGCGCTGGCTCTGTCGAGTGAGCCACTCACAGTCGAGGATCAACGGGCGGGTATTTTAAAATCGGTGGTTGTTTTTGTTGGTTTTTTCCTTAGGTACACGCTTTTCGCGTTTGTTACCTATTCTTTCCCATCATTATGGCCGTTCTTTCCTCGACTGTTTTTACACGCACTCCTTTTTGTTCTCCATCTTTCTCCCTGTTCCCCCCCTCTTGCGGCCGCAGCCGACTTCCCCCCCTCTATATTATATTCATCATGACATTTCTGTCAGGTGTATAGGGAAACTGCGGAAAACCTATACCAATACAGCCGGTCATCGAGTTCGCCCCCCAGTCGTGGAACTAGTCTTATTTCGCCGCGAAATGCCGAAGAAAAATATTTCACGACGAAATGTACGCGACCGGGATTCGAACCCGCGACCTTCCAGTCCGCTGGTTTAGTGGCGAGCACGCTAACCACTAGACCATCGCACCGGTTAAATCGGTGGTTGTTTGAGACGTACATAGTTTTACAGCATTTCAAATTTATAATAAAATGTATTTATTTGTCCGCTCGAAATTTTTATCGTTTTCTCGACTTTGCCGAATCAAAAACTCTTAACAAAATGTTGAACGTTAAACGTTATTCACCGCGTACATAACCTGGCGCCGACCACGCTTTAGCGAAGTCAGTCTCGCCAATGGCAGAAACGACCGCTATTGCCAAGTCTATCGGTTGTCCTTTTCTTGAATAAAATTGCAACAGATTTATGTTAAATTGCAATAAATAATAACTATTGATATCATTTCCTGGCTTAGAAACATTTTTAACCAATATTATGAGTTGTGGAAATGCCCAATTATAGGTTAGTTTTAAATGAAATTTTATTCACAACATGTTGACAGTCTGCCGTAAACCCATTGTGTTTTCATCCCTACTCTTGCGGCTAAGAAATGGTATCGAAACTCCTTGAAAAAAAAACATGTAAATCAGCAAAAAAATTCTCGGCTACAGGTATCGTCCCCCTTGAAAGTTCACCTGCACACTCTCCAGATGCTATATTTTCGGAAAAGGAAAGAAAAATCGCAATTTGCAACTACAACTCTTCAATTGGTCTCGTTTGTGTCGAACAGGTGCGCAAATGTCTCTTCGAGGCGAAATGCAAGTACATAGCAGCGAGCATAATATGGGTAGCTTGGATAGTGTTGAAGAAGAAGCGCCAGATGCACGAGCGTTATTTGCGGAACATGCTGACGTCTCTGGACTTGACGCGTCGTTTGGGTGCGAAGTTGACCACCGAGTACAGCTCGATCGTCGGTGGGTGCGACCACGTGGTCTTGAATCTGCCATCGGCTGGTTATCCTCAGGACGTGAGGCGAACGTTCGTCAGCGGCGATTTCGCCATTTACCAAAACACGATGGGTCTCAAGTGGTCATTCGTCAAGAATCCACGAGCCCGGGTGGTCCACTTGCTTCCGTTTGGAGGAAGCGACGATCTTCCTGAGATGTATCGCGAAGCGATGGCCTCCGTATCGCCCAATTCCGAGCTGGCGAAGCGAGTGACGTTTCTCGTGCTGTCGCAGGCCGCGACATTTGCCGATCGCTCGTTCAACGTTTCGAGAACTCTTCACGCCTCGGAGGACACTCTCGTCGAGATAAGAAAAATTCTCGACGAGAATGACAATCCGGCCTTTTGCGTACCCTGGATAATGGACGAGTGCGACGTGCGGGTAGCTGGCAATTTCAACGTTCCCCTCCTCGCCCCGGATCTCGAGATGCAGCGTGAAATACTCGACAAGTCTCGCATGAGCTCGACCTTGAAGAAAATCGGTTTGGAACAACCGGCATGCGTCACCGACCTGCGGGATTACAAAACGCTGTGCAACAAACTCGCCGATCAGATATGCTCGAACACGGACATTTGCGTTTGGCTCTTCAAGCTCAACGTCGGCTCGACCAATCTGCATACCGGTGTCTTTCTCATAAATCACATAAGCGTGCCCTTCATGCCGATATTGCGAAAAGAGCGCGATTCCCATGGAGACCAGTGGGCCTCGCCCAACTCGAAGACTCGTCGGAACTTTCTCAAGACTCTTCGCGATCACTTGCCCCGAATCGTCTCGACCGTCACGCGCTTTTCCGAGTGTTATCGCACGTGGAACGATTTTTACGCGCACGTGACCAAGTACGGCTGCTTACTACAGGCGGTGCCGAGCGAACGATCGGCAAGGTACATCAGCGTAGCCCTCTTCGTATCTGGAAACACCACTGGTGAATCGACACGGTGGACTGGAACAGCCGAGCTCATTTATTCAGGTATTACAGCTCGATGAGCTGACGCGCCACTTTCTTGACGGGGTGAATACAGTTTCACTGCAAATCCAAGTCTGTACCGTGTGCTCACTTTTTACGTAATTCCGAGTGTGTCATTTCGGTATTGGCTTGATGCCAATTCCAAATATTCTAATGCAAAGCGATGAAAAATCCACTGTAAAATAATTGAAAAAAAAATGAAATTAAGGGGTGACAAGGCCTTTCTGTTAGGGGTCGTTAACCCTTTAACGGCCACGCCTATTTCTAGATGGCTCAAAATAATTTCCTCTGGTAGTACGGCTAAAAAAGGGTTCAATATGAATGTCCCACCATAATTTTGTCGATAAGGGCCTGAAAAGCAGTATTCTCGGACTGTAGCAAATTTGCTACATTGCCGGGTCGCGGATATAACTTATGACATATTTCAGATCGTTGAAAAAGCTGAAATAAATGTTTACTTATCTTATCGGATTACAATAGTGTGTCTAGAATAATCTTACAGAACCACTAGTCACAGTGCAAAATGTAAAAGCAATTGTTCCTTGCGTTCTGGCACAGGTGCACGTTGCATGGGCAGCATTCGCCATATTAACATAATTCATATGTTGACGTTTGAATTTCAAGCTATCCCGGCTAGGGATGCTGGATGGTTAGAATGAAATCGATTCATCGCAACGAATCGAATTGTCATTCAACGAATCGATTTCATAATATACTAGGACCAAAAGGATCAATTCAGTCCAAATCGAATTGTATTAAGTAGCGAGAAAAAATAGAGAATCGCTTGAAAAAAAATGAAAGAAATTTCAAATCAAAGGTACTTTTATGATTCAGGTATAAAAATAAGAATCACCACGTCAAGAATAAACATTTTCATTTATTAATATTTAACAAAAATAAGTGCGTAACTGAAAGAACGTTTCATTATAAAGTATTGCTTTCTTTTTAATTTTTAGAGATTCAGAAGCAATACTTTAGTTTTTCAAAACAAAACAGTAAATATTGTTTACAAAAAATACACATATGAATGAAATCAACGGGGTATTACGTTTTTTACACAGTAAGTGCTTATAAATGTAAGTACAGTCTTTTTTATCTATTAGTAAATACTTAATCTAGACATTTTGTGATTGTCTTTGGTACTTGGATCATTGGGCTTAACACTAAAAACTTGTCATGACTTTTCTTATTCTGGATCATTAGAATAGTTTTAGTACTATGTAGGAAGTAAAATAAATGAAGTACGATTTATAAGACTAGTCAATGTGATTTATCCTTAATTATACATAATATTACGTGTTATAATGAAGCGTAAACGCAGTACTTTTTATTTTTCTTATACTACGATATATCGCACATATATTGCACGGTTTTTTTGTATAATGGCGCAATTTTTATCGGAAATGCGAATAGTGAGTCGGTTTTATAATAAAAATTTGGTATCGATCTTGCACTTAAAATATCAATGTGGACAATTAATTAGTTCTAAAGAATCGATTTAAAAAATCGATTATTGGTCGGACAAGAATCGATTCTCACTTCGGCATCCCTAATCCCGGAATTTGTAGCTGCATCTAGCATAGGTTGATGGAACTGTGAAGTAGACTGTCCGCTATATCGTCCTGACGTTTTTACCGACTGGTTTTACCGACTGTTTTACCGAGCGAACGTAGCAAATTTGCTACGATGGCAGCTAAAGGGTTAAAAACGTTTTTCCGGGCATTAAAAAAATACGTGTCCAATAGTTTTCAATGTTTTATCACATATATGAGTTTCAACTAAATCGGAGGCGGACACTTAAGTTCCTTGTAAATTCCGCGGTGCGCCAGTACCGCAATCTAGAAAAATTCTGTGTAGCGTTAAAATCTGTGATTCCACATTTAATATAGTGATTGGAGTTTTTATCGACAATTCGTATACTTTACTGATTTTGAATATAAATCAGGTCCCCGTCCATCCACTGGTCGGTTTACCCTATCCCATTTGTCGCAGCAAGGAAGTCCCGATTTTTCACCGTCGGTTATACGATGCCGCAGACCTTCGTCGACAATACCGAGCTCGAGCCAACGATCGCCCGGTTGACCGACGTTCTACGGCAGGACGGGTACTTCGGTCACTTGTGCGTCGATCTCTGCTGCTTTCGTCGCAAACTAGACGACAAATTCGTTAGTCTCGTTGTCGAGACGAAGCCCTGCTACGAGTACGTTCAACACTACGTCGATTGGGTTGAACTCGCCTGCGACGGTTCTTACTATCGTACTTCTAACAAATTCTACGCCGACGCTGCTTCACTTCCGGATCTCCGAACTCAGAGATCTTCGACGAGTGCAGTTCCGTACGAAAAAGTCGCCGTGTCGAGTTTAGCGTCTGAGGCGAAGGAACGTTACGCCGTTGCTATTAGCGAACTGCGTCATTCGCAAATGTCCTCCTATAGCTGGAAAGAGCTCGGAGCACTGAACAAAAAATGCGGGGTAAATTTTGCCACTTTTGTGTGTGCGTGTGTCAATGATCTTTCCATGTATATACGTATACAACGTTGCGTTGATGTAACACACACGCAGTCAGAGCCACATATATGGGGATTTGTTAGGTCTAATTCATTATTATCGTTTTATAGACTATCATAATAAATCAGGTTTGAAAATTTACTATACACTTATCCATATACGGGGTGAGGCACACAAAGTGTTACAGAGCAATAGCACTCAAACTATTGATCGTATCCAAAAATATTTCCGACAAAAGTTTCAGTGTTTGAGAAGGCCCGCATACTGGACCACCCTATTTTTTTTTACCGATGGAGGCGCTGAAGCTACGTCAAGGTCAGCTCCACTTTTTAAAATGGAACCATGTATTTTTTTCGATACTTTGCGTGACTAGAATAACCTTATGTTGTAGGTCGCTGAATTCGTCTTAAAATCGGTAATAATGTCATCAAAGAAAATACATGGTTCCATTTTAAAAAGTGGAGTTGACGTTGAAGTAGCTTCAGCGCCTCCACCGATAAAAAAAATAGAGTGGTCCAGTATGACGGCCTTCTCGAACACTGAAACTTTTGTCTGAAACAATTTTGGATATGATCAATAGTTTGAGTGCTATTGCTCTGTAACACTTTATGTGCCTCACCCTGTATATAAAGGGTAGACCATTTAACGTGACCACCCCAAATATCTCCGTTGCCTTCAGAGTGACGAAAAAAATGTCACGAGGTAATTTGATTGATTTCAAAGGGCTGATACAGTGGTGAAAAATTAATTTTTGTCAATTTCGTAGTTTTTCCGTTCGCAAGGTCATCAATGGTTTTTCAAATGGGAACGTTTTTTTTGTTCTTTAAAACGTTGTACCTGATATTCAGACGAATCCAACGACCTACGATATCATAACCCCGAAATGATTTTTCACCAAAATACACGTGCGAAAACGGGATATCGTCATGTTATTGACAATAAGAAAATCTGAATAATGTATTTGAATTTTTTATGCAGAAAATTTATTTTAACAAATGTTCAAAGTGATGGTTATAATCTTGACATTGATTTTTCAAGACGGCTGAATGATCCTCTCCACCTTCGAATAGTTTTTGGTGTGATAGCGGCGCAGGTTACCCAACGGATACAATAATGTCAATAGTCGGAGATGTTTTTGATGTTTGAAAATATTGGAATTGTAGCATAGTAAAACTGTAGTAGCGTGAAGAATGTTTAACATCTACCAATATTAAAATCAGTAGAAAAGTGTATCCATCTAAAGTAACATGTAATAACCGTATGTTCCGACGTCGCCGGCGAACATGCGAGAACGAATTACAAGAGCCTGCGCCGCTATCACACCAGTGAGCATATTCTGTAACTCGTAACAACTTTCGTTATCGTTAGCTAGCGACAGCCAATAAGAGGCTCCCTTTCTTTCGTAATCGTGCATGTGATTGGCTGTCGCTAGCTAACGATAGCGAAAGCTGTCGTTCCCAAGTTACAAAATAGGCCTACAGAAACTATTCGAAGGTACTTTTTTCAGAATTTCCTCGAAGAATAAAAAGTAAGTTCACACACCAAATTCGAAGATGATCGATGAAGATTTAGCATGAAAAATCGATAAAACAGAAATGTGAATGTGTTTGGCACAAAATCGATTGAAAAAAAACGATGCAAACACTTCTAACCTATAAAAGATGCTCAAAGTGATAGCCACCACTTTCCATGCTCGCTTGCAATCTCATTCGCATTGGTTGTATTGTCTCATGAATCCCGTCCGTCTGTATTAACGAACAGGCTCTAATTATTCTTCCTTGCATATCTTGCGCAGTAGTCGGCACTTCTTTTTACGTCATGGCTTTATAAAGTCAATAATACAATAGCTAGCAATATAAAAAGTACCTTTTTCTTGAACCTCTGAAATATTTTCCCACAAAATCCAGCGAAAGTCCCTTCTTCATTTACGACAGCTATACGTGTATTTTTCGTATAGCTATTATCGCGAGCACCCTAAATTGTCTTAGATTGAATGGAACAACGCGACGCGGGAGGGCTCTCACCTGTTTTTGCACGATGGTACATCGCGGAAATCCGCTATGTTGATTACCATCGCAACCGGAATGGAGTCCGCGATGATGCGGACAAAGAATTGTGTGAAAAAGCTGTGCGAAGCACTCGACGGCGAAGAAACTGGCGCGCGCGACATCGATAGTAATTTTTTCGAAATCGTGGACTACATCGACGAGGCATTGGAGAAGCATCGTATCTCGACAGTCGATAAATGCGATCCTCTCAACCGCATGCGATAATTTCTATTTTATCGACGGATGATAACATCGTAATTTTTTGACGATTTAAAATTTTTACAAACCGAACATTGCAATTTTTTACGTTCTATATCACGTGTTCGTAATAAACACACATATACTCTTATTTTCAGCAATTCTTTCGGAACGCGCTTCAGTTATCGATGCATTCAGTATTAATCGATTCAATTATTGATGGAAATCCAGTTCGTATCGTTTTATTCATAATTGCATATCGTTGAATTGGTTAAAACTGTCAACAGCTGCAAATCGATTTTTCTCGCGTGCTCAAAAGCGTGTTCGGCGGGTGCAGGAATTCATACGCGGTAGCTAAGCAACGCAACGTTTCTCATACGTATGTCTCGCTCTACATGCCGAGTTCAAACATCGGTGTGTTGTATGCCGATTTGACAGCCGCGGGGTGGGGGGAGCTTTGTGTCTCGTGTCTACTAACCGAGTTTCCATCCCACTCGTCAATATTCAAGAGTTTTTTTTTCATCGTACATACTCGTCGAAGCTCGCGGCGATTTATAGTTGATTTTATTGCGAAAAATGTCGCGTCTCGATGAGAAATTGAGACGAGCAGGGGGCAGATAGGAGAGCAGACGAAATCTTCACTAGCTCGCGCTCTCGTTGACTCCAGCTGTCATAACCGCAAAAAAAATAAAACAAAGTACGGAAAACGATGTCGTATCTGGTGGAGCCGATGCAATTGGACTTTTTGAATAACAAGGACAGGGAAAATGTGTTTCGCTTGAACGATGATTCGGACGAGACTTTCAATTTCAAAGTAAAGTACTAAAACGTTCACGGATGTACGCTATTTTTAAGACTCGAATAATCGCTTTATTTTCGTTGTATCTATGGATACTCTCATCACGTTGAAGAGCGGGAGAGTCGTCAAAGAAAGATTTTTTTTATATCACGCCTGTTCCAGTACGTGTCGACGAGCCAATTCAGGCACATAATCAAGGATGTCAAGCGACAGAGAACAAGGATGAAGGAGGAGACCTTGTGGGCCTCCCTGGGTCGTCGGCAAGAGTTATGCTACCATCCGGATGATCCAGTTATCCCTGGTAGCCCGAACATCGAGCTTCTTTTGGAAAGAGACACGGAGGAGGTCGACCAGGAACTAAGGAGATTGGAGGAGGATGCTCTGCCGGAAAGGACCACCAGGGGCAAGCGTCGCACCATCCGTGAGACACGGTCTGGCAAAACTAAGGTACAGCTTCCTTTTCCCTAACAGTTTCGATATCTCCAGCTGCGCTAAAGAGCAGCTGGGGCTGTTTCTAAAGGAAATCGAATCAAAATCGGAAATATATCTTTATATTATTCAAGTTTGAAGGCATTAGGCTACGTGGTTACGTGATAATTAGAATTATTGAAAAAAATTCATTTTAGAGAAATAAGTAAGATGGTTGAAAAATTGTTTGGGCATTTATTTTCACGTACATTAACAAAGTTGTGTATCAAATTTTATTAAAAAAAGGTTAATAATTATAGAAGTTATTAACCATGTCCACTTGGTTGATTTCGACTGCTTGGTTGATCTGAAACAAAATAAAACGAGTTTTTTTTCCTAAAATAGATAATACTGGCTAAGACTTGATTGAGCTCTTTTTGGTTATCGTGTTTCGATGATCAAAAACAACCTTTTAAATATTTTTCGATTTTTCCAGGAAAACTGACATTATTGTTAATGAAAAAAAATGTAAGAAAAACGTAGATCAAGATTAAACTACTATTAGACTGAATAAGTGTACCGAATTTCAAGTCAAGCCATTCCTCAGATGTCGGCAAATCGTGTACAATGTTTTGAGAAACATAGTTTTGGGAAACACGTGCTTAACTCTTTGTTGGCACACTTATTTTGGCTTCGATTTTGACACATTGGGTCAATTTGACCCGGATAGTACTTAATTTACCAGCCGTTAATCCTTCGTTCACACACTGGGTTATGTTGACCCGGACGAATGTAAAATAAAATGCTCACTTTCCTAAAATTGAAAGTTTTCAATGATTTTTTACAACTCAATTTTATACATTAAGAAATGTTTAACGTGGATCCCGAATTTTTTTCAATAAACACCGACTTAAGGGTTTTTAAGGGTAGGTGGATAAAGCACTATCCGGGCCAAATTGGCCCAGTGTGTCAAACCCAAGGCCGAATATAAATGTCTCAAGGAAACAACCCTTCAACAACAAGGAATAAGTGTGTCAAGGAAACAACCCTTTGATCGGTTTTCATAGCAAAAAATCAGGGATACACTTTAATCATCTCTTACTATGCCTGCATAATTGTAATTTGGATAAAATGTAATTAAATCGTTGAAAATAAATATTGAAAATGTTCAATTTTGGAAAAGTGAGCATTTTACTAGAAATTCATCCTTCTCAAAATGACCCGGTGTGTCAACGCGGCGTTCAAGTTTTACTAGCAGTTCTATTGTTGCAATCATAAGTTTACCTTCACTCTGCGATTCCTGCATCATATGTTGGATCTCCCTTTTCAACTCGAGTTGCTCAAGCAACCAACTGGTGTCGGTCATTTTCACAGCAGCGTAATCCCTTAAACAAACGATGCGACGATGAATTATTCATAGGCAGGTTGTCCAGACTTCCGTCGACAATACACACTCCTAAGAGTCACCAAAAATCACAGTCTTGAAGTCTGCACCGTCGCCATACATTATAATTTCTTTTTTATATTTTGATTTCCTCATTTTTAGTAATTCACTTTCACAACTGTTTGAGAGATGGTCGTAACGAATATTCGCGAAAAGAGATATGATCAATCGCAAAATAATAATCTTCGTTGCGTTCCAACGATGCAAAGTTCAGTCTCACAGAAAAAATGATAGTTACCATTGTTGCACAGAAGGCTGCAGCGTCGTCCAGCATTGGTGAGCGCAAAGCCGTAAGTAGCGTCGGGCCGTCCCTGACGGACGAGGAGACGGACGGTCCCTCGACGTTGGAAAGATCGCCCCTGTCGAAACTGGAATACGGCAGCACGAGAACGCGGAAATCCCACTCGGAGCGTACTCTGCGAGCGAACGGCGAGTCGGACGACGAATTCGGATGTTTCGAGAAGCGCTCGGAGTACAACAATCGTAGAGGAGCCCAAAGTCGGGAGAACGAAGACGAGGGGTTTTACGAGGTGCGACTGCATCCTCTGGTCGCTCACAAGATCCTCGCGATCCAGAAGAAAGTTTCGAATTTACTGGACGAGATAGACTTCAGACTGAGGAACATACCGCTACCGGACGGTGATCGCGATCTTCGCCGGAGGCAACAGTGCGCCGTGGAGTTTGCTATTAGATTCTCGAGAAATTATCTGTACAATCTTGGCCGACAGATCGAGGAGATACGGAGACACGTGAGGGCGTTAACGCCGAAAGCATCGTTGAGACAGTCGCGTCGCTGTTTCTCCCTGCACGTACAGGCGATCGAGCAAAAATTGACATCGGCTCATCAGCTGTTGCTGCAGGCTCTGATCGCCTATTGCAAGCACATACCGAGCTCGGTGCTCAAAGGCCAACCGGGCAAAGTCAAGGAGATACTCCAAGTGCTGCTGGATCTCAAGGACATTTGCACTAAGATCAATCTGACCGCGGATTACTATGAGCGCGGTGACGTCGAACCTCCTCCCTTGGTAATTATTATCGATCTCGTGATCGCTCCAGCGATGGCCAGCAGTAGTTGCATCCTCACCTACCATATTCTCGTATACGAATTCTCTGAAGGGCAAGGACACCCAGAATCGATGCGCTGCCATACTGTCGAGGCTGCGACTGAGCTCGGACAACGAGTCGCCGGTCTTCAATCGCACCGTTCAATCAACGCCGGTCAAACGATTCCGCGATAAGTCCAACGACAAGAACGACAAAGGCCTGCCGGCTCGGCTCAGTATGTATCGAGCCAATGCGAGATTGCCCGCCAAAAATCTTCGTATGAGGAAACACGGTGAGTGCGTTTGGGTTTACGTACCTTTCACTTTTTCGCCACACTTCGCTCTTTCCAGTTGCTTAAAGCGGGACACACATTTGAACTGATTAAAAAATCGATTTCTTTTTTTTCTTTCAACGATACATCTATATATGTGGAATATTTTCCTAACGCTTCGAAGCGGAACGCGAAAAACTTCGAACGTTACAGCCCGTCCAACGCTGTGCCTCACCGCTCGGATTCGGAGCGGGCGTAAGCTTGAAATGCGTTTTTCTCAAAACTGCATTTTCGAAATTGGCGTGCGGATTACTCAATAACTATTGAGCCGATTGAGTTGAAACTTAGTAGAAATTGTGATAATATTGCTAACTTCTACTTGACGAGAATTGATTTTGAAAAAATCGAGAAAAAAAGACCCTTTTAATTCAAATTTTACAGGAAAATTGCGTGAGAATCTTTTTTTTTGTTAATGCGTGACATTCTCTTAGGGAGCGTCCATGAATTACGTAACGCAATTAGGGGGGGGGGGGGGGTTCAGCCTGGCGTTACGGTCAACGTACGTGGGGGGAGGGGGCGGGTCGAGGTTTGCGTTACGTCACGATCTTAGAACTGTCAGAAATAGCAAAATTTCTGCATATTCAAGTTTTTAAATTTAAAACTCATCGTTCAGAATAGATGAAGTGCAAGTTCTTATTATTTTGAGAAATATAATGAAGATGAAAAACCGTCATATCGCCCGCGATTTGATACTTCAATGTAAGTTTCAATATTCTAGAAACAAACATAACTGTGTATCAAGAAAAACGGAATGAAAACTTTGATCGCGATTTTCTCGAAACTACTTTTTTTGAACTTGTCTCAGTGAATACTGAAAAACTTATCAACCGATTTTCAATTTTTTAAAAACATTTTTGTAATCACAGTGACTAAGGCTGGACGTAGACGATTTTTTAAATTTTGATCATTACTGTTTTTAAAGATTGCTTGAGAACAGAAAAGGGCCTCGAAGATAGAAAAAAACGTCCAAACTGTCGGCATTTAAAAAAAAAACCAAAATAGAAAAACGGCTATGCATAACGATAGCTACATTTGTATAGATATTGATAAATTGTTGATTTTTTATTTACAGATAACCTTTCCCAAATATATTGACGGGACAATGAAGAGATTTTTTTTTCGTCGCTAAATCAGGGTTAATTTTTTTTAATTCATAAAAATTGATATAATACTAGGTGAATATATAATTCATAAAATGAGTATAAACCCGATCCTTGCATAATTAGTTATTTCTTTGAAAAACAAACCCAATTATTGACGACAATTGGGTAACGTAACGGAATAGGGGGGAGGGGGCTCAAACATTGGGAAATTTTGTGTTACGGAATTTATGGACGCCCCCTTACAGTTGAATTTTTCTTATTTTAGTAACTGTCAAATACGAAATGTACATGTTCTGACGGAAACACTTTTGAATTCTTTTTGCAAATCAAAGTGTACAGGAAGCTAGACGGCGTGCCGATTCGCAAGTCCAGCTGCAACCGTGCTGTAACACTCCGCCGCAGTTCCGCCATTTTGATGACGAATGAATTAAAAAAAATTGTTTTGCATACTCAAATATATTATAGCAGTATACCTACAGTTTGATAAATGTACAATCATTATTTCTTAGTTTAACCCTTAGTAGTATGTAATAAATAATGAAATAATGCATTGAGCGATATGAAAAAGAGTATGGTATAATTTGAACCTTGTTTAATACAAGGATATTGGTTAGAAACAAAAAATTAACGTTTTCTCCAAATGGCCGCTTTTTGCTCCTACAGTCCGAAGCTGCACGAGGGAGAGGAGAGCATCGCGTAACGTTCACACAACGCCTGAGCGACATCATCCGACCACACCTGAACAACCAAGTCCCGCGACCTTGAGGGTTGTCAATGACGTTCCGAAACGTAGCAGGCCCAAAATTCGATTACCTCTCAAAGAAGACGAGATCCCAACGATGATATCGATACTGCCGACAGACTCGGATGCGGTAGGCAGTAATATTTTTTCACTCACTTTTATCATTTTTCAGAGACATCCATACTCGGATTCGCATTTCTTGAGTCCCTCTCGTTCGTAGATTCTTTTAATTCGTCACTTTAGCATTACGAACGGTATTTTTTGCCTGCTGACGAAAAAAATTGCGTCGATTTCTTTGAGTATGCGTCGTTGCTCGATTTTTTATTTCGTTTATCCCTCCGACGTTACGAATTTTTCATTGAGCGTAGACTTTTTTTCCGAGGAACTGGATTATATGAACGTGAAAGGAATTATTTCGCGAATATGTATAACGTAGGGCAGCAGCATCGTCCTGTCTGGGAAATGTCCGTCCTCGACATCGATCCACAAGGCCTCCACTAGGAGGACACATTCCGAGAAAACGCAGTCCTTCATAAATACGCGTGCCTCGAATGCACCAAAGAGCGACCATGCTAATGAGAATGATATCGGATTGGCTAACGAGGACTTGCCATCGTCGAATCCGATGACGGCAAAAGAATTGACTAGTCTGGTGCCCGTCATCGCAGATCTCATGAGTCTCGTCAGAAATCAGGTAGAGTGGCGTCATATTAAATCAAATGGCACGAGTCATTTTTATTCACATTTTTTTTCGCTTTTGTGCCTGACCACTTTATATATATATATATAGACACGCATATATATGCATGCATGCTTAACGGGTTAGGCTACTTTGACGACTCGAAGTGCAGGGTTATTAAAAAAAATTTATTGAAAGAATAAGTAAGATGATTGAGAAATCGTTTAGAGATTTATTTGTATGTTCATTAACAAAGTTGTGTACCAAGTTTCATTAAAAAATATTAATAATTAAAAATGTTATAAACAATCTCGGGAAACACCTTTGAATGTTTAACGGTTTACTTCATTTTGATCACCGGGTTGATCTAAAACAAAAAAAAAACAGTTTTTCCCCTGAAAATAGAAAATATTGGCTGCGACTTGACCAATATTTTTTTTGTTGTATTTCAACCATCAGAAAAGATGATTGAACCTTGTTTTTCGCTTTTTTGAGGAAAAATTTCATCATTATGGTTAATAATTTACGTAAAAAAAGAGTTAAACAAATAATCGTTGGCCAAGACTAAACGGCTATTATACTGAATAAGTGTGCCAAATTTCAAGTCTTGAAAAGCATAATTTCGAGAAAAACGCATTTAAAGCTTTACTAGCAGTTCTATCGTTGTAATCAGAAGTTCAGCTTTAATCTCCAATTCTTGCACGGTGTGTTGGGCCTTCCTCTTTAATTTGTGTTGCCTCAACCGACAAACGAGTGACCGCCGAGTTCACAGAAGCTTAACTCTTTAAGGTAGTTCTTTCACGAGCCCGAATATCCAACAATTAATTCATTTTCGACTATAATCAAATAAAAATACATGTTAGTATACTATTTGAAGCCAAGTTATAGTACTGAACTTTTAACAAAAAATTATCACTTCAAAAATCGTCTAATTTATACGACACTTTATGGGGATGACTGCTGTCCTGAAAAATCTATTTTTTAAAAAAGATCACGTAACAACAGTAAAAACAGAAAGCCACTGAATTTTTAAAGGAAATATTAATGATAAAACTCAGAAAAATGTGACTGGGAGAAGAATTTTCATGACCGCGACTTTTCGGAGAAAATGTACAAATAATAAATTTAGGTGCAATTTTTTATTCCGGTTTATCGTTGGCTATAATAATTGATTGTAACTTATTTTTATCAAGCGCCATTGTAATTTACTAATGATTCAAAAGGACCCTGCTTATGCGCTCACAAAATACGGTCCTCCGCGAAAGGAATACCTTTATCACATTATCAGAAGAAAAAGACAGAAATTGTGTTAAATAATTATTAAAGCGAATAAAATTCTTTTATATTCAATAAAAATTTTAAAAAACAAATTTTTTTGTTTTATCTATCAATGTTTAGTCAATAAAATTGTTTCAAATTCATTTTTTTTCAATGTGTACACCTTATTAAGAACAAAATTTGTTCTCACATTAGGATAGATAAACTCTTTAATTAATACTTTTTAATGAAGTAATTACTTAATTTAATTTCTCAACGAAATTCTTTCTTTTCTTTTTTCTTCTCGTTCGTTCTCACTCATTCAGCAACAGAACGAGGTAGAAATCCGTCCCGCCACGACGGATTCGATGCAAGTCCTGACTGACTTTCTGAGAACGTATCGTTCGTTGCGGCACACGGAAAATCCCACGGGGACGAATCAGCGGACGGACTCGGCGACGAAAAGTGACGAGATTTCACGAACACCTGCAAAACGACGGCCTGGAGTGAGAAACGATTCGAAAAATGTGCAATTAATCTGTCTGCCCTCGGAGGAAGAGAACGTTCGCCCGAAAAAGTACGCAACGGTCGATTCGCCGGAAACGCAGAGGCTGACGACGCGCGAACGCACAAATCGAGCACAGAGAGCGAGCGAGACGTCGCTCGAGATGCTCTTGAAGTATCGCGACGACTATCGGGACTGGTCAGAATCAAATCCCATGTACACGAGTAGGAGCCAGAACAAACCGTGGGACGTTGTGGCGTGGTGAGTCTTCCATTTTTGAAAGTGTAAAAATCCGCAGCATCACGATTCACGTATCGCGTCTCGTTAACCCCTTCGTTGGCATTGACGCAATAGTGCGTCAAATAATTCCGTGCACTGTGTGGCATTGACGCAATAGTGCGTCAACTTTTATTTACCCTATTTAACTTGCTCTGATTTGAAATCGGAGCCTCACTCGAGGGTTTTTGGGCTCGCTGAATCCGAATTTGAAGGCAAAATTTGGAAATTCAAAATGGCGGACCGAAATTGAAAATTTTACTCGATTGAGATAAAAATTGGTACTCTGGAATTTTCGAGGTCGCTTATTACGAATCTGAACACAAAATTCAAAAATGTTTAATGGCGGACGAAAGTGCAAAGAACAGCTCGATTTGGATAATTCTTGGTACTCGAGGTTTTTCGGGGACGCTGAGTGTGGCGCTGTACTCAAAATGAAGGAATTTTTTATGGTGAACTCAATACCATGGAGCATAATACAACAAATAGGTGGAAATATATGAAGCTTGAGTACCGAGTTTCATCTAAATCAATCTGTATTATTTTTATTTTCATTTGCCATATTTGTTCGTCATTGTGAATTTCTGAATTTTGAGTTCAGATTCGTAATCAGCACCCTTAAAAAACCCAGAGTACAAGTGTTCAGGATAAAAAAATGTTCCTGCCATTTTGGGCACTTTTTGTCGAATTCTCTCCGCCAACGAAGGGGTTAATGTTTATCGAACTTTGTCAAAATGAACTTTCGAAAGGAAAGAACATTGAAACTCCACATTAATAACAAAAACAATGCTCACATTCAGGATCGCTGACAAACTGGTCGACGAAATGGTCGTCGATGTATCGAAGGAATTTGAAATACACGACGTCATACAGAAGCTTTTCGAGCTGGAATTCAAAGAATTTTGAACAATCAACGTCACGAACTTCGTACTCAGTTCACGCTTTATCCTAAGACTTGTTTTTTCTTCTTTTTTTTTTTACAAAAGATCGCTCATACCTGTCACCGATTGTGAACAAATTTCGAAATGCTTTACACCTTACGAATTCATTTACACTGTGAATAAAAGACTGAATCGCTCGTTCTCGTTTGCACATTTTTTCACGCTTATAAAAATCGTACTTGTGACAAATACGGAAAACAATGCCCAACGTTTCCGATGTAATTGAAAGCGAAACTCAAAATTGAAGATCGCAAATTGCAGTGAGAATTCCAATTCTGATATTAAGGTATTCGTTTCGCGGAGGGCCGTATTTCGTCGGGGCATAAGGACGGCGCTTCCCCATCATTGGTAAATTACAGTGGCGCTTAATACAAATAAGTCGCAATTAATTATTACACCCAACGATAAACGGGAATGAAAAATTGCAAATTTAGTAAATTCAGACATTTTAACATTTTCTCGGAAAAGTCGCGGCTACGAAAGTGCTTCTGCTAGTTGCATTTTTTCTAAGTTTTATCATTGATCTTTTCATACAAACTTTAAAACCCCCGTTTCAGCCCCTTAAGGGTCGAATCTCGATTTTTATCACTGTTGAAAAAAGTCTTATTTTGTGTCAGCGTGTCATCACCATAAAGCGTCGTGTGAACGAGACGATTTTTAGAGTCGCAATTTTTCGTTAAAAGTTCGGTAACTTGGCTTGAAATTGTACCAGCCAACTGGGATGTATTTTCACTTGATTATAGACAAAAATCAGTTGATTGCTAAATATTCGGGTTCGTGAAAGGAATACCTCACGGCGTTAGGCTACTGTGAGAATGTCAAAAGTCTCGTTCGTCCCTTGAGGCAACTCGAATTAACGAGGAAGGTCCTGCATATGATGCAGGAATCGCCGATTGAAGGTAACCAAACGTTAACCGCGTTTTTATCGAAACTATGTTTTTCAAAACGGTGTACACGATTTCTCGACATCTAACGCACGGATGGACTTGAAATTTGGTACGCTTATTATAACATTTTTTTCCATTAGTTATTAACAATAATAATGTCAGTTTTTCTTGAAGAATCGAAAAAAAGATTCAAAATTTCGTTTCTGATGATTGAAACACGATAACGAAAAAGAGCTCGGCCAAGACAATATTATGTATTTTAAGAAGAAAAAACTCTTTTTTCAGGTCGACCGGATGGCCAAAACGAACCCCCGTTGAGCCCCTCACGTTCAATGGGCCTGCGCGAGAATGTTTATAAGTTCTTTAATTGTCAGTATATTTTTGTTGGAATTTTGTACACAACTTTCTTAATTTATACACATATATGTGTATAACCGTCCAAACGGTTTCTCAATCATCTTAGTCGAATTAAGTTAATCATCTCCTCATCTCATGATCAAATTAATTAATCATCTCCTTCAAATTTAATAAAACCCTGCTTTTCAGGTCGTCACAGTAGCCTAATCCCTTGATTAGAACCTACTTGAATGTATTCATACACGATTTGTGCAACCTACGAAAACCGACCAACTCTGAACAGGCCGTGAAAATTATTCGGAACCAAAGCAGCACGGACAAGCAGCGCCAATAATGTTGAATTCTGCAACGGTGGCAGATGATGCGACAGTACACACGTGAGCGAGGATTTATAATGAAAAATTCCTGGAGTGCTTTCTTCGCAATATAATCGCCCGAACGTTGAAGTACCCTGCCGCGAGCGTCCGATCGATACTTCGTTTTTCAAAGGCCATTACGGATATAACACTAGTACCGTACAGAGGTAATGAATGTATGCACACGCACACACACACACACACATAATATGCTGTTGCCATAGATCCTTTGAAGTCTTTTCCAAGCGTAATATCAACATCAAATTTACTTCCTCGTATTCGTACGATTGCAATTCACTTTTTTGCCAATCTAAAACTGGTGGATCAAAAAGTAGCGAAGATATTAATCTCAGTATTTCGCAGAATTCAAAATGTTTTGATCCGTCCACCGAAACATTTTCACATACATTTTTTAAGCTCCTTTTCAAGTGCTCTTTTTCAAGTTTCAAACGCGAGCGTATTTACGTTGCGAGCGCTATATCCGTAATGGATTTTACACCGGGGCTCGTTTGATTTTTATTTGTATTATTTTATGGTCGACTCTTCGCGACGAGTAATCGTAATGGGGACTAGTCACAAACGCATCGAACACTTTGATAAATTAAAAAGATTTAGACCCTGAATGTGTGCACGCTGATAATGATAGTGGTTTTGATATATATATATATATATATATTAAATGCATATCCTTAAGGCAAGGAGCACATTGCGCTCGTACTTGGCCCTTCAGTAGGATTTATATCACACCATTGGCAATGACGCATCAAAACTTCTCTCTCGTACTTTACGTTGCAGAATATTGAAGTTTCACGCGAAACGTTGATTGAGGGGCTATGTGGAAATAACAAGCTCAACTAATTAAACAAAACGCGCCTTAAAAATAAATCCGGTAAATTCATAAAATTCATTTGCGTAAACAAATCTTAAATTAAAATTAATTTTATTCATAACGAAAACTCATTAGAAATCAATAAGCCATCGGAGATAAAAATGCATAAAATTCACGAAGAATTAATTTATAAAATCCATAAAACTCGTTTGTTAAATTCATAAAGTTTACACAAAAAGTTTACAAAATTAATTTTTCTAAATCATGAAATTGATTTAGAAAATGCATAAAATTTATTTTTCGAACTTATAAAATTCATTTCTGAAATGCATAAAATTAATAAAAAATTCATTCTTCAAATTCTCGAAGGTTTTTGAATTCATGAAATTCATAAAAAAATTCCATTTTAAAAATTCATAAAAACAAGTGTCCCGAAATTACAATGCTGGACGTCAGCAATGACGATAATATTCGCGAGTCTTTCGTCGCGCGCTAACCGGAAGTTCGCTGCATTTCCGGGCCACGTTTGTTCGTCGGGTTAATATAGAAAAATTCTACTTCGTTATCTTTTTTTTCCAGGAGGGAGACAATTGATTGAAAAAAGGTGCGATAATGTCACTTTGCGGTGATCTCAGGCCTTTCGTGAAGTTTTCAATGATTTTCGGGCTCTCGCCTTATTCCCTGAGTTCGGTCGACGTGAAGCTTTCGCGAATCGGTATGGTGTATTCCAGCTTTTGCGCGATAGGCCACGGCTATCTCGTTTATTTGCGCTACAAGAACTTCGTGGGCCCCGGAGTGGACGAAAAGTTGCGTCTTCTCACCGTACTGCGAACCGCACTCTCCGCCTGCGCTCTGTTCGTCGATATATTCGTTTGCGCTATGTGGCACCGGAAGTTGCAGGCTGCGTTGATTTTCGTGCAACGTTACGATCACGCTGTCAAACTGAAAGCCACACCGAGGCCGATATTGGTGCGTTGCTGGCTCGGTTTGCTCGCGACTTTGCTTTACTTTATTTTTCTCGGCTGGTTGACCTACGCTTACGAGAGGGAGACACCCTACGAGAGCGCGATAATATACTTTGCTCTCTATACGGCTATCACTTCGAGTATTCTCAAATTCTCCGCAATCGCTGCCTCGCTTCACTACAGATTTCGTCATCTCAACTCTATCATCAAGTCTGGCGCGTGGGGCGATCAACCAGGTAGGGTTGACTGGCGTGAGTGAGCGTGACATTGCAATTAAGGATGTTGAGTCCCAAATCGCAAACGATGCTAAAATTCTGAAAATTTGGTATGTTGTTGTATGTATTTCAGAGGTCGTGTAAAAATTTCACGACAATTAGGAAGCTCGTTATTGAACAATTAACATTCACAAATTAAATGTTGTTTTATGGAAACTGATGTAACTTTGCAATAAGTTTTTTTTTTGACCTCTCAATTTTATAACATCTACAATATACTGAAAGCAACGGAAACAAAACGAAGTTTATTGATAAATTTTTTTTTTATTTCTTTTAAAAATTGTTCTTAACAAAATGTTAATTTTTTAATAACGAGCTTCCTAATCGTCGTGAAATTTTAACACGACCTCTTAAATACTTCATACAAAAACATACCAAATTTTCCGAATTTTCTTGTCATTTTTTATTTCAACCCTTAAGGAGGTTGAAGTAATGATGATAGAATTCTGAAAATTTTGTATGTTTTTACATGAAGTATTCAGGAGGTCGTGTTAAAATTTCATGACGATTAAGAAGCTATTTATTGAACAATTAACATTAACATGTTTCATAGGGACTCAACATCCTTAACGGGTTACACCAAGTGTTAGGCGAAATTTGATTGCTGAGGTAACTAAATATTAACAATCAATTCATTGTTAATTGCTGTGGTCGCAATTAACTATTAACCAATTGTTAGTCGTGACTTTTCACAGTTCAAAACTAATCAATTTTCAATCTTTTTAATGTATTTGATTGAAAACTAACAATTAAAACTGATTATTGCATAGGCAGGGAGGGGCGTACGAACGAACGTGTAAGTCACTGAAATACGTATATGAGTAGCAAGTGAAAGACTGATATTAATCATCAATAATATATGAGGGATTCTCCGTCACTTCAGCCACTTTTTTTCGACCATCTCAGATCTGCCCCATAATTGGTTATGTCAAAGTACTACTAAAAGGCATTCTGTGTGAATTTTTTCAGATTTTTTAAATCAACACTTGAGAAAAGGCCGTTTTTTTCCCCAAATGAATATATCTCGGAAACTAGAAGTAACTTAAAAAAATGTCTATACATAAAAGTTGTAGTTTTGTGTTGGCTTTCGAGCGGACGACTTGAAATCATTTTTACGTTCCGGTAACGCTGATTTTTTACCAAAAAAGGGGGAATTTTTTTTAATTCAAAAACAGCCGTTTTTTTTGGATGAAAAAATGACAGAGTCTTCCAGTATGTTTGGCGATATCGCAAAAAAATCGCCAGAGTGGCACGGAGCGAGGTTCCGGTATAAAAAAATTAATTGGTGTGGTTTCATTTTTTTTACCCTAGAACCTTGATCCGTGCCACTCTGGCGATTTTTTTGCGATATCGTCAGACATACTGGAAGACTGTAATTTTTTCAGCCAAAAAAAATGGCCGTTTTTGAATTAAAAAAAAAAATTTCTCCTTTTTTGGTAAAAAATCAGCGTTACCGGAACGTAAAAATTATTTCAAGTCGTCCGCTCGAAAGCTAACACAAAACTACAACTTTTATGTAAAGACATTTTTTTCAGTTATTTCTAGTTTCCGAGATATATTTATTTGGAGAAAAACGGCATTTTCTAAAATGTTGAATTAAAAAATCTGAAAAAATTCACATAGAATGCCTTTTAGTAGTACTTTGATATAACCAATTATGGGGCAGATCTGAGATGGTCGGATGATCGTTTTTTTATTTCAAATATATCAAAAACAAAAGTGGCTTTATGGCGCAAAAAACGACGTCGTCCGTGAACGAAAATGAGTATTTAAATTTCCCGCTACTTTCGGTCTATGCAACATTGCCGCTATATTCTTATATGTTTTTCCGCGAATGTGATTTTTTTTTGTATTTTTGGCATTATTTTTTATAACGAAAGAAATAACATTTGCAAAGTTACTTCAGTTTCCATAAGGCTGCGTGTAATTTGTGAATTCTAATTTCTCAGTAGCCAGCTTCCTAATCGTCGTGAAATTTGTACACAACCTTTCAAATGTTTTACATAATGAACTATCAAAGTTTTAACATTTTATTACCATCTTCAATTTTTGACACAACATACTTAAAAGGTTAATTGTTAGTTTTTGATTGTTTCTTAGAACACTTGAAAAAGTTATTCGTAATTGTTTGAGTTGCAACTTTCAATTAACATGGATTAATACAAATAAAATAATTGCAACATGCAATTAATAGTGCAATTGCAATTCATGTTAATTGCAATTGAATTCAATGCAATTACTTGTTCAGTCAATTCATGAATTGATTCCGAAATTAATTGATCAACGCCTAACACCGGTTATACCCGCTGGCACCTAAGTGTAAATTCAAGTTTTCCTCTCGGGGGGAGGGGGTGTAGCCGCCATCTTGAAAAACGCGTTCTTGCAAATATCTCATGAACAGTGCATCGTACGATAAAAATAATAAGGACGTTTTTTGTAGGAAAGCATATTTTCTATAACATTTCATTAATTTGTATTGTTGAAATTAAATTGAATAATGAACAATGAAATAAATTTCGTCATAATTCAATAACGAACCGAATGAATTAAAATAAATATTTTATTAGTCATCTTTATATTATCTCATTTTTCTGAGTGTAATGATCAAGCCATACACATATACACATGTATACACGGAGAGAATTAAAAAGTAATTTTTGTGGTGAATTTCACGGTAAAAATTACCGTGATATATTTCAATGTGGTGACAAGTGAGAAAAACATAATAATTCGTATGCGTCAAGTTTTTTTTAACTCACGTCACAGAAAATTTCAAATACGTAGTTCAAATTTTACTATACAAGAAGGGTCAAAATTGGAGACAGTAAAATTTAGCTTGTATGTTCGAAAATTTACCTACTGTCGGTTAAAAATTACCAATCGCGCCGTACGTTATTTTTACGGTGCTGCACAGTAAAATTTACCTGCGTCAACCTCGGAAGAAAAATTCCCTATAAGGCTGGTCAAATTTAAATTCTTCGATTGAAGAAATCCTTAGTAAAATGTATTTTTTCTTCAAAAACTGGTGCTATAATAATCATAATAATAACCGAAATAACAATAACCATAATAATAATGAATATTATTTACTATTGAAAAATTGGTACAAATTAATGCTGTTTGTTTTTTGTTGGGAACATTTTTTTCTTCCATATAAATTGGTATACTCAACAAACGGATAAGGAGACAAATTTAATCATTAGAATTTATTTTTCGTTTAATACTAACATTTATTTATAATACATTTTGCACCATCGTAGGCTCGAGTGATGTGACTAATTTGCGCACATATTACTTCGTCATCATTTAAGGAAGCTTTCCAGTGTGACAGCCCGAAAAATCGCTGTTTTTCGCGATTTTTTTTTTTAAAGAAAAAATAATCTAATCGGTCTGGTTTTTTTTTTGTATATTAATTGGGTATTGAAGAATACAAAACAATTTTTTAAAGATCGATTTATTTATTAATTAATATCTATAAAAATGATGAAACAATTGGTGCAGAAAATGCACTTGGATGTGGTGTCCACGTTGGGGGTCACAATTTTGATCTGAAACAAAAAACACAAAAAGATTATTGATCGGTATATAATTGGCTTTCGTGCTATGGAGGCTTTTTTTTTTTTTTTTTTTGCAAAAATGGCGCCGGTTTGAACAAAAAGTATCGATTTTAGCATTTTTTTTGGAAGTTTTTTTTACAAAAAAATAGGAAGATGTCAAAAAAAAAAAAAGCTTCCATAGCACGATAAACAATGACGTTAAGAATATTGTGTAAAAAATTCAACTCGATAGCTTTAAAACTCTGCCCTCCAAGTTGGACACCGTTTTGAAAAATGCTGTTTCGAGAAAAACGCGTTCAAAGTTTCGCTGTAGCTGTAGCGCTCCGTTGCCTTCTTCCAAGAAATGCTGTACAGTAACCGAAATAATCTGAATTGCGGCATGAAAATTTCAGGGAATATTCGGAAGAGTGTATACTATTCGATAAAGCAAAAAAAAAAAATCGATTTTTTGAAAATTTCACACTGGAAAGCTCCCTTAACACGATCGCTACGTTTCACTTTCTCGCAACGAGACACTGCATGCGACTGAGGCTTCAGGCTAAACTGAACCGGCGATGTACGCAGTTTAGACGAAATTTTTTTGGGAAGTCCCATCGTGCCATAAAGAAACCGCGCAACCCTACTTACCCCCACCACCATACCATTGTGAAGTGAAAGGAATGAAGGCGAATTTTTACAATGCAGTGCCTCAAAATTCCCGTGCCGTACCGCACGATAATTTTAACCAAGCGCGCACGATAATTTTTACCGAGAGCACAATACATTTTCCTATAACATTCATTAAATTTTATAATAAATCTTAAAATAACTTTTATAAATACGATACTTTTTTATAGACATTTCTGAAAGGCATAAAATACTAAAATGCACAGTAAAATTACGCTGATATTATATATTTTTCAAATTTAAGTTTTGCGTATTTTGTTACACATCGAAATTGACTAGAAAATCTGGTAAAATTTTCTATCTGAAGAAGAAATTTTATTTTATTTTCGTGAAAATCTGTGTTCTACCCAACAATAATAAGCGAAGTTTCAGGGTTGTCATCTGGTTACCGTTACTGCACGGTAATTTTTAACATTTAATTCTCTCCGTGTAGACCATTACTTGTCTGCCATGAGATCGAAGTAAAAATGACGGAATTTGTCATATGTGTATTACTCCAGATTCGCCAACATTTTAAATAGGTCAATGTCCCGTTCCTTTAGTTTTTTTTTTATCATTGGTAAGATCTTATCGACGCCGCAATTATTTGGAGCGAAATTACAATCAAGATACGTAGATGACATGCATCGAATGGTGTGGGAATTATACAATTGTGAAATTTGAATGTCAGGATGGTGCCGAAGACAGCTGAATTTACGCGATGCCTGGTGTCTTCACCGTTGTCTCGTAGCCGCTGCCGAAGAACTAAACGCGCTGTACAGCGCCCAGTTGCTCCTCTGGGTTGCCGGCCTCACCCTCAACATAATATCTCGGATTTACGCGATTTTTGACGCGCATGATTCTTGGAACGTTCTCAAAATTTGTCGGGAGATCGGATTGGCAGCGGCTTTCACTGGCCTTCTTACAATTGTAGCTGGCGTATGTCACGTGACCGCTGCTGAGGTATATTAATGGTACCGAGTATCGTTCGCTAACGGGGACCTAAGAACATGTATACATTTTTCAATTTTGCTCCTTCGTGTTTCAAAAATGTAACAAGAAAAATATAATGAAGATTAATATTGTGGGAATATATTTTATTATTAGTTGATTGGTCGTTCCTTTGTAATCCGAAGGAGTCGATGAGATTCTTTTTATTTGGATCATCTTAACGATATGCCTTTTTAATTATGTATTTATTTTAGTACGCATACAGGAGAATAATTTTTTCGAGCAACGTCTTTTGTGATTTTTGTTCCATGTTATTGTTGCCTGAACGGAAAATTTGAACTTTTTAGGCGAACAAAGTCGGAGCCATGGCGTTCTCGCCGGGCTCGAGTATTTTTCGAAAACGCCGAGATTATTCAAATTCGAAAATAGAAGTGAGTGAAAAGTATTTTTCAATTATTTTGAACCAGGATCGATGCTAATGGATATTTTTTTTCTTCAACAGGAGAGTATGCATATAGGATTGTACTTTATGTTTCATCGTCTGCACTTTTCCGCTGCTTGTGGCTTGCTCCAGGTCGACTTGCCTTTACTTCAGAGTGTGAGTCAATTAAAAGCCCATTCAGTGACTATATATATATCGATTCAAAATAACGTTTATCCATACAAATTAATTATGCATTCGACGATGCCCTCGAAACAAAATTGCCACCTTCAATTTCAGATCGCAGGAGCAACGACGACGTATCTCGTTATCCTAAAATCTCCAGGATGATCTCTCTCGTGGATTTTTAATTCAGGGTAACCACGACAAATGTTCTCACAATATTTATTAACGGGGGGGTACCTTTTGGCGAGGAAAAAATGAAAGTGTCATGAAGTTTTTTTTTTTACAGAAAGATTTCACCATTTTTGAGACTTAAGGTATGTTTTATTGCTACTTTTGGCTGTTACATGGTACTTAAAAAAAATTAAAAGTAAACAAAAATAAACGGGTTGCGGCGGATGTTGTCAAACGGCGTGACACCTAGCGTCGGCGGGGTTAACCTGAAAAAAACCAACGATTTTTCTTTCATTAAAACTCATACGCAGAATATGAACCGAGAAAAAGTGAAAAATGTTGAAAATCGATAATACGATACGTTTTGAGGTAACAGATTGCATTTTCCGAAAAAATAGCTACATTTTGCAATGAAAAGTACTTTTTTATTATTTTCCGAAATATTCAGGGTCACGTTTTAGACAATAAGGTTAGAAAGGCTTGTACCAAATTTAGTGATAAAACATACCTTAAGTCTCGAAAATGGTGAAGGAATCTTCCCTTATGAAAAAAATTATGAAAATGAGCGAATTTTCTCCTCGCATAAAGGTATCTCCCCCCTTAAAAGCGAATATGGCGAATTTTGCATTTCGAAGATATTGCGATAAAGCAAAAACGATTTTCGCACTCAGCTACGAGTGTGCGCGAAACGATTCGACGTCAGCGTTCGTAGCGGCAAAAAAAGGAACTTCAGCGATACATCCACGAGCACTGCTATTGGCTGTGGTTACGATCACTAAAGCTTTTCATTGGCTGCCGGTGATGTCGCGACGTTTTGCAGTCAGTTCTGGCTTACATCGGCGATATTTCTTCTGCATGGGGTGCATGGGCACCCGGGTTTGTTCAACAGTATGTCATTTTCAACTGAAAAATTTACGGAGACGACGGTAAGTATGACTGAAATAAAATACTTCGTACGTGAATGGTCCGTGAATCCTGGATACGAAAAGTAACTACTCCTATCTTCAAAGTGAAGTTCGAAAAACTTCAAACGTTACAGTCCGTCAACGCTGTGCCTCAATAAGTAACAAAATTAACAATCACAATTATTACTGTAATTAATAATTGAATTACATTCTAACAGATCACTTAAGTAATTAATGATCTACAAGTACTTAGTGCAATTCAATTCGAGTTATATGTAAACTTCAAACGCGTGTTTCTCAAACTGCATTTTCGAAATTGGCGTGGAGGATTACCCAATAACTATCAAGCTGATTAAGTTGAAACTTGGTAGAAATATTGATAATATAGCTACCTTCTACTTGACGAAAACTGCTTTTGAAAAATTAGAAAGAAAACCACTTTTTAAATCCAAATTGTACAGAAATTTAGCGTTAATTTTGTTTTTGCAAAAGTGTGCCTTTCTCTTGACTTTGCATTTTCTTCGTTTTTATTACTGTCGAATGGGAACTATACATGTCCTAGCAGAAAAAAAATGTTGAATATTTTTGCGAATCAAACTGTACAGGAACCCTCTACTGTAACCCTCTACCACAGGTCCACCATGTTGATGATAAATTAATGAAAAAAAATGTTTTGTATACTTAAATGCGCTATTAAAGTATACATACTGTTCAATAAATGTAGAATAATAATTTCTTAGTTAAAAAAATCCTTAAAATGGCTTAATTTTTTTCCGTCTGTGTATATCCAGCCTTGAGGTAGTTCTGTAGTTTTGGTCAAATCTTAGGAATTGGCTAAAATCTAAGTATGGTGTAGATATGACCTTCATGGACTGATGCCCAAAAAATCAATGCGATTCACCGTTTAGTTCATGAGATAATTGCAATCGAATATGGGTATTTTTGTACGCGATCCCTATACCTAACACGTAAACCGATAGGAGTTTGCTCGCATTTCTCGATATAGGTTCTAAACGAATCTTAGGATTTCAAAATAAAAACACAAGTGTACGCAGTATTATTGTGGGATTGACTTAAAAAAAAAGCAACTTTGACCGTTTAGTTTCGGAGATATCGACTTATGAAAAGTGGTAATTGTATTCCAACATCGAACTCGGACCCAACCGTCTGTAACGGAACGGCAACAGTGCACGCTGCAGCCAGCTGATCGGTGCATGGTCTGGGAATTCGAAGCATGTTTTTTTCCCGAGTTCTAGCAATTCTGAGGCGGATGTGAAATAAATTTATTCTGCAAACAAATTTAATTTTCTTCAATTTATACATGTATTTTTTTTTATTGGTTCGTTCTATTGGTTTTTACGAGCTTTTATCCGCCTCAACTTCGTTTTACCTCCCATTTCACATAGCCCCCCTCCCTTTCCCCATTCCACAACTCACCCCTTACCTCCTGCCCCCCCTTGCGGCCGCAGCTGACTTCCCCCTCTGTATCGTATTCACCATGACATACCTGCCATGGGTATAGGGAAACTGCGGAAAACCTATACCGATACAGCCGGTCACAAGTTCGCTTCCCAGTCACGGAACGAGTCGTCTTTCGCCGAAAAACGTCGAATAAAAATATTTCACGACGAAAGTACGCGACTGGGATTCGAACTCGCGACCTCCCAATCCGCTGGCCAGCATGCTATCCACTAGACCAACGCACCGGTTCAATTTATATTTGTATTTATCCGTGTTGTATATATTTATATATAAGTTGTGTGTGTGTGTGTATAGGTGTGTGTGCGTGTGTGCAGATATATTATATTATGTTGTAAATTCACGATCCGACGTCCTTCGACAGCGAATTTTTGTTGCTGATCGTTGAGGTTATGGTTATTCTCATCGCGTTTAGCCGCATTTGCTTGACACATGGCTGCCACAGCTTTCAGTCTTTTAGCAAGCGCCTTTTTTCTTGTAAACTTTCCTGCGATACAAGCATTTGGATTGACATTTTCACGCTTTTTTTTTTATTTATATAAAATATTTCGCGAAAGATGGATCGTAGGAAGCTCAACGCTATGGCTGTAGGAAAATCGCGCTGTTGCCACGATTACAGCGCCGCTCTATAGGAGTATGAGACCTATCTATGCATGAGGTGCCAATGTGTGAGACATATAGAGGGCACAAGTTCTGTCAAAGATGTACAACCAACAGCACCGTATAGGTATTGGATGTTTCTATACGCTTCGACCGAAACTTTTGGCTCATACGTGTACCTATAGGACTACCTTAACCGAGCGTTTTTCATATCAATCCAACAAAATGTAATGATTTTATCTTTATTACCTCAAGTCTTTATTTCTCTCTCTCTTATCTATGTTCTTTATCTTTATTGTCTGAAGTCAGACAGATCTTTTCCCCATCAACTAATATCATATTTGTTTAAATGTTAAAAATATACCATTTCTACAACTAATGGCTAAACCTTCAAAAAAATTGCAACATGTCAACTTTTTTTTGGATATTTTAATATTACATACTAGTCTTCCCTAATGACTCCTTTTCGATGGGAAAGTTTTTACTCTAGCCTATTTTTTCATTCGCTAGTAGAGGCATCGTTCGGATCGATCTTATGCCCGTGCAAACCATGGATACACTGTAACGCGATTGTCGATCTTTGCATACAAAATTACGATTCCAAATGTCAGACAAGATAAAAGTAATCAGCAATAATTTGCAGCGAGGGATGGATCAATATTTTATAGCTAATCATTTTTATTGCGTGAGGGACGATAAATAGTAACTATATAATGCGTTGAAGGATAGAGTTCCGAAAAGCTCTTCCCTCCGATCGAGCTGAAATTTTGCACGGACCTTCCTTTTAATATCCTAGGAGAATACCTAGAAGGATTTTTGGACACTAGCAGCAGTTTTCGAGATATTGAATTATGAATGTTATTTATTTCACTGCGTTCCTACTATATCTATACTGCAGAGGCTTAGTTCTAGCTATACCTATATATGTGATCGCGCTCTCCGCTTTGTGCGGATCTTCGTCTATAGAAATGGAATGTAAAACATTTGCAGAAAGGTCAATTTTAAGTGATATTGAGCATAAAGCGCGCTTATCCAGGTAAGTGAAGTGTTTTAAGGGAGCTTTCCAGTGTGACAGCCCGAAAAATCGCTTTTTTTCGCGATTTTTTTTTTTAAAGAAAAAATAATCTAATCGGTCTGGTTTTTTTTTTGTATATTAATTGGGTATTGAAGAATACAAAACAATTTTTTAAAGATCGATTTATTTATTAATTAATATCTATAAAAATGATGAAACAATTGTTGCAGAAAATGCACTTGGATGTGGTGTCCACGTTGGGGGTCACAATTTTGATCTGAAACAAAAAACACAAAAAGATTATTGATCGGTATATAATTGGCTTTCGTGCTATGGAGGCTTTTTTTTTTTTTTTTTTGCAAAAATGGCGCCGGTTTGAACAAAAAGTATCGATTTTAGCATTTTTTTTGGCAGTTTTTTTTACAAAAAAATAGGACGATGTCAAAAAAAAAAAAGCTTCCATAGCACGATAAACAATGACGTTAAGAATATTGTGTAAAAAATTCAACTCGATAGCTTTAAAACTCTGCCCTCCAAGTTGGACACCGTTTTGAAAAATGCTGTTTCGAGAAAAACGCGTTCAAAGTTTCGGTCGCACGGGCAGACGGCCGACGCGGCAGCTGTAGCGCTCCGTTGCCTTCTTCCAAGAAATGCTGTACAGTAACCGAAATAATCTGAATTTTGGCATGAAAATTTCAGGGAATATTCGGAAGAGTGTATACTATTCGATAAAGCAAAAAAAAAGAAATCGATTTTTTGAAAATTTCACACTGGAAAGCTCCCTTAAGCTTCCCACAAAGCAGCCATCGGAACAGATTAGCGAATACAAATAAGAAGTGTATGGACAGTCAAAAAAACCCTAAAAAATTAAGACTATTTTAAAAACGCAAAAAATGTAAACTACAAAAAACATTTAAAGGATTTTAAAAAACCAAAAAAATGTTTAGCCCTTCGACAATTTATACAAATTGTACGTTCCATCCATGGCCAAAAACTTCAGCGAAAGGCCATGCAAGATTACGGCAGATTAAAGAAATAAAAAGTAAACGCCATGGCGATTGGCGGAATTTCTAGTATAAGCCTTGGTGACCGGCCGGTGATGATCCACTGGAGAGCGCGATCACATATATAGGTACAGCCAGAATTCAGCCTCTTCGATACAGATATGGTAGGAGCACACTAAAATGAATAACATTCAAAATTCGGTGTGTTGAAAACTATTTCTATAGTCTCCAAAAATTCTTTTAGGGGTTCTGTGCAAAAGGAACGTTTAATATAAAATTTGATTAAAAAAAATTAATAATTAGAGTAGTTAAAAACCATCTCGTGAAAGACCCTCGAACGTGAGGAGCTCGACGGTGTACTTGATTTTGGCCACCCTCTTGATCTGAAACAGAAAGAGAGTTTTTTTCTTAAAATAGATAATTCTGGCTAAGACTTGACCGAGCCCTTTTTCGTTATCGTGTTTCATTCATCAAAAATAAATGTTTGCATTTATTTTTCGATTTTTCCAGGAAAAATGGCATCCTTATTATTAAATACTAAAGAAAAACAATGTCAAGAAAAATGTCTGTCAAGACTAAACCACTACTACACTCAATAAGTGTACCAAATTTCAAGTCAATCGGTTCATTAGATGTCGAGAAATCGTGTATACCGTTCTGAAAAATATAGTTTCGATAAAAACGCATTGGAAATTTTACTAGCAATCTATCGTTGTAATTATAGGTATACTTTTAATCTGAGATTCCTACATCATATGTTGGACCTTCCTCTTTAATTTCAGTCGCCTTAACAGGCGAACCAGTGTACCTTATTTTCATAGTAGCCTAACCCCTTAATATACACTACCGGCTAAAAGTTTTCTGACACTTCAGATAATTATAAAACTTCCGATTACTTTGGATGATTGCAAAACTATATTAGAATAATATACTCAATTCATTATGTACAGCTACATAGTATCTTCGTAAAATAATAAATGAAATGAATGATATTATTCAAAAAGTATTTAGCAATTATTCAGTGATCGAAAATTTTGTAATCATCTGAAGTGTCCGAAAACTTTTGACTGATAATACACACACACACACACACGCGCGCGCGCGCATACACGTATCTATATATACATATATATATATATTAGGGTGGTTAAAAAAATAGTTTTTTTTTCTCAACGGAAAATTGAAGTCCGTTAAGAAAAAGAAAAATTTGCAAAATTTGAGGGTTCTAAACAATTTTCTAGTTAGTACTCAAACGCCTTTTTCGTGTTTTTTTTTCATGATTATCGGAGTATTCATTTTTTTTATCTCGATGCAGAAAATGTTAGTGTGTGATCCAATGTAAGTCTTGATTTAATTTTTCGTGTAAAAATACACAATCTTTATTTTAATATTTTTTTTACCATAAACAATTTGTATTTTTAATTTGTGACTAAAAATCAATATATGTGATTCGGTTGTAAAAATTATATCAACCACTAGATGAACAAGAACACGGTGTTTACATCACTGAACGTCTAACAGGTATGCGTGTTTTTTGTAGGAATATGTTGTTTTGGAGTAAAAAACAAATGAAAAAAATATTGACGAAAAATCGAAGAAAAAAATGTAAAAGTTGTTTGAGCACTAGCTAAAAAAAATGTTTAGACCTCTTAAATCTTATGAATTACTTTCTCATAACGTAGTAACATATTCCGTTGAGTACCGCGAAGGAAAAACTAATTTTCTTTTTGAACCACCGTACTATGTGTATATATATAATTCGATTTAATTTAAAAAATTAAAAACAGGTGCTTTTCGTACCACAAATAATTTTTCCACGATCGGCTTAAATCATCCAACCGATGAAAAATAATCCATCGAGGTAAATACAAACGTTCCGTCAAACGATAACATCAAACGCTTCGCGTGTATTCGCGCGACGGCCGTTTTTTTTCCTATTCGGCTTACACACTTCGTCACTTTGGGCCCTTGAAAGTGTCACACTTGAATTTGACGGGTTGTTCTAGGGCAGCGCAGCCCGCGACCTTCCTCAAGATTCCCTCAATTAGTCTACCTTGGTAAAGTCGCGGGCGCGAATTATCGGGAATACACGCGCACCCCTCACCTGACGTCGTACACTGCTCGTAATTTGCGTTGACCGAAATAGAGAAGAAGGTTGAGAGCGGGAGAGCGAAGCAATTAGAACTTTCACGTAGTTGGTGACAACTCTAAATAGACAAGTTTCATATGTTACATTATTTACAACGAGGTGAGACACTCACAGATATTCACCATTAACGGGGTCACTCAGTAGGATGATACGAATAAACGTCGATGCCTCGTAATTACGCCAGCAGTTCGTCCACCGACTCCTCGCAAGCCCAACGCGTATATTTTACACGCGCTCGGTACAGGACCAAGTTGGAGCAATTAGGCAATTAGATTGCTGTCACTCGGTAACTTCGCTTGCAGCTGCGAACGTCCGTAATTTTTACCTGGATGTTAAAAACCAAAATGTCATCATTGCATTCGACGGATCGGTGCTGAATATATATTTCTTCATAATCAGAAGTAATCAGAAGATACAGAAGATAATCTGAAGATAGAACAAGCACGTGTCAGCGTGACTAGGGATAATAATGGTTTTATTGAAAGACATCGAACCATTGTTCATGGGAGCAAGGATTTTCGGTTGCACACCTCATCGTATAACGGACAAGGATCTGTTGGTGACGAGATGGGGCCTCGTTTATTCGCTGATCCTCGCATTGATCTTTCTTTACGGATGTATAGCGGGCATATATCTGATAAGCGTCGACATCATGGAAGAGAAGATTTTGCTGTTAACCGCTGGCAGAACGATACTTTCGTATATCTGTTTTTTCACCGATGCCATACTAACGATGATCTGGAACGACAAGCTCCAAAATTCCATCGCTCAACTTCACGACTTTGACGTCAGCACGAAATTCAATCAACGGATCAACTTGACGCTCGTCTGCCGTTGGCGGATTTCTCTCGTTACGGTTGTTGTATTTTGGTCCATAGTTGGCTACGTCTCGTTCAGGTAATCGACAATGTTGCTTTGCGCTCTGTACACGGGCTGAAAAGTTTCATTAAACGCACACGGATTCTCGATTGAATTACAATCGTGAAGGGCACTCGTGATACTTTTTCACTTTGTTGGATTCAATCGAGATGCAATTTCGCTATTCGCGGTAATGAATCCGGATCAGTTGCTTCAGTAATAGCAGTCTGTTGGTACACTGTTAACGATCGATTAGTGGAACACCGTTTCTGGGAATATGATAGAGAATCTACCGGCGTCTTGTAGAAATAAATCGTTCATTATTTGAATAATTACAAATTAGTCCTCGAACAGGTGTGAAAAATCTTCGCCCCTGTTCAACGGAATATGCTATGGGATCGTGAATGCGGCGATGTCCATGCAGATCTTGAAGTTCATCGGTTTTTTGATGCTTCTCTATCAGCGATTTGGTCACCTCGAGAGGCTCATGTTGCCAGAGGGTACGATGATCATCGTTGCGATAATTCTTTTTTTAATTCTCATTCTCGGCGTCATATTTTTCGCTGATCAATTGGCACTCTTATGAGAGGATACCTGACGCAAAGCCATGACATCATATACCAAATTACGTTCCTCATCCTCCGTCCAAGCCCATCCGAGGCTCATCCAAGTTCCTTTGGGTGTCCAGATCCCCCGCACAGCCTGAGATCAAATGTCGTTCTTTTCTGGAATTTGATTCGTTGACAATCGTTGCTGAGTATGAAAAGAGAGCCTGGACATTAATTTTTCGATTTTGTTTTGTATGAACGCACTTACAGACACGCCGATCGGGCCGCTGAACCAACATGGTCAACGGATTCAGCAGCACGATATATGGTGGCTGCACTCTCGTTTGAGCAATTCAGCCGAACAAATAAATTCCGTCTATACGGTTCAGCTACTCTTCTGGATCACGACTATGTTCCTGAACGCGCTCTCGCGAATGTACACGTTGACAGGTAGCGACGGAAATCTCAGTTTTCTGAAAATACGCGAGTCGATGTCCGTCATCGCGTGCATGACGAATTTACTCATCATCACAGTCACGTGTCACTTCACCGCGGTTCAGGTACGAATTACATTATTCGCGCACGAAAAAAACAACGAGCAGTCACTTCGACACTGTGAAAATCGATCGATTCAATTGGGAATCGATCGAAGTCATCTGGAAGTCAGTCTTTTTTGGATTTCCTTGGATTTTTGTTGTTAAGGGGTTACATCTACGCGGAGGCCCGAAAAAAGAATGGCCATATTCCGATTTTTCTTTCTGGGAAACGATTGGTGAAAAGAAAAACGCATTTCTTTTTTAACACAAAGGTACATATATTGTGAGCCTATAAAAAAAATTACTATAAAATACAGAGAAACAACAAAAACATGGCCACCGGCAGATGATGACATTTTTTTTCGCGACGTTCGCCGGTGGACCAACTTAAGCGGTCCATCTAAAATCTAAAAACCAAAGGGGTAATTCAAGGTAACAACAAGCACGAGTCGTTGACGACCGTCGATTTAGAGAATTTTTAAAAATTATTAACGTGGCGACGAATTGAAACTCGAGCATACAAAATCTACGAAAAAAGTCGTCATTTTTACGTAACTATGAAAAATGAAGATCGGTTTTGAAAAAGTGAGATCGTCAACGACCTTCAAATATTTCTCATCGTATCTCATGGAATTTGGAAACAGCCCATCAAGTGGTTCTCGAGATATCATGTCCACCGACTTTGAAAACAGTGTTTGGAGAACAAAGAGTTTCACGTTTGAAGTATGGTGCTGCCACCGCTCGCCCGGCTGACTGTAAGAAGCTGTAGCTCACTCAATTTTAGGAATATTTCAATGAAATTTTGAGGGAGTATAGCTGAAAGGTGATACTATCGAATAAAAATATTTTTCTGAAATGCAATTTTTTAACGCACCTAGGTAGATGTATCCGGTTTATAAGTTTTTCATTAGTAAATAGAAATTCCTAGTAGTTTCTTGATCGAACGTGCATCGACATTTTTAAGGAAGCTTTCCAGTGTGACAGCCCGAAAAATCGCTGTTTTTCGCGATTTTTTTTTTGAAAGAAAAAATAATCTAATCGGTCTGGTTTTTTTTGTATATTAATTGGGTATTGAAGAATACAAAACAATTTTTTAAAGATCGATTTATTAATTAATTAATATCTATAAAAATGAAGAAACAATTGTTGCAGAAAATGCACTTGGATGTGGTGTCTACGTTGGGGGTCACAATTTTGATCTGAAACCAAAAACACAAAAAGATTATTGATCGGTATATAATTGGCTTTCGTGCTATGGAGGCTTTTTTTTTTTTTTTTTTTTTGCAAAAATGGCGCCGGTTTGAACAAAAAGTATCGATTTTAGCATTTTTTTTGGCAGTTTTTTTTACAAAAAAATAGGAAGATGTCAAAAAAAAAAAAGCTTCCATAGCACGATAAACAATGACGTTAAGAATATTGTGTAAAAAATTCAACTCGATAGCTTTAAAACTCTGCCCTCCAAGTTGGACACCGTTTTGAAAAATGCTGTTTCGAGAAAAACGCGTTCAAAGTTTCGCTGTAGCTGTAGCGCTCCGTTGCCTTCTTCCAAGAAATGCTGTACAGTAACCGAAATAATCTGAATTTCGGCATGAAAATTTCAGGGAATATTCGGAAGAGTGTATACTATTCGATAAAGCAAAAAAAAAAAAATCGATTTTGTGAAAATTTCACACTGGAAAGCTCCCTTAAGTTCTAACGGAATCAAGAACTCGAATGGACATTGCCAAAAATTGACTGAATGAACATACAAACTTTCGTTTGTATGCCTAATTCAAACCTGCAGGGCGCGTTGTTAATTCATTTTTCTAGTAACTAATAACTAATTCTAGTAACTAATTTCTATTTTTCTAGTAAATTCGTCATTGTCTACGGAACTAGAAATTACTGGAAATTTCTACCTCAAACATATTTTTTTCTCAACCCAGTAACGTCATGCATATAGTGACGAATTTGAGTGATGGACGGTGTGTATAGTTACATTGTCAAATCTGCGATATTTTTATTCATTAGGGCAACAAGATCGGAGGCACTATGTTTTGTCCTCGTTCTGTACTAATGAGAAAACGATGTTACGTCGAGGTAATACATTTTAACAGCGTAACGCGATTTTTTCGCCGTTATGCGAGTTTGATTGATTTATTCGTTCGATTGTGCAGGACAATATCGAGGTAGGGATGTACTTTCATCTTCGGAAATTATACTTCTCCGCGGGGGCCGGTTTCATTCGCATCGATTTGCCACTTTTGCTATCCGTGAGTGAAAAATCATTCGCAATCACAGAAGAACGAAAAAGAGCCCAAAATTAACGACGGGACGCACAATTATTTTGATTGCAGATCGGCGGAGCCATGACCACCTACCTCGTGATCTTGCACGCGCTCAATAACTAATTGTTTTCCCTCTGTCACTACGGGCCATGCGTACAAAATATATATATTTTCATTTCGCTGAAACCAAAAACCAACAAAGATATTTTATTTTCTTTTCGTTCAACCTCAACTGCAAAACGTTGCTAATCGCATAGTTTTTCGTTTTCTTCATTCTACATCCACTTTTCGTAACGTACATCGGTGTGCAGTGCGTGAAGCACGACCAAAATTAGCACCAAATTTCGCTATTCGCAACAATTTTGTACTTTTTGAGGGTTTTCGGAGGGGGAAAAACAATTTAACGAGTATCGTCATGGAAACGACTTTCTTTCGTTCGGATGGCAAAAAGTTCACTTTGATGGTAAAAAGGAATTGCCAAGGCAGCTTCGTTGCGATATATCGTTTGTTCTCGTTGTTGAAAATAACGGCAGAGGGAGAAACGAATGAGGGCAGGATAAAAGAAAAAAGCCCCAAAGGAAGGTTTGCAAAAAGTTTTTAAAAAATCATTGTTTACCATTCGTATAAATCAAATAAACCGTATAAATCAAATAAACCGTATAAATCAAATAAACCGCGTATAAATCAACCGCGTATAAATCAACCGCGTATAAATCAACCGCGTTTAAATCAAACCGCGTATAAATCAAATAAATCAAATAAACCGTATAAATCAAATAAACCGCGTATAAATCAACCGCGTATAAATCAACTGCGTATAAACCAACCGCGTATAAATCAAACCGCGTATAAATCAAATAAATCAAATAAACCGTATAAATCAAATAAACCGTTTAAATATGAAATCGTAGTAGACGCTCCCACGGTAGGAACGCACAGTTAGGTCAGTTCGCTGATCCACGGCTACAAGTCTGTTGATACACGGTAGAATATGAAATGAATTTCACAGAACTGCTGATCTCTCCGACAAAATACCAGCTAAACTACCAAATATAGTATACAAAAATACCTGTATATATATATATATATATATATCCAACCCAGCACCTCATGCGCGTGCGTCCGTCATGTTTGGCGATACCCGCGAGATCGTCCGCAACCCTTGAGTTTCGTGGAGTAGCACACTTCGTATTAGTTTGTCGCGCACTTGCTCTGGAAAAGTGGTCGCGTGCGCGACCACTGAAATGTGAGAATCTCCGCTCGCATTTGATAATTCAGTCACACGTAACCAAAGTCTTCGATTATTTGCGACTTTTTGGTTTCTTTTCCCACGATATGGTTGATGGGCACTCGTTCAAATTTTCCACAGTTGCGTGCGACTAAGTTCGTTCGATTGTCTGATTACAAATATCGACGGATCGACAGACAATTCTCCGGTAAGAATTTCCTTGTGGCTCGTATTTTTCGTATATATATATATTCAAATATTAGTTATGTGACAATCAATATATTTATTGAGTTTCGACGTCAAATATATGCTCTATAAATGCAAACGAATTTCGTGGGTGTAGTTGTAATTTTCTGTCTTCTAAAAAATATTAATTATGTGATTTATTTTATACGCGGTTTATTTAATTTATACGAATTCATTTTTAAATACGTGAACTGTGCGTACTGTATCAGATGTGGAAGATTTCTTGTAAGTCTAATTACATCAATAATAACGATGATTGTTAATGGCAAAGTAAAATTGTTGCCAACCGATGGACTATGGAGTCAAGTGCTTCAAACCTCGTTTATTTCGGGTACTTGCTTTTTTCAAATACGTTTTATAAGATTTTCGTTTGGGTTTGTTATTTATCACGTATATTATTTACATTGTTCCTTATGATCGTTGGACGTTTTATGCAGTTCCTGAAATACCGTTTTGAAGGAATATTCGTCTTTGGTAGCCTGCAGGTTCTTTAACTTCGCCCGTAGATGAAAAAATAAATGTACACAAACAATTCACCAATCGCGCGAAATCAAACATTTTTCTTGCTAACGATCCACTTGGATAGACATGTTTACCGTCGAATTAGACGGTATTAAATAGATCTTGTTTCGTGATGGAAGATTTTTCCAGCTGACATCACACCCTTACTGATACAGAGCTCGGTATCAATGTCGGTCAAAGAATGTGAGTATAATAATTACCTGTGTAATAAATCTGGCCGCACGTAAAATGCAATGAAAAATTCTCACCCATGTACTCGTGATAAAAGAAAAAATAGATGATATTGATCATCTAATGATCATCTATATGATATTGATCATCTATTGATCATCTATATGATATTGATCATCTATCTATGAAAAGATAGATGAAAAAATAGATGATAAATAGGTGATAAAAGAAAAGAAAAAATGTTGGTGCCAATGATACATTTGACCCTGACGTTTAGTTCAAACGAGAATAACAAATAATCGAGGGTGTAACAGCGGCCACATATTCAAAAGGTGTGCAAGACTCGGAATTTGTCTGATTAATTTATAAACAAATTGATTCGATATCGAGAAATGCCACGATAACACTGTTTTTCGGATTATCCAACAATGATTGAATAAGGTATAATCAAATTTTTATAATTTCCCTAACAATGCAGGAATGCGGATCATAGAGAAAAAATCTCAATAAATATGAAATCTATATTGAATATTCGATCTAGAAAAACTTTTATCCAGTGAAGCGCGAATGATTGTCCTCCGGAAAAATCATCACCGTCTCGATCCTTTTGCATTAAAGTAACAAAAAGAAGTTCTAGTTTTTCGTTAATTGACACGAACTTGGGACGAGATCGAACTCCCCGAATTATCGTGCTCCAGTGACAAAACGATCTCGGAACTTCGCCGGTCAAAAGCTTCACGTTGAATGATAAGTATTTTTTTGGGACGTTATTTTTACAATTTATTGTTTCGTTTGGTCTTGGCCGATACCATACGATGCAGACGTGGGCTACAGGCAATATGCGGAGTTGTTCATTACGTGATGTCTTACGTACATCCCTTGGATCTAAATTACCACAGTCAAAAGATTTACGTTTGCGAATAAGGCACGCGACACAAGGCATATGGATCCACATTTCGTACGCGACGAGCGGAACAATTAATTAGACGCGACGACTTCCGTCGTGTCCCAAGGGATCGTTAATTCAGATTTTTTTCAACTCGTTTCCCACACGAGTGAGATGCGAGGCTGAACGTTGTGTTTTCCAGACGCGGTTCTTAGCAACGGGGTCGAACATTGATGCGAAGCCGAGTTGCGGATTATTTTATCCTCGATATGAAAAAAATAATATCGGGCTTTTTCGAGAACATTGCCAATCGACGGTCATAAACCTCTCCACGAGAATAAATATCAGCATCTTGCAAGCTAATCAAAAGTTCGGTCGAATGCGAACAGCGAATAAAACAATGGAGTGTCATCTCAATAACAAATCCGCGAAATGATGGATACCCAATTTTAAAGAATCGAGCTCGGGGCCCAACAATTTAGCGATCTTTTTAACGCGATCTTTCGCGAATTTGTCACGTGTTGCACAATAATTACATTCGAGACATTACCGACGAAAAATAATGGAAGGGACAACAGAGGAAGAAATTTACACAACTGACGTACCCAATTTTGGAAACGAAAACGGAAACGACACCTCTGGGTATTTCGCAAACTACAGCGACGACATCTCTGAAAAGGTGGATATGCTTCAAAAGTTCTTTGATACTTTAGGCCAAGAAAGTAACTACATGCTCGTTTGGCTTTACTCACCGGTTATACCGATCGCAATCGTTGCCAACATTCTCGTCATTGTCGTCATCTTCAAGAATGACTTCCTGCGAAGGTACTGTTCACTGAGCTGCCGCCAAGGGCGTCGCGAAGCGGGGGGGGGGGCGCTGCTCCCTTCGAGATTCAAAAAATGAATATGAGGGTCCAAAATCCCAAACCCAAACAAACCCAAACCAATTCATGTTTCCCCCACTTTCGCTCCTCATCTTGCCCCCCTGGCCCGATCGCTGGCAACGCCCTCGGCCGCTGTATTGTACCCCAGTGTGTATAATGTGTGATATCGATGGACCAGCACTTTCCCCTCCCTCTTCAGCCCCGGGTGGATGTGCACTTACAAGGAAAGGTTGCGTGGCGTTCCCCTCCGATTTCAATGAAACTTGGCGTGTTTGTAGAATGGGTCATAAAAGGCGACACGTATTTTTTTAATCGGCGGAACCCGATGTTTCGGGGGTGAAACGCATCCTCGAAAATGGGGCTGTTTTTCGTTTTTCGGCGATAAATTTTTAATGGAACGAGGTATGAAAAAAAATCAAATTGCAACAAGTTTTTATTTTCCCAGTATTATACATTGGAGATGAAAACGGAGCAAATAACAATAGATTTCATATTGTTTATTGCAAAAATGCAATTTTTTCATACGTATCTTCGAGAATTTTTTACCGATTCGGATGCAAATTGGCATATATGTAGAGGATGGAAAAGTAGCGGATACGCGTTTTTTGTTTTTCCGATATCTCACAATTAAGGGGTTGAAACGGCTCTTTGATTTTTAGCCAAGAGCATCGTGTCATCAGCTAGGCTTTTGCGATTCCGGGTTAAATTCACGTCGATTTTAGCTTGCTAGAGCGCAATTTAGAAATTGCGCTCGCTCCGTCCCCTCCCGCCCCTCTCTCACAAGGAAAATGCTCAAAACTCTTACCTTTCGACATGGAGGAATTTGTACAGTTAAAATGGTTACAATGAAAGTACAATGAGTCAAAATATTTCATGCAAATATTCTCGTTTTGGCCGAACGGCACTTTTAAGGAGTGCCTCTAAAACTCTAAAACTCCTCTAAAACTCTAAAAGTTCCTCTAAAACTTGCAAATTGATTTTTTTTGTATCTCGTTCCGTTAAAAAATTATCACCGAAAAACGAAAAACACCCCTTCTTCCGAGGGTGCGTTTCATCCCTTAACAATCGGGTTCTGCCGGTATAAAAAAATTCGTGTCGCCTATTTTGATCCATTCTACAAAAATGCCAAATTTCATTGAAACTGAAGGGGGACACCCCGCGACCTTTCCTTGTTAGTTCAACGTCCACTCGTCATCAAGAACCATTGACCACTTCCGGTTTTCTTGTAAGTCACTTTCAAAAGTTCTACGAAGCGTGACATTGTTCAATGGCGAGCGGGTTCCTTCGGGATTGCATGACCGGGAGCGCATGATGTACAAATGTCCCTACGACATATGCGGTGAGACTTGTCGCTGATGTCCATGCTTCAGAATGCCTCTAGTTTACTGAAACGAAAAGCTGCACAACTTAGGCATATAGGGCAGATGCAGCGTCCTGTGAATTAGGCCAATAATTTCCATTATTACTTACGTCGATAGCATTCATAGAGTAAATTTACGTACATTCGACATATAGGGTAGAGAATTATGCTTGAAGGGTCGTCCACCTTTTTGTTTCAGACCATTTATAAAGTAACCCAAAAAATGGGATTTTCCTTGTCCTTACTATTCGCTTTTGGATTTGGAAGTTTCTGCAGCTTGCGAAGGTTGCTTATTAATCGATAAGTCTGGATCAAATACCTGATACTCACCGACAGCTACAGATTTTATTTCCGGCTCAACGAGTCGGAAAGTGTGTTTTTCAAAAGAAGCTCCCCCGTGGTTAGATCCAGAAGATGCCGAACGCCTTTTGTCGCTGAAATAAATTTCTCTTTCATACCACATAGCCTTCGGAGATGACAGACCAAAAAGGAATAAGTCAAATGCTGAGACAAAATATTGAATGGAAATATGAATAAAAACGTGGGTGTGTGCAGAGAGAGAGAGAGGGAGGGAGAGAGAGAGAGAGAGAGAAAGAGAGAGAGAGAGAGATCCAAAGAATAGAATATGCACGTACCATTTAACAACATCCGTCATGCTCGACTTTCTCGCTAAAAGCGCACTAAAACTTCTCCCTAGAATATCATTATTCGGAATGCACAAGTGCAAATTCAATAGCGATTGGGAGCGTCGCGGAATATTCATTGATGGCGGATTATGAGTCATGTGTAGTTCGGTGTGAGAGGCTTCGGAGCCCATTCCAAGTTTCCAAAGTCAGAAAAACATTGACGGTTCTCTGGTCGTATCACCAGAGTCTTGGAAGATCGGCTTCTCTCTCCCCCCCCCCTCTCTGTCTCTCTCTCGCCTTTCCTTCGTTATTGATGCATTAACAGTTGCCGTCGCTTCATCGATAGTAAAGCTGCATCTGCTACTTAATTGACGTTTCGACGATAAACTCGTGTGGGAGACCAGATTGAAATCAAGCCACTTTTCGTATGCCACAAGTCGGCTTATTCTGTATCTCTTTCTCGGAACAGATGTCATACAACGTCTACGTTGCTGGTGCTCGTGTCTCATTAATTCGACGAGGGCATGTGCATCTTTGTCTATACGCGGATCTTTCTCTACTCCGAATAAAGTCCACTACGGCGATAATCACTGGTGATTGCGAATCCTAACAGATCGCATGAAGATCTTCTGTTGGCGTTTTCTCGCTATACGCATGAGCTCCCCTTGATTATTGGGCGCAAATCTCTCGCGAGTTTTTCCCGGCAAACAGCTGTTTATTTTGGAGTCTGCGCAATAGAATACGATTATTTACCGTTCGCTTTCGGTGTGCCAGAACAGCTAGCAGGGTTCGGGAAAATTCGCAAGGTTGAAAATACACATCATCGACGTTGCACACGCTGCATTCTCTTGAAATCTTAACTAATCCCTTCTGCGGCTGTACGCCGAATTCGCTGGACCCGACAGATTCCCTTTGGCCCGAAGCATCTACTTCGGATGCGTTCGTTATTGAGTACCTAAATCAATGAAAGCCTAGCGTTGTTACACTGCTAAAAAGGATATTCAATTTAAGGGGCTTTCGAATCCAAAAAAGCATATATCCTCTATTTCTTGAAATATGATATATAAATTATTTTATTCTAAATGTTAAGCACATATACGAGCAACATTTAGCAAGTATTAAAAAAAAATTATTCGACAGTTTGGGAAATTGTTTTGAGGGGTGACACCTAAAAAAAATTGTCATTGTAGTGGTCAGGATAACTCATGATAGCTTTATCTGAAATTAAAACACCAATTTTTTTCTGTTAGTCAATAAGTATAGTTCGTCATTGAACGAAGGATTAAAAAAAAATTGAAATTTGAATTTTTGGCAGAGCTGTATGCAAAATGATTCAATTTTTGGTACAATTTACACTACGCCTTGTAGAATTAGTTGAAATAAAAAAACCTTCGTTCTACCTCTAGTGAATGCTATTTTGAAGAAGTGTGCAAAATTTCAATAAGATCGGTGGATTAGTTTTTGAGAAATCGTGTGCACTGCCTTCAAAAATAGTGTTTTGAGAAAAATGCGATTAAAGTTTTCGCTCCTGGCCGGCCGTTCCTAACGGGGGAATTCTCAAAGGCTCTCTCTCTCTCTCTCTCTCTCTCTCTCTTAGACGTTTACTCCGATTGACTTAAAACTTTGGGAGAATATTCTAGAGATATTGTACTATTAAATAAAAAAATGTTTAAATAGATTTTTTGAAATTTTCCACTCCACGTAACCCCTTACATAAGTTTTTCCTTGTCTCATGATCTACTGTGATCCTGTTTGTTTTAAATTTGTTTTTTTTAAGTGTATTTCAGCTTTTCTTTTTAAATATTCAACATATTCAAATGAAATAAATAAAGATTCGATTCAAATAAATCTTTATTTGCTCAAGATATTCACTGCAAATCCATATGTACTATACGCATAGAATATTTCGCAAATCCAAAACAAAATGGAATACTTAATCTAGAGTTCTACCACGATGACTATGTATCGTAATTCGTAATTACCTGACCTTCTGAAATGATTTTTTTCGAAATAAATATTTCGCCTACCTGTCGAATCGCACCTACAACCTACCCCCCTAGAGCTACGCACGCTGCCCCTACGCTGCCCAGTGTTTGTAGCACCCTAGTCGCGGCCATGCCATAAGAGACCAAATGAATTCCTATAATAATTCGTTGTATATATAATTCCTGTATATATAATTGTATACATAATTCCTATCTCTCCCCCTCTCCACCCCCACACTTTCGATGTGTGTGTCGCAATAAAGACAGACCATTGATTCAATCAGCTAAAAAAGTGGTTGACCCTACGAAAATTATATTAAATTTTATTGAAAAAAATTAGTAGATACATTTGGCGGATTCAACTAAACTGTTTTTTGAATAGATGAAACCGAATCACAGATTTAATGGGAATAAATAAAATATTTAGTTATCAGATGATATTAAATAGATATTGATTTGGATAAATAAAAATATTTAAAATAAATAATTTCAATAATGGAATGCAAAAGGAAAAATTTCATTTTACGAAAAATCCCGTTAATTCAGATTTAACGAATCAAATAGACGCATCTAGTTAATATCAATAGAATTTTTCTTTCAGTGTAGGTTGGGCGTCTCAGCGATGAATATCAAAAGACACTCTTTTTTTAGAGATATATGTGTCCAATGAAAGTTCAACTATTCGTAAGTTACGTTGCATAAATTTCGAGGTGAAAAAAAAAATTTCAATTCCACCAATTTTGAAAATCTTACAATCACAATCTGACACGACCACGTGAGATTCGCCATGAATTTGTCCACTGTTAATATTCATTGGGTTTCGACAACGTCATGGAGCGACTTCAGTATAGTTTGGATCTTGTTCATGTTATTCGATGTTCCGTTTCCTCCGTGATCATATATTTTTCAATAGGTCTACTTTTTTCGTGTGTTCGCAGTCCGACTAATTATTTCGTAGTCAATCTTTCGGTGGCAGATCTACTCGTTACGACTTTATGTATGCCAATGGCGGTAACCCAAGCGATCTCGTTTGTCGGACTTTACAAAGAAATAATATGCAAGTTCATCTTCTATTTGCAAGGTAAGTTTATAAAAAGGTGCGCGATCGATGGGCGTCCAATAACGATTCGCACACTCGCGTGATACTGTCACGCGTATGTGTCAGCCCATACATATGCACCGAAAGGAAGAGAAGTCTTAGCCGAGATGACGAGGGAGGCTATATCCGGGCGGTTCGTTTACATAAATATATAACATCAGCGAGTCTACGTGTGCTGATAGCCTGAAATAAAATGACCTGAGCCTGTCTCGCGATCCTGTTCATTAATGGGCTTCAACGGGTTTGCATGAACTTGGGGCCTAAAAACAGGTTAATTCCCAATATGTTTTCCTTATAAAAGTACTGAGATGACGAGGACGGGATTTAAAGCACAATTGATACATAGTTATGCCAAGCTTGAGTTAATTTTTTATTTAAAAATATCGATGTAAAAGGCAGTTATAGTTATTTGCACAAAGTGGTGCCGCTGCTGCATGGCCAATCGGTGTAGGCGGTGCTGGCAACTAGGGTCATCTCAAACGTCGAATAAAAAATGTAGTTTTAATATAATGGTAAAACTTTCGTATGACCGAGTACTTCTTTGATATTTCGAATATTACGAAAATGGCAGGCTACCATTTTCGGCCAAAAAATTGTTTTATCGATTTGTTATCAACAAATGGACAAATATAATTTAAAAACATCCCCTGGCCATACGACAGAAATTGCTGTAAGCTGTGTCCTGTCGGAACGTAACGTGAATCGAGCAAATAGACTTTGAGATAGGGAAGTTGTACTTAAGGATGCTGAGTCCCAAATCGCAAATGATAATAAAATTCTGAAAATTTGGTATGTTTTTGTATGAAGTATTTCAGAGGTCGTGTAAAAATTTCACGGCAATTAGGAATCTCGTTATTGAACAATTAATATTTACAAATTAAATGTTGTCTTATGGAAGCCGATGTAACTTTGCAATAAGTTTTTTTTTACCTCTCAATTTTGTAATATCTACAATATACTGAAAGGAACGGAAACAAAACGAAGTTTATTGATACATTTTTTTATTTCTTTTAAAAATTGTTCTTAACAGAATGTTAATTTTTTAATAACGAGCTTCCTAATCGTCGTGAAATTTTAACACGGCCTCTTAAATACTTCATACAAAAACATACCAAATTTTCAGAATTTTCTTATAATTTTTTATTTCAACCCTTAAGGAGGTTGAAGTAATGATGATAGAATTCTGAAAATTTGTTATGTTTTTACATGAAATATTCAGGAGGTCGTGTAAAAATGTCATGACGATTAAGAAGCTATTTATTGAACAATTAACATTAACATGTTTCATAGGGACTCAACATCCTTAAGATGACGAACTTTTCCTTTTACGATAAATATTAAAATAAATGACCTTCTATAAATTCAAAGTCAAGCGTATACCCATAAAGGTTTATTATTATAACGACATAGAATCAGTTTTAGTTGCGTAAATAAAAAATAGGGAAATAAAGAATCAGGACGTTAGTCGTGTAAATGAAAAATAGAAAAATAAAAAACCATATGTAGGTCGACGTGTGTAAAACGACATACTTAAGTCTAAGATGACATATGTATGGTAGCGTACACATGTCGATCGAGCTATGCTCAGATACATTAATTTCTGGTCTAAAGGTTAGTTTATAGCAACGAATAGTTTATAGCAAACCAAGTGTACATCAACGCATAGTTAATTGACCAATAATTTACTGGAATGTGTGCGAACATGTGTTTTTTGTGACTAGCTCTTCCGTGTCGAGGTCCATTAATAATAGCCAGGCATCCTATAACGATGAGCCAAAAAATCCGATTTTATATCCGGTTTTATACGCAGCAGGGTAAAATGGCAGATGGCAGTGAATGCAGATTTTGTTGATTTGTTGTGACAAAATATTTGGCGTTAGAATATCCGTTGTGCAGTATTTGTGAAGGGCAATGACCCTAGTATGAATGAATTGGTTCAACTAGAAAAAATCTTATCCGACGGGTATTTTTAGCACCCGATAATAACGTAGTCAGTTTTTTTGCATTGCAAAATCATGAAAATATTTTCGACGTAAAAGCTCGCGTTCACAGACGGCTTGACTGGATTTCGCTAATAGCAATACTTATTGGCCGTCCATAGAATGTCATCGTTACCCGTATAGCGCGGATATTTTAAAAGATATTGAGGGTGAGTCGTGTCTCATCTGATTTTGTTATCTTGCGCACAACTCCCTTGAGACTTACACCGTTTGATAAAATATAGTTTCAGAAAAATTGCAACAGGGGAAAGAAATCACAATCTGCCGCGGTTTACTCTTGGTTTGCCGAAGCGCGGTGAGCGATCCAATTCTTCACAAAAATCGTCACAAATCATTCAATTTTTAGCATTTTTATAAAACTTCTCTTGCAAATAAAAGTTAAGACCCGGACGATACAACTATACGCTAAAAAAATGGTATTTTTTAAATTCCAAACTTATGAAAACTCCTTAATAGTATGCTGACGCCGTTTTATCCCCCAGAAACCCACCTTAATTCGTCAACGCTCCGGTCTTTTTTTGCGATCACGTGTTTACCCACTAGTGCTGAATATAGGCAGATTTCCAGCTGCTTGCGTGCGATTAGGCTCATTATTTCGATATACGAAAATAGCGAGTAATCCTTGTTATTCTCGTATACATCCCTCTTACCCGTCGTATTTTTCCAAAGTGTACGTTGAGCCACCACTCGAAGCTATTGACCCCAATTGGCCGGGGATCAAATGCCTGAGCGCCCCGTGGAAGAAATTAGGAGGGCAGCCTTTAAAAAAATCGGCCCCCGTAAGGGTTTGAATATGGATTTCCTACTAGGGCTTTCCCTAACACAATCCGACTAGGCCCCGACGGGAAAATAACAGGGTTGGGCAATTTATTTAAAAAAGGTCGTAGCGAGTAAAATGGTAAAGGGCCCAGACGGGATTCATCAGGGGAGTGGTTGTTACAGGGCATACAATATAAACTGTAAAACTGAACTTGTTTTTTATTTTCTAATTTCGAGGTGAATAATAAATAATCCTTTATTTGAAGAAAATAGTTTTCATCATTGCTAAACACCTCGCTTGCTATGTATCCACTAATAATGTTGATCATTATAGGGCAGTAATAGGGGTGCTTCATGGCTTCGATTGGGTTCTGTTGAGGCAACCAGTCGGGCCCTGATTCAAACGCCTCTTAAGGCCCTCGTCGACAAAGTGTGACCGGCCTCAAAGGGTCGGGTGCCATGTTAGGGCCCTTACAGAGTAAGGGAAAAATAATTGGGGCCTAGTCAAAGCCCTGGCTAAATTCTTTCACGGGGCGTTATGAGAAAAGCGAGACGCTTTCCTTCGATCATGTGTCCTTTACAAGACCATGAAAAAATTTACAACTGGTTCGACACTGGCACAGTATTGCCCACCTCTACTCTATGGATGGCCATTCCTTGGCATAAGTGTGGGTTAATTAAGTTAATTAAGGCCACAGTAACGGGTATAAAATCATGTGCGAATTTACCCTTTTTTCCGTATGAAAAAGTGGTTCACTCATAAAATTAATTACACATCTATTTAGTATGGATATCAAGCTGTTAGGACATTTTTTTTTTTCGATGTACAAAATTGCCGACTATTAATATTTTCTTTTGTTACCTTTTTTTTAGGCGCTCCGCGGCGTGACGTTTAGCATCCACAATTTTTTACCTAGAACAAAAAACAATAATTCTCGTCCATCTACATTAGAATACCGAGAGAAGTACGCATGGAATTTAAAAAATATTGTTTTATTCAAAAGTCGTTGACCTTTGAACTTAAGAAATGAATTTTCAGTGAAAAATTTCGTATAAAACTGCTCATAACATGAAAAGTTTTCGATTAATCAGAAATTCCGTACGTACTTCACAGCGAAGTGCAATTAGGAACATAATTTCTAAATTTGAAGTAAATCGAGTGAAAAGTGTGGAAGTTATTTGTCATGCCAATTGAAAAAAAGATAAGAAAAGAAAATATTAGTAGTCGGCCATTTTGTACATCGAAAAAATATATATATATATACATATATATTTTTTCTAACAGCTTGACATTCATACCAAATAGATGTGTAATTAATTTTATGAGCGAATCACCTTTCATACGAAAAAAAAATTGTTGAATGCACACATGATTTTATACTCGTTACTGTGGCCTAACCCCTTAATGTACCTTTATCGAAATGATATCCTCGGGCCAAGACTGGCTACCGATAGCGTATCGACATTGGTATTGAAACGGGCCCGAAACTGGTGCCAAGTTTTTTCCAAGTAACAGCCAATAAATAGCATACCCCGATATGTCCAATATCGATAGGCAATATCATACCTCAACAGCCAAAATCATAGCCCAATAGACGGCTCTCACGCGGTGGCCGATACTGGTCCGATATATTGGCATAATACTGAATGCCGAGATTAGATATAAGTACAGTCGTGCTGTATATTGGAATCGGAAAAAATAGAAGGCTAGCTTTTTGACAGGTGATTTGGTATGTGCCGCGGGTGCTAAATCCAAATTTGCCTAAGATCGGGTGTAGGGGTTTTTTATGGGATAACCGGGGATGCAGGTGGATTAATGCCAAACTATAACCCCCGGGAGGTCGGCGCCGGGAGACGAAATTTTCAGAAGAATTCGGGCTTTATTTCTGTCCACAGCCCGAAGTCGTGAAAGTTCATTTTGGATGTGAAATTTTGAAAAAGCAGTTTTAATTCGATAACTCTTTAGAAAGAATTTAGACAATTTATGTTTAAATGGAAACGTTGTAGTCTTTGAAAAGAGGCGTCGATCGAATATTTAATCATCCTTCTGGGATAACATCTTCACTGCGAAAAAAATTGTTGAAGTATCGAAAAAAATTGTTTATTGAATAACACAAAAACAATCGATTTTTCGGGGATGGCTTAAATGTACGAAATGTAGAGAATAATTTTATCGATATTTTCGTTTCTATGGACCACCCTTGAATTTTGCTTTTTCCATCCCCTCTCGAGGGTTGTAAATTGAAAATTAACTTCTGGGAAAACTATTGACCGAACATAAATAGATACGAGCTTGGCGCGGTGGACAAAAATGTAGTTGAGGGTTCGAGCTTCAAATTGTTCCACGGCTGCGAATTCGTGCGGTCAATAGTTTTCGCAGAATTTGATTCTTAATTTTCAACCCCCGAGAGGGGTTGGAAAATCAAAATCCAAGGGTGGTTCATAGAAAAGAAAATATAGACAAGATTATTCTCTACTTTTCGTACATTCAAACCATACCCGAAAAATCGATTCCTTTCAAGTTATTCAACAAAACTTCTTTTTTGGTATTTCAACAATTTTTTTGATGTTAAAGATATTATCGGAGAGTGATGATCAGATACTCGATCGACGCGTCTTTTCAAGGGCTACAACGTTCCCATTTGAACAAAAAGGGTACGATTTTTGGCGAAAGAGTTATTGAGTAAAAACTGATTTTCCAAAATTCACCCCACCGTTTCATCCCCAAAATGAACGCCCACGACTTCGGCACTGTGGACAAAACTGAAGCACGCATTTTTCAGAACATGTCTCACGCCGCCGACCTCGTAGGGGTTGCAGTTTGGCATCAATTCACCCCGATCTCCCTTCATCCCCTAAGAAAACCCTGCATCCCGATTTTTAGACAAACTTGGATTTAGCACCCACGGCACCTACAGAATCGCCTGTCAAAAAACTGGCCTTCTTCAAATTTTTTCCGATGACGAGGTTTTTCAACGACAGCACGACAGTACTTTATGACCGTCGGGCCATTAAGGAAGCTTTCCAGTGTGACAGCCCGAAAAATCGCTGTTTTTCGCGATTTTTTTTTTTAAAGAAAAAATAATCTAATCGGTCTGGTTTTTTTTTGTATATTAATTGGGTATTGAAGAATACAAAACAATTTTTTAAAGATCGATTTATTTATTAATTAATATCTATAAAAATGATGAAACAATTGTTGCAGAAAATGCACTTGGATGTGGTGTCCACGTTGGGGGTCACAATTTTGATCTGAAACAAAAAACACAAAAAGATTATTGATCGGTATATAATTGGCTTTCGTGCTATGGAGGCTTTTTTTTTTTTTTTTTGCAAAAATGGCGCCGGTTTGAACAAAAAGTATCGATTTTAGCATTTTTTTTGGCAGTTTTTTTTACAAAAAAATAGGAAGCTGTCAAAAAAAAAGCTTCCATAGCATGATAAACAATGACGTTAAGAATATTGTGTAAAAAATTCAACTCGATAGCTTTAAAACTCTGCCCTCCAAGTTGGACACCGTTTTGAAAAATGCTGTTTCGAGAAAAACGCGTTCAAAGTTTCGCTGTAGCTGTAGCGCTCCGTTGCCTTCTTCCAAGAAATGCTGTACAGTAACCGAAATAATCTGAATTTCGGCATGAAAATTTCAGGGAATATTCGGAAGAGTGTATACTATTCGATAAAGCAAAAAAAAAAAAATCGATTTTTTGAAAATTTCACACTGGAAAGCTCCCTTAACGGCGGGCAGTTCTGGTCCGCGGTCGGCTCCATGAGCCTACCCCAACAGTCTGCGGTTCTCGGTCGTTAAACGGAACTGTCCCAAGATTGGCGTTATGCTGGATGCCAGTTTTTGAAAAGAGGTTCGGTTGAGAAACGGCAGAACCAGTGTCTCAACGTTGTCCCAACACACCCATAGTCGGTTGGCTCGTACTGGGCTAGACATCAGCCGTATTCTTTGTGTTGGAAATCTTTTCATGGGCCTAGGTGATAATATGATGCGAATGTTTGTCCCGCAGGTGTGGCGGTCGCTGCTTCGGTCTTTACGATAATGGCGATGAGCTTCGATCGCTATATGGCAATAAAGCATCCGATCGCTTTTCGTCGTTCCTTAAATCAGAGGAGAATGGGCACAGTGATCTTTGCGATATGGCTTGCGTCTTTCATCATATTCGTACCAATTCTCAAAGCAGTTATGTTCGCACCGTTATATTCCTATGTGAATTCAATACTATACATATTTCCTTATTTAAATTTATTTCCAACGTTCTCTCATGGGCTCTTGCGTGCCTTTACGAGCGGTCACCCATCCAAGTATCGGCCAACGCTGCTTAAGGCGGGATACACATTTACAACGATCAAAAAATCGTTTTTCTTTAAACGATAGAACTATATATGTAGAATATTTTCCCAAAGTTACAGCCCGTCAACAATGTGTAGCCAGAAATGGGCAAAAAGCCATTCAATTAACAATTAACGATTACAATTACTACTGTAATTGATAATTTAATTACTTTGTAGCAGATTACTCAAGTAATTAGTTACCACAAGTACCTAGTGCAATTTAATTCAAATTCTATGTAAACTTTAATGAGGTTTTTCGCAAAACTGCATTTTCAAAATTGGCTTACAGGATTACTCAAAAACCGTTAAGCCGATTGAATTGAAACTTCACAGAAATATTGATCACCTTGCTGTCTTCTACTTTCCGCAAATTGCTTCTGAAAAATTACAAAGAAAACCGCATTTTTTAATCAAAAGTTTACAGCAATTGCGCGTGCAATTTGATTTTTTTTATGCGAATGCCTTCCATTCTCTCAAATTTGCATTTTTTCTTCATTTTAATTACTGTCCAATAGAAACTATACGTGTTTTAACTGAACAAATGTTTGAATTTTTTGCAAATTGAAGTCGACGGGGAGCTAGACTACATGTCAATTCGCAATTTCCGCGGCAGCCTTGCTGTAACACTCTACCAAAGCTCCGCCATTATAATGATAAATTAATTTTAAAAAATTGTTTTGTATACTCAATCATACGATTTAAAGTATACCTACAGTTTGATAAATGTAGAAGCATTATATCTTAGTTTAAAAAACTCCTCAATGTTGCTTAATCCTTTGCCGTCTAAATGTATAATCTCGCCTTAACGTGGAAGCAGCGTTGGCCACGATTGGTGTGTGTTCCGATTATGACAAGTGTATTTCATAATGTCAGGTGAGGATGCGTCATTTGAATGACCACAAAATAACTATACGTAAGCCGATGGGAGGTGGTAAGTTCCGAACCTTCGAGTTCGTCCCACCGGCAATTCCTGTTTGCATCGAAGACCTGAAGTCACTGGGTATCGATCCTTCTTACTTTGGCGTCATCTGCTTTCTGCTCGTCTACGCTATACCTGGTGAGTTCTTACTGGACGTTTCCGTGTAAAAAAAAAACATTCCAGCACAGTCCATTGCCTGTCGAGTGAAATATCACTCGTAACGATCAAATTGCGAACTTAAGGAGGTACGATCACTTCCTCGGCGTCAAAAACGAGTCTAAATTTATTTTACCCGCAGCTGCCCTGATTTATGTTTACTTATGTTGATCATTCGTATTGTCGATTATGGTGTTGCCAAATGTTGTGGTAAATCATGAATTTATTGCACGTGTACAAATAAAAAATGGAAAATTCGATTGTCAACGACTCGGTAGTAATCTTCGCAATAATAATATTAACATATCCACCATAAAAACGGACTAAAAAGACAAAAAAAAATCAGTCGGAAACCTATTAAAATAGGATTGAATTATCTCAGCGGAATCAACACGATAGGCAAAATATAATTATACATATTATTGATACGTGATAAATGATAAAACTCCATAAATTGTTGTTTGCATATTTTGTGGCGGCTTCTATTCAAATTAATTTCAAAACAAAGCTGGGTTATGTTCGCCAAACGCATCAGCTGTTACTCGCGACGTTGCTTGGTCTGTGAGTGCTATTTCGTCGTTCTGACCATTTCCAACCGGAAATTGAAACTTTCTTGTAATGTACTGCTTTAACTATGCGGTGAAGATTGATTTTGTTATTTTTTACAATATCTATTATATCTAATCTATCGAATTTCAGTTTTCCAACGGGTTTAGTTGTATACGTAAGCACAAAAACCACGATCACCGCACTTCCGGTTCCCCATCTCCATAAGACGACGTGATTCGGTAACTCAAAGTCCTCGACTTTGCAGTTTTATTGCGAAAAACTTAAACCGTCAAAATAGCTCAAATTTTGGCAATAGGCGCATAAAGTATTCGTCAAAATTATATAAAAATTTCAAATCCTAAAGCTGGATTCGTAGTAACGATCGTATCTCCTTAAAGTGAAATATATATATTTAGAAACACATACAAGAACGATAAAAAGAAGTATACGAATGAACGAAACAATTGCCTTTTACGCGAATACAGATTAATTTTGTTCCTCTGGGTCGCTTACGTGTGAATTGCCGCGGGTTTTTTTTTCTACAGTGGCCGTTGTCCTCGCCATGTATATGATGATGGGTCGTACACTCTATATGAGAAAACCTCCGTTGGACGTCGACAGAATCGAGGGGAGTGCGAGTTTGCAACAGGTGAAGGCCGTACGCATGCGTTCGTGACTTTCGTATTTTTCTCTGTGTATATTTTCCACGAATATTTCATGACAAAAGGGTTTTTTTTTGAAACATCAAGTGCAGAGTCAGGCTCGGAAATATTTTTTTTAACGACGAGTTTTACATTAAATTCCTCTCTCCGAACTGTACTTTCCATCGTACTTCGTATTTTTTCTGGTTCTCCGACTCACTTATGTAAAAACGAACAACTACAAGTTTCTTTTTTTGGTAATCCAACCTCGGAATGATCGCATTTGTATTATTTTAATGGCAATAAACATCACCGAGACCGGCATTCAATCAACCGGCAATCAAGCCCGATTCAATCAGACAGGAAACTAAAAAAAGAACATATTTACATTTTTTGGCCTTCGGTCCGTTGCTTTGTGGTATCAGTTCAACATAGGTCACTTGAATGGATGTATATATAGATATACACACACACACACACATACGCGTGTTCGTGTAGCGTGAAATAAAATTTCGTAGCTCATCGAGTACGTTTAACTTTTCTCCCGTTGCATTTTTACGCCTTTCTTCGACAAGTCTGATTATTTTTCAAACATGAAATTTAGGTTACGTTGTGCTATGCAGTTAATTGATTATAACTATTAATTACTATTATCTAAAATTTTGTATAATTTATTCCGATTTCAACGATTTATTCATTATTTGTAATATGAATTCATTTAATTCAAGACCGATTTCAATTACTTACGAATAATTTTAATTCTTAATGAATTATTTCATTACTTATTTTAATAATAATCATGAATTTCTGAATCATCGCCGCATCGAAAGTTTGTACATGCAAGTGTGGATTTTTAACAATAGGCTTGTTTATAATTATTTTGTTGATATTTGTGCACGTCCATTAAAATTTTTTCGTCAACAAACGTCAACAAACACGTCAACAATAAAATAAAATAAATTTTAAAAAATTAAACACGTAAAATAAAATTACATAAGAGAGTAATAATTGTTGAATATTGTGCTACTGTTACCGGTTATTCGAAATTGCACGGTTATACTTTTATTCGTATGGCTAAGTAACGGGAATTTTAATTTCTCTAGCAAAGAAATGGGAATTTAAATATTGATTTTCCATCTCAGCGTTTCCGGTTGGTTCGCGAACGAAAACGCGTGGCTTGGATTCTCCTGATAATCGCTATACTTTTCACGCTATGCTGGTTCCCGTACAACGTTTTGAGGCTTCTTCTAGACCTCGGTTTTTTCGGTGTGTCCAATTAATACGTACGGTAACTATAGCGCGCATACAGTCGCAAAACATCGTAACGCCTTCAATCATTGACTCGGCGTTAAAAATGTAATTTCTCACTGCGAACAATTTTTTTGTTTTTCAAGGACGACATTTTATTTGTTTACTTTTGAATGTGAAAAATGACAGTATAATACTGAAAAAAATCGCATACATTAATAGATAATCGATAACACATGAAGATTATTCGGATTAAATTTTTTTTATTACGTATCGCTCGACGAGGTCTTAACAAGTCAAAATTGAAGCAACGTAAAACAAAAAGTATTTTGTAAGATAATCATACAATGATTACAATATGCCAAAGAAGAATGTATATAATATTACATGTAGTTTCTTCAAGTTGCATAATGTTTGAAAAATGTTTTGCAGCGAGAAAGAAGTGGGTCCCTGACACTCTATCATACTGCCTGTTTTTCGGCCACGTGAACAGTATGCTCAACCCGTTGGTATATTGTTCGATGACGCGAACGTTGCGACACAGCATTGTTGATATACTGTGCCACTGGCGTTGTGGCGCAGCGCAGCGCAACCCCCACCGCAATGTGAGATTCAACACCATTTTAAGATAAATATACACGGAGAGAATTTTTAAGTATTTTTTACGGCGAAATCTCCGTACAAATTACATAAAAAATTTGAAACCGGTGACAAATGTGCATATAGTCAAAAATTGACACTAGCTTTTAATATTTTGCTTTCATTCATGTAAAAATTTAAGCAAGTAGCATAATTTTTTACATTTCTTTCAGTAAAAATTCTGACACATTCTCATGTAGAATTTTAACAATGGGCTGCCTCAAAAATTCCAAGTTTCTACAGTAAAAATAACCTGGACAAACTTGAAATTTCTAAAATCCCTAGCGAAAAATTAATTCCCTATGATTAAATAAATACTTTTTTCATCGGCGTTTTTGAACATTTGTGTTCTTGATTGCTATTTATTTTAGCATATCATCTTTCCGTACCATTCCAGACGTCCTTTATCGAAGTTCCTTTTCACGTTTCTTTGTTTTCTTGCGTAGAACTGCGTAGAACACGTTAGACTGCACGAGACCACGAGGCTTTCTTGGCCCATGCTTCGTACTATAATGCGCATGCGCGGTACCGCTGTTGCTAAGCAACGCGGGTCGGCGTCGTTCGTGCTCGTCATACTGCGTCATACACAAGCGCACTCTCACAGCTTGCGTTCACGTATACGCACGCTCGCACACAGAGCTCACGCGTACGGTCAGGCGACCTAGCCCTAACTGATTTTACTATAAAGAACGTAAAATTTCGGTGGACCCACGGAAAATTTCGCCTTCCTTTTTTAAATTTTTATGGAAAACACGCAAATTTCTCAATGTTCCACTGAAAAATTTCATTTATATTAGCACTTTTTTAACTTATTGCCGTAATCTTTACGTTTCATGAAATTTTACTATTAATTTGAGTAAAAATTCTGGAAAATATTTTAAATTTCTGTTACGCAAAAGTAAATTTTGATTCATTTCCATGAAAATTTATAATCTATTTCCTAAAAACCTGAAGAATTGCACATTTGTCACCGAGTTACTGTGATTTCACAGTAAAAATTACTTAAAAATTCTCTCCGTGTAACATAACGTAAAATACTCTACATCTGGCGCTCATTCGTCTTCTCCTATTTACTCTGAGCTCTACACAGAAAAAGGAATTTTCTCGTTTTATCGTACATATACTTCGTGTATATGATAAGCGCTGAGCTGTTTAAAAAGCGAACGAAAATCATAATGCATTGTTTGAAAAAATATACTATACATTGCGCTTTTTAAATTGCAGTCACCCCACATTTGTGAAGAAAAAATCTGCAGCATGTACAATAACATGTCACTCGGTTATTGCGTTTAGGCCACGCGTCCTGCCAACCGCGCGCCGCCATGACAGGCCGTAGCTCTTGACTCTTACTTTTTCCAAAACGGTGCGATATTATTGAAAAAGCAAAATACCCAGCCGCTTCTTGCCATTTTTTTCGTGAGGCCGAGCTGATTCGTTTCCCGTTCGGTCGTGCCGTTTCAGAGAAAGAAGATTAAAAAATTACGAAGCGTGACCGGTGGGTATGACACGTGACCTCGAGTGAGGTTATGTCGGCGTATGACGAGCCAAATACGATCGGCCTTCGTCCTTTTGAATAAGTTTAACATAATTGTGCTTCGCAGGAACTACTCGGTGGTTCCGCCTGGCCCAGCCAGGGAGTCCGAAACCGAACAAGTTCAAACCAAAGAACAACTCACTCGGGCAGTAAATCCCAGCAGTCGTCAAGCGCTCGAGTCGAAGGAACGCACACGCGACGTGCCACGACGAGTACGATATGTGAAAGCTCGAACAGCCTACACAGTTCGCATCGGCGTTGCCGATATTTCTACGCGAACGCTCAAAACCCGAAGCTCATGGCAGTCTTGAAGGAATCACGAGGCCGCAGCCAGAACGACTTGACGAACTTACGAGATCGCAGCAGCACCCAAACCCGCAAAAATAGTCTAAATGGCAACGTCACGCTCAATGATCGTCCGGGCGAGATTCGTCCAAATACAGATTTCCAATAAATCTCGATGGATAGAAGTGTTTTTATTTTGTAAATCGATATTGTCCGATTTCGTGGCCGATCTATCCGCTTCCGGTCCGTTTGTTGACGTAAAAACTGATCACGAAAATCTTCGGGGAATATTGTTGTACGTATGTGGCTATAATATGATAACTGTCGATTTTTGCTTTCGTGCAACAAGCTACGGTATTTCAGAAAAAAAACTTACATGTAAAGAAAAACACGGATATTTTTGTAAATGTATGTGAAATTATTTTTGTAATTTTCATGCATATTTCCAAACTTGTGAGGTCTATGACACTTCTAAATGTGCGCTGATCAATGGCCTAATTATAAAAGAAAATGATTTTGCTCATTGTAGTCGTGCTTAAAAAGGTCGTCGGGTTGATGTTTATGCTCCGGAAAACAACCTTAGCTGACAAATTTCATCCAATCGATGTCTGAACGTTTAAAATAAAGTACTGTGATGATGTCCTTACCGACGTGATAATTGTTGGATAAAAAACAGATATACTTTTCTCGCCCTGTTACAATGGCACATGGCACAATGAACATTCCCGTTACTGCGCTTATGATCTTGCCCGAAAGATATGTCATTTACGAATTAAAAAAAAAAGATAACCGTTCAATGTATACTAAATGATTGTAATTGGTCAATGTGTACTGTCGGTAAAATGTGGGGGAGACAATAAAGTATCCGGTAAAATTGTGGATACTGAAAATCTTCGCGATTATAGAATTCGATTTGTTATTTCGAACGAATTATACCATAAAAGACTGTATGAGAAAGTATATAAAATGGAAAATGGCTTGAATCCACATTTAACTGACTTATTGTATAAATATGCATGCATATACACGTTCGATTCCGTTCCGCTCTTATCGACTTGAACGGCGCCAATTCCTACGACTGCATTGTTCCAAGCACCACCACCGACAGCGAACAGAGCGCGCTGGCGTCCTGCCGGAGTTCAAATGGCCATAGTGCACAAGCGACAAGAAAACAATAACAAAACCTTGCGAACGGTGTTGTGCCCGGTAGGATGAACGTCGATATATTGAGACCGGAAACGGTGCCGATATCACCGGACACGATACTGTGGTTCGAATTGTTCATAAATCCATCTCTGCTTGAAAACCACCTGTCGGAATGATGTCCAGGTAACGAAACGAACACGTTTCTAACCTCAAAACTCTTAAAATTCGTACTGCAAGCTCCTATTGAATTTTCCGAGGATTGGATGACCGTTTACCGAATGAAATTTGATCTTATAATCAGAGATAACGCAGGTGTATCGAGACAATTTTGAGCTGGATATGGAGAATATTAATACTCATCATTCGTGAAAACCGATCGCTGCCCGCGATTTGTTGCGGAGAATTCAACATTACATTGTAGCCATAAAGGTCTGGGTAAAGATTCATGAAGGTGGATCGATCAATTTCAGTCGATCATCGAATACCAACAATCCTTGGCGAAACAAAAATGATGTAAAGCTTCTCAATCGTGTTTCAGGCGATCGAAGACGTTTTGAACAAAGCTGAGGAAACGGAGAGGCGTAGAATCGTTCGTTATCTTCTGTCCTGTCTTAAAATGTGAGAGGAGCTGGTCGTAAAGCGTCGGATAGGATATTCGGATCTTAGCCAATAGAGTGAGAACTCGAATTTGTTGACTCAGGAAATATAACTTAAAGTTATTTACCTGGTCGGTCCAACCATGGACTGACTTTTCCAAGCCAGCTTTCAATTTCACCTCGGTTTGTCGCAATTTGGCCTAGATCGTGCATCGTACGATGCATAGTAAGGACCAGTCTCGCGAAAGTGACTTATCTGCAGTGTGCATTTTGGTGAAAGTATCGTACTTCTGCAAGGGGGTGGTAACAGGTTATGCCTAGTTATAACAGTCGAAAACAGCTCATTGAGATTTTTAACAGAAAATTGTGATAAAATTCTACGAAAATTAGGTATTTAGTATCATCTGCACAACACTCTGTAATGTTTTGTATAAAAATATTAAATTATAATCTTGATTTTCGTAAGAAAATGGGCATTTTTGTTCATCAAATTAAAAGTATGCTTCTGAAAAAAATCTATATTTTTATATCTAGAGAAAGCACAAAGAATTTCAGAAAGATTGACGCAGTAAAGTTTGAGATATTTTCTTTACCGACTTTGAAAACATACTTTCGGGAAAAAAAGCATTTTGAGTTTCGAACGATGTACCGAACGTTCCAACAAGCGTCAACATAACAGCCGATAAATCGGGAACATTTATAGGATGATATTATATATTGTCAAAATATATTGGTTTTGAGAAAGGTGATTTTTTATTTTTACCACTAGGATAAGCCCATACATTGCCCACATACAGCATACATTGGCATAAAATTATTCACCGTTTTAAAAATGTTTACACGGGCGTAGTCTTTACTCGCATTAGTTGACTGGGAATAATATTGCATGATCGATTCGGAATTTGCCGATAATTTAAGGCCGTAGGCCACAGTAACAGGTATAAAATCATGTGCGAATTTAACAATTTTTTTTTGTATGAAAAAGTGAGTAAGTTTCGTATGAAAATTAATTACACATATATTTAGTATGAATCAAGCTGTTAGAACATTTTTTTTTTCGCTGTACAAAATGGCTGATTACTCGAAACTTCTCGGAACAGCTTTTTGCCAATTGGCGTGGCAAATAACTTCAACAATTTTTACTCGATTTACTCCAAATTTAAAACGTATGTTCCCAATTGCATTGTGCAGAGAAGTACGTACAGAATTTCTGATTAGTCGAAAACTTTTCATTTTATGAACAGTTATAACGAAATTTTTCACTGAAAATGAATTTCTAAAGTTCAAATACCTAAAACTTTTAAATAAAACAATATTTTTTCAATTCCGTACGTACTTCTCCAGGTATTCTAATGTAGATTGACGAGAATTTTTGTTTTTTGTTCTAGGTAAAAAATTGTGGATGCTAAATGTCACGCCGCGGACCGCCTAAAAAACAAGATAACATAAGAAAATATTAGTAGTCGGCCATTTTGTGCATCGAAAAAGAAAAAATCTAATAGCTTGATAGTCATACTAAATAGATGTGTAATTAATTGGATGAATGAATCATTTTTTCATACGAAAAAAATTTTTAAATTCACACGTGATTTTATTCTCGTTACTGTGGCCTGGTTACCCTGAGGCCTTAAACGTTTATGCATCTTTTTGTTTCACAGCATACCGTTTCATGGATTTTCAACATTTTTCACTTTTTCTTGGTTCACATTCTGCGTATGAGTGTTAATGAACGAAAAATCGTTTTTCGTTTCTTTTTCCAGATTAACCCCGCCGACGCTGGGTGCCGCAACCCGTTTAGAAGATCGTGCCAGACCTCCGGCATTTTTGAAGATTAATAAAAATACAAAAAATACGATGTAACAGCCAAAAGTAGTAATAAAACATATCCTAAATCTCAACAATGGTGAAGTCATCTTCCCTTAAAAAAAATCATGAAAAACAGCTATTTTTTCGTCGCCTAAAGGTATCACTCCTCTTAAGTGTGTGTTCTTTTCAACGATAAGTACGATAGAATTTTCTTCTGCCAGTACAGAAGAAAATTTTCCGCAAAATGGTTCCTTATCAAGAGGAAGATGATATGCTCCCGATTTACGCAACATGTCACAAAAATGACGTGATTGATGAGATAATACAATAAATGTGAATCAGATTACAAGGGTGAATTGAAAGTGGTGGCCATCACTCTGACCACCTTTCATAGGAGCAAGTGTTTGCACCGTTTTTTTTTCTCGATTCTAGTCTAGTAGCAGTGAAATTCCTTTTCTATCCATTTTTTATACTAAATCTTCATCGATTATGTCTAAATTTGGCATGTGACCTTATTTTTAGTTCCTTGATAAAATTCCAATAGAAATAGTGGTTTCCTTCGAAAAGATTGAAGTGGATGGTGCGGATTTAAAAGTGTCATCTTATTTTTCGAACTAGCATGGTGGTTAAAGATACAGCAATGCACCCCTTAAACATACAGCAATGCACACCTTAAAGATACAGCTATGTACCCCTTAAAGATACAGCAATGCACCCCTTAAAGATATAGCAATGCACCCCTTAAATATATAGCAATGCACCCCTTGAAGATACCACAATGCACCCCTTAAAGATATAGCAATGCACCCCTTAAAGATACAGCAATGCACCCCTTAAAGATACAGCAATGCACCCCTTAAAGATACAGCAGTGCACCCCTTAAGACGGAAGGGGTGCACTACCATACCGACCTCATCGCGGTCGGTATGGTAGAACAATTATAGGTACCCAACAATCTCTGAAACGGCTCTTCAGATCCCGTCAAAACTTTGCCAAACGACGTCAAATAGATAGACGAACGGCTGTCTGGCCCTCAAATTTTCTGAATTTGAGAAAAAAAACGTAGATTGGCTTATCATCAGCTGATCTACGTTTTTTTCTCTCAAATTTAGAAAATTTGAGGGGTAGACAGCTGTTCGTCTATCTATTTGACGTCGTTTGGAAAAGTTTCGACGGGATGTGAAAAGCCGTTTCAGAGATTTTTGGATATCTATAATTGTTCTTCCATACCGACCGCGATGAGATGTCATTCCGTCTTAAGAGGGAATGATACCTTATCGCGGTCGGTATGGTAGAACGATTATAGATTCCCACGAATCTCTGAAACGGCTCTTCAGATCCCGTCGAAACTGCCAAACGACGTCAAATAGATAGACGAACGGCTGTCTTCTCCTCAAATTTTCCGAATTTGAGAAAAAAAATGTAGATTGGGTTATCATAAGGCAATCTACATTCTTTTTCTCAAAATCAGAAAATTTGAGAAGAAGAGAGTCATTCATCTATCTATTTGACGTCGTTTGGCAAAGTTTCGACGGGATCTGAAGAGCCGTTTCAGAGATTCGTGGGAATCTATAATCGTTCTACCATACCGACCGCGATAAGGTATCATTCCGTCTTAAAGATACAGCAATGCATCTGTCGCAGTCACTACATAGGCAAATGCACCGACATAAGTACCAGGTCGCGCATTACTACTAGCGCCACACAATAAGCGACAACGCTGAAACCGCCCGAACTGCGGCTGAGTGCCAAGCTGACCAGTATCCCAGGTTCCGACCTCGACGACCACCGATACAGCTGCGAGCTACCAACAATTTGCGACGCCAGATATGACGTCACGGTCGAGATTAATTTCAAGCCTTGCGGAGTATCCAGCAGATTAGCAGAACTAGCAATTAACGAGTCCAATCTAGCAATAATGAACAACAAATAAGACATTTCGTAGGAAATATCGACAACAAAACGATGTATCAGGGACATCGATTTATCAAAAATGCCCATATCGATTTCTTAGCCAAATTATGCAGCGAAAAGGAATCAATCAATCAGTTAATAATCAAATGAAAAAGGTTTCAGAAAAAATCGCCAACCATAGATATATCTCGTAAACGCGTCGTCGAAAGAAAAAGAATTTATCTCACTATTTAACATCCTCCTTCGAACAGTAAAACTTATCGTACGAAACATTATACGCAGCACATTATCTTTTCGAATTATGATAAAGCGTTTTTTTTTTAAAAGGGATGTCCTGTAGAGAAGATGCTCGACGACGGTTTTTTCTTCACAATACGCGTAAACGTGACTTTTCTGTCTCGTGATTCAAAGGGAATGTGTGCCATGTGGATTCGATTGAAGGTGGCGAATTCCCGAACTGACCAGGAGGTGAAGCAACAGCTAAAATAAGAATCCTTTACTCCCCAAAATTATACAATAGAATGACAAAGTAATCTTGACAAGGAGGCGTCCATAAATTACGTAACGCAACTGGGGGGGGAGGGGGGGGCGAGGTTTGCGTTACGTGACGATTTTAGAACGGTCAGAAATAGCAAAATTCCTACATGTTGAAGTTTTTAAATTTAAAACTCATCGTTCAGAATAGATGAAGTGCAAGCTCTCATTATTTTGAGAAATATAATGAAGATGAAAAACTGTCATATCGCCCGCGACTTGATACTTTAATGTAAGTGTCAATATTCTAGAAAAAAAAACATAACTTTATATCAAGAAAAACGGAACGAAAACTTTGATCGCGATTTTTTCGAAACTACTTTTTTCAACGTTGTTTCAGTGAATACTCAAAAACTTATCAACCGACTTTCCATTTTTTAAAAACATTTTTGTAATCGCCGTGACTAAGGTTGTACGTAACCGATTTTTTAAATTTTGATCATTACTATTTTTAAAGATTGCTTGAGTACAAAAAAGGGCCTTGAAGATAGAACAATATGTCCAAACTGTCGGCATTGTGTAAAAAAAAACAAAAAAAAAACTGCTACGCATAGCGATAGCTACATTTGTATAGATATCGATAAATTGTTGACTTTTTATTTACGGGTAACCTTTCATAAAGATAACGATGGGACAATGAAGAGAATTTTTTGCGTCGCCAAATCAGCCTTAATTTAAAAAATTCATAAAAATTGATATAAAACCAAATGAATGTATACTTCATAAAATGAGTATAAGCCCAACCTTTCATGATTAGTTATTTCTTTGAAAGACAAACGCAATGGTTGACGACAAAGCACTCGTTACGTAACGGAATAGGGGGGGAGGGGGTTTAGGCCAGGCGTTACGTTTCTGTTACGTGGGGGAGATTGGGAATTTTTGCGTAACGTAATTTATGGACGCCCCCCAAGGCTTCCGAGTCAGGCTTGGTATCGGCATAGAGCCGAAACGATTTCCGTCCTCCAGTCGAATCCATTGCGACTAATTTTACTTTATTCGTCCCACCGATTCGACACGATCATCAATGTGTCATCAGCAGATCACCAATTTTCTATTTCCAACCTGATCGGACCAAAATCTTCCGTTGAGCAGAGCTTTTTATAAAAATAAAAACCCTTTCGTAGCTCAACTAAGTGCTGGGCAGGGATTGCACTGGAAGAATCGTGACCACTAATCCATTTTGCATTGAGCATGATCTTACCCAAGCCTGCTCAGCAGGCAAACAAAAGTGGGCCGTCTGCCCATGCATTCGTGCATGTATCGAGAACGCTTTGAGTTCTCAGTCCCATTGGCACCAATCGGCATGTTTTCATTCCCCGATACGGAAAAATCGGTCCACCGTTAGTTCGTTGATTACAAATTGTCCAACGGCAAGCCGACCGGAGCTAAACTTGGTGTCCGCATCCTCGCATGGGTGAATCTCTCTGTGTGGTATCCCATGAGCCGGCTCTTGATTATCCCTGTGAATATAACAATTAAACGCCCCGGGCGTGAGATCTAACCGCGGGAATGTGCACAGGTGCGAAGCCTGCGAACCGGATGAACGACCTTTCTGTTCCTTGAACATATCCCCAACGCATACGTAGACATTGGTGAATAGGTACGTGGCTCTGACGAATACGACAGAGTAGGAGTGACACCCATTGTTTCGTTGGAAGCTCTCGGACACAACGGAACAGGTACACGCGTTCATCGGTTGCTACGAGGGCAGAGGGAGCGTGCACCGTGTATTCTACGGCCGTGCCGGACCTTCGACCTCAAAGGCTGGCGCGGCCCTGGCCACGGCTTTCCATGCACTTGCGCGGTATGATACGGGGTAGTTGTAACCCTCTTCAACCCTCACTCACACTTTTCCTCCCCCTCTTTTTCACTCGCTGCCTTTTCACCCCTCTTGGATCTTTATCTTCCCCTCTCGCAATTTCGTGATCTCAGTTTGCCACAGAGCGCTGCGAGACGGAAGGTCTCTTGGCAATTCCGTCTACAGCATAGAACGGAAAACTGTCCACACAGTTATCCCTCTTGAAGGCTATCCATCCATATCTCCCATGATTGACGTTCCTTCCGCGACTTGATCACGACTAGATGATCACGTGACGGACTCTACACGTACACGCGTACACGCAGGAGCATAAGCGTCTCTCTCTCTCTCTCTCCCTCTCTCTCTCTCTCTCTCTCTCTCTCTCTTTCCGCACCCCCAGCGTTACGCAGAATCCGCGCGTTCACTTCCTCTTTAGATCGCCACTTCCTCTCCGGCAGGTCGCGTCGAAGACCCGCATCAGACGGAACTCGACGTCATCGGCGCGAACAACTTGGCCTCGCACCAAGATCAGCCTGGAGAACGGCTGTGTTTTTGACGGGCCGCGTGCAAAGGAGGAACCGAAGAGGGAGAGGGAGAAGAGAGGTCAGGACAGTCGGAGAACGAAGGAGATCAAGATCAGAAGGGGTTGAAAGATAGTTTGGTGGGTGGGAATCTCTCGTCGACCACCTGTAGTTACTCCAACGAAACCACTACCCCCACTTGGCAATCCGAGGAAGCTACTTAAATCCGCGTTCGAACGCTTTCCGACTTGTTTGATACTGGCGTTCGCGGAGGCTCGACAACTCTTTTCGCCTCATAGAATCTTCGTGGCCAGTCGCAACTTTCGGACGAGTACGATAAAGCCCCGGAGACCGAACGAGGTATCTTCAAGGACTGCCAGGATTGCCACTAAAATGAAGACGTCGTCGTTCTCTCTACGCGTTATGCGCCGGGTGAGCCGATTTTACACTTTTTTCGTGGCATTCACCCTTCGCGCTGCTTCTACGATCATTAAGGGCTTTCTTGTTTCTTTTTTTCTTCTGCAATTGGTAAAAACATTTTTCGCAATATTTTGTCACGCTGAAACTTTTATTCGAATTTTACGGAAGCGGCCAATGGCTGCTACGAAGTGACCTTTTTGTCTTTCGTCAAATATTCCAATTGGCTTTTCCAAGCGGAGAATGCTCTCTGGGATTTACGTGTTTGTACTCGGAGCTCTCGTCGCGCGACGGACGTGCTCCTTTTTTTTCCTTCATTCGTCCTTTTGTTCGCCTCGAGGACCCAGGACTAAATTTGAATAGAAATCGTTTTGCCCGCAGTATGAAATTTCGCCCCGACGAACGCTCGTGATTTGATAAAGAGATCGGAGGCTGGGGAATAAAAGAGACAAGGTCAGGTCGCGAGTATAATTGAATCGAGAATTTTTACACTATTTGCAAGATTTTATTCGAATTGAACGCCAATGATTACAAACTGCAGGGCTGTTGCAGGAGAAGAATCAATTCAACGAAAAATACTTTGCTGCTATCCGTTACAATTCCGATTCCATCGAAATTGAAGGCACTCGTGGGAAGTGGCATTTGCGATTCACGGCGTTGCTGAAAAAAAGCGATGCCCTTGTGAAACGTTCGATCGCTGCAGCGAGGAGAAAGTGAACGATTACCGTTCAGCCCCGTTTCATAATTCTCGCGCTTTTATTGTTTTCGCGTGCATCGATAATTCACGAACTCGCTGCGAAAATCGCGACGTTTCGGGAAACTACCTTTCCAACTATAAATATACGTTTTTTTACGGATCTTTTTAATTTCCCCGATTTTCCACATTAATCCGGGAAAGTATCAATCAAAAAAGGTTTTTGCTTTGCTCTAATATTTGTTTGGCGGAACTGAATCGATTCCATGGCCAAAATGGACAACAGCTATTCCGCAGATCGGAAGTTCGAACGGAGTAGATTCATTTTAAAACCCAAGCCCACCCTTAATACTCTTCGGTGTCCCATACGGACCCAAACGAATCCAATCAACGAATCCGTATTCAAACAACACGACCAGACAAAGCTTTTTGGCGGATGTAACTTTTTTGTTACGCCAACAAAGTTAGTGGCATCACGAAATACATTTTGCCTGGTGTACGTGTTCACACAACACGAGGCTGCTTAAACCTGACCGTTTCTCCAATACCAGTGTAAATTCGTTGTTCACAATCCCCAGAGTCTTTATACAACTTTTCTCATTCTCAAAAAGCCAGACAAATGGAAGGTGCGAGAGAGACAGAGAGAGAGAGAGAGAGAGAGAGAGAGAGAGAGAGAGAGAGAGAGAGAGAGAGAGAGAGAGAGAGAGAGAGAGAGAGAGAGAGAGAGAAACCAAGATAAAAAGGAGACGAGGAAAATAGCTCAAATGTTATACAACGTGACAATTATTATGTGGCCATGTGTTTTTTAAGGGTCTCGCGTGCAGATTTTGCGAGTGAGAAAAATATGATTCCCAGTGGTTGTTCAAGTCCCATTCGAGAAAAATGTAGCATATTTTTGGGATGATTAGAATTTTCTAGAAAAAATCGGGCAGTCTGGAAAAAATCAAAATTCCATTTCGAGTAAAGCAGAATTGAGATAATTAAATTCCGAATACGAAACACGCCTGGAAAACTTTTCTCGTGTATCCCATCATCGAGAAGAAAGTTATCGAAAATGCATTTCAAAGTGGATACGTGGAATTTAATTTAATTTACAAAAAGCATATTAAAGAGTATTTTGTATTTACCATTTAATTATCTTCTTTCTGCTGAATCCAAATAGGAATTCTAATTTTTTTCCGAATGCTCAATTTTTTCTGGCTAATAGTTCTAATCACAGAAATACGCTATATATTTTTTTTTTCGAAGACTTGGAAAACCATCAACGCGTCATATTTAGCTCGCAGGCGGAAAAAGAGAAATTTTTACATCAAACCCTATGGTTTTTACCTTTTGGAACTTATGTGTTGAAAAATATTTATAAATATGATAGATACAACGGTTTGTCGAGAGCGTTGTTAAAAACGTCCTTAGCAGTGCATTACAGCTGCGCGGGTACAAATCATCTGGAATAAAACATCAAACAGATTTAGTTTTAGCATGAAATTATGGCGTGCCTGGACGAAGGATTTAATAAAATATCGATCTTTGAATAAAAATGGCCATATCCCAAAGTGAAAGTATTGATTATCGGTTAAAAAACGCTCTATTTTCATTGATAAAAAACCATGCACCGAACATTAACACGTAAAGGAAGCTTGTAAAAATTGAAGTCGATCGGTACAGTCATTTTTGACATATCGTGGTCATCGATTTTGAAAAAGTCAGAGAAATTTTCACTGCAGTCTCAAAAGTCACTTGAAATTCTCAGAAGATATTTTTGAAATATTATATCTTAAGAATCCGTTGACAACTCAAAAACAACATTTTTAAAAATTTCCACTAGGTGTTAAGTCCTTAAATATATTAATCTCCCTCGCAACATCTCCTCGCCAGACGCTTAAAAAACGTATGGCCACCTCATAATTATCCCACTGCATATACATATATTCTTATGTACGAGTTCCTATCCATAAAACTGCAAAAAACGTCGTTGAAAAGCAGGCTTGAAAAAAGGCTACCAGAGATGATCTTGCTGAACAAGATCCCACTTGGTACAATAAATTTCTCCTTTTTCCTCGTCGTCTGAGTATATACATCTGAGTATATACATATATTTGTATACACGACTGACATAAAGGTGCACTCTTGCACAATTTGTCGTACTAAAATGTGTGACTTGAGCCCTTTAGTTCGTCAGCACTCGATGCGTCTATACATTCAGCCTTTCTTCGCCATCATTGGTGGTCTTGTCGTCACGCGAGTTTCATCCCTTTTGCCTCCAAGTTTAACACAATTCCACCCTGTTTCGTGAATTACCCCCCAGCCCCGCACTGAAACCAAGAATTGACAAAGTTCATTTGGTCGTAGCTGTTAGGGCATTTTCGTCTTTCACGTTGACTTAGTGGACAGAAAAAGTTTCATATTTCATTTATTTAGATTTTTGCGCGCCGTTAATCTAGATGAGGCATTGGGTCTCTCGATCCATCGATACGAATCGTCATTTTAGTATTGACAGAACAAATCTACAGACATTAGACAAAGTGCAACTATTCCGTGGTATTGAAAATGTAATTGGACTTTTTGGGTAATAAAAAACAGGTGCACGTAAATAATATGAGTTTTTATTATTTTTCTAAAAATATTGAGACATGAAGGTATATAATTGGGTTTGTGTTTATTATTTTTCTAAAAATATTGAGACATTGCGGTATATAATTGGGTTTGTTTGGGTTTGTTTTTTTAGTTTTCTAAAAATATTAAGACATTAAGGTACATAATTGGGTTTGTTTCGATTCATATAGGTTTGTTTGGGTTTGTTTGTATAGTAGTTGCTGTATAATCTTTGTAATACATCCTTTGTATGACATCCAGCTAACTCAGACCGCTATACGCAGCCAACCTCAACAAACATATGAGGTATTCCACGTGAATCCGGTAGACTTTTTCCCTGACCCCCGCCAACTCGACTTATTTTTTTAAACTGATTCCATTAACCCTAAAAGTCACCCTGAATTCTTTTTACATTTTTCGGAACAACCTTTGGTAAAGAAAAAAAATCCGAAGAACAAAACGCCCCAATTTAAAAATCTGAAAAAATTCCCAAAAATGCGTGATTATATATGAAAAGTTCCAAGCTATCACCCGCAGTGGAAGTATGACTTTTCTGTGCTTTCTGAGCGGTTAACGTTTAAAAAAATCCGAAAAATTCAAGAACCGCTTACTCCGGGTGAATACTTAAATATTTTGATACCCACAATGAATTTTTTTGACCATTTTTGAACAACCAAATCACAATCATGGACCTTCAACAGTTAGCAGTCAAAAAGTTCTGGTATTAATTTCAATTGAAGTCGTGTTCAGTACAGAAAAAATCATACTCCCACTGCGGGTGATAGCTTGAAAATGTTTACATATAATCACGCATTTTTGGGAATATTTTCAGATTTTTAAATCGGGGCGTTTTTCTCGGATATTTTTTTGACTAAGGGTTGTTTCGAAAAATGTAAAAAAAATCAGGTTGTCTTTTAGAGTCAATGGAATCAGATAAAAAAAATTAATCGTGTTGGCGGGGGTCAAGGAAAAAGTCCACGTGATTCACGTGGAATATCTCATATACAGTTTGAAAAGCATTCTAAATGCTAACACTGCGAACGATTATTTGGAGTATGAAGGGTCATTTAAAAATGACAAAACGCATGAGTCTCGAGAGGCCAACGGATAATTCGCCTGGTCATCAACGCAGGCCCGGAAAGTATGCGCTTGTGCATAAAACGAGAAGCTCGAAGCAGTATTAGACGTTTCCGTTCATCACTGCCGAACAATTAGCGCGAGAGCTTACCACCCTCGATTCAACGACGTACCGGCAATGATTTTCAATTTCCGTTCGGGTGGGCATCGATGAGATTGCGAGCTTACCCGATCTTAATGGAAGTTCCACCACAGGCGAACATTCCAGGCGTGCGTACGCGCGATCGCCTTGTGAGCCTTGTCGAACCCTCGGGAGCTTTTTGGCTGCCACGGGAATATGCGGAGCTTGCTTTGTGCCGTCGAAAGCGTATACACGAGCTCTCGGATAAGCTCGAGTTACCTCGCACGGCGACTGCTCTTTCAGCTAAAAAAACCCTGCTCGATTATTCACGTGGCTCGAAACGCTTGCTATTCATTGGGGATTCTGATTTGGAGCCACGTCTAAAGGGCTTACTTTTTGTGACATCTCGAATATCTCCTGTCGGACTCGTATAAAAAGCTTTCGGAAACCAGTTTTTTTCTAGCATGATCCGGGGACGCGTTGGGAAACTGGGGTAAAAATTTGAGCAGAAAAAATTGAACTGGTGAATTTGCGAATGGCTGAAGTCAATCGCGAATAAATCTTCGGCCTGATTTGGCCTAACAGCGCCTCCATTGAAGAAAAGTAGAAGCTGAACCACGTGACATATGAGTGCGAGAAAACAGGTGATATTTTTGAACAGAAGTTTCTCAAAGTAAATAAAATTCAGGGCAAAAAAATCGTCAAGCTCTGCGTCAGCGAATTCTACAGAGCATGATGCTTTGGTTTTTTCTATAAAAAACTCAACCATCCATGAGAAAACTCTGTTTGGGAATTTGTGAGGTTATGTTGATCTTGGATGAGGTTATGTTGATCTTGGATCAACATAACTTCTTCTTTTAGTACGTTTAGTCATTTGAAAGTATACTTTTATTTACTTTTATTACATTTTTAATTTCGATTTACTAAATTATTTACTTAAACTAATTAGAAGGTGGATAGTTTAAAAGATACTCGAGTCAGTTTAGATACTTATAAGTTACTCGGAAAATTTGAGTTTCACATGCCCTTTAGCTCGATCGTGCGGATAACTTTTCCGTACGTCATCGAATTATAAACACTTCCTCGGACGAACAGCAGCCCTGCGGAAATCCCTTGAAATTTCGCGGAATAATTTTCCATTACTCGATATATTGGTGTAGATTGTGGGTGCATGGTGTATGGCATATGTACAACTTTGACGCGATATGTACCGCATAGGAAACAGCGTTGTTGTATTATTTGCATAAATATGAGAAAGGAGAGAGAGAATGAAAGAGGGAGAGAGAGAGAGAGAGCTCCACGTTGAATGGGGCGCGTAAGGGTCTCGAGAGATATCCCGCGTCTTGGGAGTTCCGAGGGAACGAAAAATCGATAAACTATACCGCGAAACAGAGAGGGAAAAAGGGAGAGAAAGGGGTGAAAGTGTAAAAAAAAAAAACTTTCACGTTACACGTATCCACAAGTTGCTTCAATCCTGGGATTCAGAAGGGTCGAGTGTTTCACTCGTGAATCAGAATACTGATTTTTTTTCAGCATAAATATGCCCGATAAAAGTTCAACTTCGAAGGTTCCATTCTCATTTAAATCGTTTTGAGAAAACAAGATCTGTAATCTAGGCAGTTTATTACAGTTGTAAAAAATGTAAAAATTGCAAAGTTTGCTTGTAAAAAAACCGCGCAGTTAGACGCAGTTGTCTCTCGTAGACATATAAATTGCGATCGTTCGTATAAAAATGTAAAACCCTGGGAGGTGATTTGGTATAGGAAAATTAAATTGTCTGGATTTCACTACCATTTTTTTGTAGGCTTATGGAAATTTTAAATTTATATTTTTATCAGCCATGCTTACGTCTGAAAAAATCTCAGTATTTATTCGTAAAGTATAGACTTTACGTATAGTAAAGTCGTGCACTTGTTACGTATACTAAAGTAGTGCAAAGAGTATACTAAACTGTTACTATACTTGATAATTATATATTTATATATAATTTTATATACATTATATAGAAAATACATAATTTTCAAAATTTCAACTCAAGTTTTTTCCCACGTATCCTCGAATATGGATACCTTTAGAAAATATAATTCAAAAAATCAATTTTTTTGACCCTTCACAGTAGTGTCACGCCTTAAGGTGGAAGCAATGATTAGTATCGCCTCGAACCTCGCTCTTTCGCTGACCTCGGAACATTTGTATTTTATCAAGATTCCGCGGATATTTTTGAAAAACGCAAATTTTCAGGGTCGAGAAAATGACTCGAAAAAGCGAGAAAAAGAAGCACAGTCCTCTGTAGCAAGTCGGCGTTTCAGCCAGTGGAAAGGGTCAATCTCGTGTCAGACGCACGGTCGTAGCCTAGCGACGGTACTGCTCGGTATTCTCTCGTGCGTTCTGTCGAGTATATTGGCGAACTTGCTTCGATTTATATGCAACGAACGAACTTCTGAGTGAGCGTGCGTGTTCCTCGAGCTTCGGAAATATGAGTAACAAGGGACCTCCTTTGTAGACTCGTTGTATAGTTATTTGCGGTCCCTGTACACTTCCTCGCGCAATTTATCGTCCAACTATTAAACGAGTTTCACATGCGTTAGCGCATTTTCAACAGTATTTCCATTGTGTTTTTTTTTCTTTTTCTTAATTTTTATAATTGGATACTGAAGTTCACGTATACGAACAATCGGATATGCATGGTGACAGTGCATATATAACAACTGCATCAATTTCCTTCGTCCACCACCCTGAGAGAGATGATGGGTTTCAATGCAATAACACGTTTGATATTAAATTATATATTTACTTCGCCGAAATATTTTAATCGATTGCAACGTACAGTGAAACAACCGTTGATTTGACTGCAATAAAATTTGATTCAACTCTTAGCACTCGAGAGGTGGCTCTCGCCCACCACTTTCTATCCAAGCGAAAAAAGCCACGACGGCAAATAATTTTTTTATCCACAGTTATGAAATTATATATCTGTACAGTTGAAAACGGTTTCCAGTTTAAACGCGTTTTCCTAACTAGTAAAAACTAATAAAGAAAGGAAAAAAGTAAAAGCTAGCTTTTACTAGTTAGTAAAAATTAGTTAGAGTTTTTCCTAGTTAGTTAAAACTAGTTAAGTTTTTTACTAGTTAGTAAAAACTAGTTAAGTTTTTTACTAGTTAGTAAAAATTAGTTAGCCTTTTACTAGTTCACTTCAATCGCGTATGTATATATATTACAGTTTATTACAGTATTTACGTATTTATTACAGTTAAAAACGGTTTCCAGTTTAAACGCGTTTTTCCCTACTAGTAAAAACTCATAAAGAAAGGAAAAAAGTAAAAACTAGCTTTTACTAGTTAGTAAAAACTAGTTAGGTTTTTCCTAGTTAGTATAAACTAGTTAGGTTTTTCCTAGTTAGTAAAAACTAGTTAAGTTTTTTTACTAGTTAGTAAAAACTAGTTAAGTTTTTTATTAGTTAGTAAAAACTAGTTATGTTTTCTACTAATTTACTCTTAACGCGTTTTATCGAGTAAAAGGTAGAATGTATTGATAAATAGATTGAAATGTCAGTTAAAACTCGCTTTAAACCCAAACCAACCCAAACAGTTTTAACTGATTCATTTCGTTGGATCTAGATTTTCCCAGTCAAAACTAATTTTATCTAACATTCAAATTTATTTATCAGCAAATTCAAATTTTCGCTAGGAAAAACTATAGTTGTAAGGGAGGCTTTCACTCAGTATTCGTTTTTACTAGGTAAAACGTGTTTAAACCGAAAACGGGATTCAACTGTACATGTTACTGTACACTGTATAAGTTGAACAAACATTTCATTCCGTCAGACAACGAAATTGCATCCAATAGAAACATCCTTTTTTCCGATCCCAAGTATTCATTCCACCAACATTATTTTTGGTTTGTTGTTTCGGGAAAAAAATCTTGTCACTGTAAGATAGTGCGGATACGGAAAAACAACTTAACATTCAAACCAATAAACAGATTTTTGAAAACAATACGAAGTTTATAGTGAGGCTGTGCGTAATACGATCATATTATGCATAAACTTATATAACGCCCAGAATACTTTTTGTTTTTGGCTACGAAACATTTCTTTGAGTGTAACAAATATTTTCGTAGATGAATAAATCCACTGCCCATTATTTATTTAACCTGAACTGCTCATTTCTCTGAAGTCAATACGCAATGCAAACTTTTTGCGGGAGAAGCAAATTTGAAAAATCGATGGTCCAAACAAGAATACATAAAAGGTACCTCAAGTACTCGACTTGAAAAAATCATACTTTCCAGTGCAAGGTCTTCTATCATGAAATTCATTTCTCCAGGCTCTTCCATCTGATATCTCGAGAATTCCGTATTAAGTTTGAAAATAAAAATCTTCCCTGCCAACGCCGGAACGCCAAGGTACGGTGTATTAGCGAATATTATTATTATTTTCGTTATTATATTACATGTTACTATATTACTTATATTATATTATTATTTCGTTAGGCTAGCACATTTCGCCATTACGGAAAGCTACGAATCGCAAATTCTGTAATCCGGCTTGCTCTGCGAAAGGAGATTAATCTTCACCGTTTCCATCTCTTCTTCTGTGTATTCCACCACGACTATACAGTATTTCATATATTTTATTGCCGATCGCAAAACTCGCAAAAGCCAGCACATGTTTACCTTACTATTTTTGCCGGAAATTTATCGATTGCATAAAGCAAACCGATCCCTTTTTCCCTTCAGAATCATGCTTTAAATTTAGTTCGTTTTTCTTCGCAATCGTTCGAACAGGATACCGTCGTTCCGTCGATTCTCGTGTCCAGCAAATCGCACTTAATGCGGGGAGAACAAAATCAATTCCGCAGTAAACAAATAAACGAGAGGGAGCAAATATCGATAAGAAAAAATTGATCGCTGTGTTAAGCATAATTTTTCCTGGTCATCGTGGACAGGTTAGAAATATTTAAAATTTACAGAATACTTCCTCGGCTCGTAGCACCTTCCACTTTTATCGATTGCCCTTCCATCTGCGAATATCCATTTTCCCGGTAATTCTCTTAGTAGCCTGATTACAATTACATGGCGGTTTGGAGTCGTAGCTGGTGGTAAATTGGGAGTCCCGGGAGTTTCGGACCGGAACACCCATTATTAATGCTTTGTGCGAGTTTAACATGTTTTCGTAATTATACTGCGCGGTTGACTACATATTTGATAGCATCGGCTACTGGCGCACCAAAGACTGCAAGCTACATCACTAGTGTCGCCCAGTTGTTTGAGCTACGTTTTTTTGCTTGCAACCGATATTTATATGTGTGTGTGTGTGTGCGTGCGTGTGTGTGTGTGTGCGTGTGTGTGTGTGTGTGTCTTGTATTGGTATATATTAGGGTGGCGCAAAAAAAAATTATTTTTTTTTTGCGGTACTCAGCGGAAAATGTTACTACGTTATGAAAAAGAAATTCATACAAAATTTGAGAGGTCTAAACATTTTTTAGGTAGTGCTCAAACGTCTTTTAATTTTTTTTCTCGATTTTTCGTAAATTTTTTTTCTTAATTTGTTATCTTACTCTGAAACAACATATTACTCCAAACAAACACGCATACTTGTCAGACGTTCAGAAATGTAAACACCGTGTTCTTGTTCATCAAGTGGTTGATATAATTTTCGCAACTGAATTACATATATTGATTGTTAATCAACAAATACAAATTGTTTGTGGTAAAATAAATATTTAAGTAAAAAATTGTGTATCGTTACAGAAAAAATTAAATCAAGACTTACATTGGATCACGATTAAATCAAGACTTACATTGGATCACGACGACATTTTCTGCATCAACATAAAAAAAAATGAATACTCCGATAATCATGAAAAAAAACATGAAAAAGGTGTTTGAGCACTAACTAAACAATTGTTTAGAACCCTCAAATTCTGCAAAACTTTCTTTTTCTTAACGTACTTCAATTTTCTGTTGAGAAAAAAATTGATTTTTTTCAACAACCCTAGTATATATATCGGTATATATATAAACAGCGAGACAGAGGCCGTTATTTATTTCGTAGTTTAAAGCAACTCAACTGTTCCCTACAAAATGCATATGTACTGGAGTTTAAAGCATGAATGTAATAAAACAGTAAACCTAGTTGTAAATGATTATGAACTATTAACTGCATAAACTATATAACAATAACGATACTAATACTAATAGCAATAAGTAATGATAATAAAATAATTATTATTTATACAAAGAGAGAGGGAGAGTGAGAGAGAGAAATTGATTCATTTTATCACGCCCTAGTTCACAACTCTGGGAAAAACTTGGCAAAAAAACAATTTTTCAAGCTCGCTTTCACATGATATTCACCGAAGTAAAAATTGATAATGGAAATGATCTCAAAATAAAAATAAAATATAACGCGTAACAAGTCGCACTGGTCATAAGCAGTTCTGTAAGATACCAATCAAAGCAATCGAGCGCAGTACAAATCAAACTAAACCTGGTTTTTCAAACGTCGTCATGAAAACTCATCGCCACGCGGCAGTTTTACGAAATCATACAAAGTGATAACAAAATCGTACAAAATAATACCGACTTATGGAAAATCATACAAACTTATTTTAAAATCATAAATATCGTACGAAATTATTTCACAATCATAAAAATCATACAAAATGATTTCAAAATCATACAAAATTATTTCAAAATCATAAAAATGATAAAAACGTTAAAATACAAAACAGTTATAAGAAAAGAGAAAGAAAGGGACAGCATAATTATTTAGAGGGAGAGAGAGAGAGTGAGTGAGAGAGAGAGAGAGAGAGAGAGAGAGAGAGAGAGAGAGACAGAAGTAAGGAGCGAGTATAGTTCTCGATATAAATCGACAATCCATTCACGCCTATACGCATTTCCATCCCAATCATCACGATCATTCGTTCGCACTTGGGCAGCCACAGAAGCTTATAATTACTTGAACGAAACTATTGTTACACATATATTACTAATTCTCTCAGTAATTACTCTTCTCTTTACTAATTACTCTTCTCTTTACTAATTACTCTTCTCTTTACTAATTACTTATCTGTTACACTAATTCAATAAATATAGCAAACGATGTTCCAAATTGTTCATTATAAAAAGTGCAGCCCTGTTTTCCACGCAATGGGTAACATTCAGTTTACCTCCACTGGGAGAAAATCCCAGGGGGGTACTGCCCTAACTAACTAACACAGTACTGCCCAATCACCTAACTAACTAACTCTCTCACGATCGGGGTAGGATAACATAAGCCTTGCATGAAAGTGAGATTTACAATTTGTGCTATAAATATGGCTGAAGCAATTACTTACTTGTCAGTGACGAGGCGCGGCGTAAATGTTCGCGGAGACACTTTTATTCTGATGACGAGCCGCGAGGAAAAAATTTAACGAAAAATCTTGTCTGACGCGTCGCAAGCTTTCGATTAAAGTATGCCAGGCGATTCACGACAATGGAAAGCTATTTTCTTCGCTTCTTGATTATAACTCATCCTTGTGTACGCGGTGGTGAAAACAGTCGAATGTTCCAGGGCAAAACTTCGTCGTACGTATACCAAAGTATCCAGATTGATGTTCCGACTGTGAAAATCCGCGCCCCTGCTTTGTAAATGCAATCCACCTGTTGCTAGGCCTAGAGTGCTTTCACCCACGTAGGACGGTAGAAGAGGAGAGAGAGAGAGAGAGCGAGAGAGAGGCAGCTATAATAATCTAACCAGAGTCAACATGAAGGGTTCACTAGCCCCCCAGAGCGTCTAAAAGCAAAAAGAAAAGGGCGATAGCTCTCTCAAGAACTCCTGCAATCGCTCCTCACCGTCACACAACGTCCTGTTTCCGCTTTAAAGCGCTACATCTACCTTCAGACCCGAAAAATTGGCCAAGTTCCGACTTTTTTTTCTGGCAAACGGTTTTGAGACATATATTGAGTCTTAAAAACAATACTACAAAATACAAGAAAACAGCAATAACATGGCTGCCAGCAGATAACAGTTCTTTTTGCGACGTTTGGCGGTGGACCCTCTCCCGCGTAAACGGTCCATCTGAAATCTAAAAACCAAACGGGTTATCCAAGTCAATAATACATACGAGTCATTGACGATCGTCGATTTTTGAAATAATTTTTTTTAACGATTTAGCGAGGAATTGAAACACGAGCATATAAAATCTATGAAAAAAGTCGTCGTATTTACGTAACTGTTGAAAAATGAAGATCGATTTCGAAAAAGTGCGATCGTCAACGACCTTTAAATATTCCGCATCATATCTTCTGTAAATTTGAAAACGATCCATCAAATGGTTCTCGAGATATCATGTCCACCGACTTTGAAAACAGTTTTTCGAGAAAAACGCGTTCAAAGTTTGAATCATGGCGTTGGAGCATTCAATTTTAGGAATATTTCCATAGAATTTTCCGGGAATATAGCTAAAAGGTGATACGAGCGAATAAAAAAATGTTTGGAAAATGCTATTTGTTCTCAATTGTTTGATTGTTTAGTTTTGGAATAGCGTCGATTTTGCTCGTTGCCTCATGTATCGTCGTCACTTTAGTGTCAGTCGAAAATGACTGTTCCATTAGTGGTCAATTTTGTATCGATTGAATTACATTTGAAAGACACGATACAATCATTATTCAAAGATGCGTCTCGTCAGATGTCTATCATTTTCTCAAACTCGCTCAACAGCTTGGAGCGTACGTCGTTGGACGTCACTGACTGAATGCCAGTTTCACCCAATTGTTGGACCGAATAATTGAGTAGCCCGAAATTACAGCGCCCGATATTAATACGATAGAACGACCATGAAGATGAATAATACATTATCGGAATGAGAATCGACTCAGCGTACAGTGAATTATTTTACTCGATACGGTGCCTATTGTGTTATCATTCAGCTTCGATCTATACTGGCCAGCAGAAAATTATTGATGTGACGAGTTTAGCTTGATGTGGGACGACTTTTGGTTGCATGGGAGGTGCTTGGTAATAAAATTGGAAACCTTTTCCTTCGCATCAAATGGTCGACTGTTTTCAACGATGTTGCAGTCACTCTGCTGCCTAGTCGTACACAAAATACGCGTAGGCACACAATTGTTGTAATGATAAAGTTGCTACAAATCGGTAAAAAATGACCAGAGGCACACATGTCTATCAGTAAAAAATCCTATCCCCACACGGTGTCAATCGAAAACCGATCACCTGGCTGATGGTAACAAGATAGGAGACGTTGCAGTATCCAATTTAAATGATAATTGACGCTGGCCCGTCGACAAGGCTGCGCCTTACACGTGCGGAATCGGAAATTGAGTGTCAGAAAAAATTGATCCCTTCCAGCAAACTCTATTTTCATAAAAAATATGGTAAATATTCGGAAGTGGGGCTCCTGCTAGAATCGGGCTAATTTTCTTCAAGGCTTCAAACAAACCCAAACATACCCTAAACAACCCCAAACAAACCCTAAACAACCCCACACAACCTCAAACAATCCCAAATAGCCTTATACAGCTCCAGACAACTCCAAACAACCCCAAACGAAAATTAGCCTGATTCTAGCAGGAGCCCCATTTCCGAATATTTACCAAAAATATAAATACATTTAAGAAAATTCATTCCGGTGGACGTCATACTCCCGCAATATGGAGCTCTATACATTTCGTTCATCCGAAATGATTACATTATTGTTTACATTGTATTTTCGCCTGTTGCAATTCGTTACAATCGAGCACGAGCAACTTTCGTCAGTGTTTATTCGAAGGAGAAGTTTACACTCGCTACAATCTCGCTCGACATGCCTCCTACGTGTTTTTCGCGAGCTTTCATAACTAATGACACGTATACCCCACGAAAAGCAAACCACCGGAATACATTGGCGTAGCCAGGGGGGCAGGGGCGGGCACGTTTTCCTCCCTAGGAATCCCCCCCCTGAAAAGATTGTTCCAAAATAATTAACTTTAAATAATCGATAAATTTTATTAAAGTTTCACCCAAGCAAGGATAAAGAAATAATTCGATAAAAGTTAAACCATTTCCTTCGTCGTAATTTCGTAATTTGTGCAGTAAAAGATCAATATTTACTATGAAGTAACAGATAATATCTAACCTAAAACTTATACCATAACATAAAACCTAAAACTAGCTTATAGAGTTGAGGAATTTTTTTAATTGGCTGCAAAGAATGGAAAGGATTTCAGCGATAATTATTTTAAAAACCTTAATAATTCAGTCTTAGAAGCTGAAGTGAAGGTTATGAAAAACATACTTTCATTTATAAATGATGAAATAAATTCTGGGAGTTCATGAAAGTATATTAGAGACGAGTACAGCCCTAACTTAAATCAATTTTTTTCGAGCAGCAATACTGGAAAAGTGACATTGTTAAAATAAAATTCCTACTGAAAAAGGGCTGGGCCGATTTGCAGAAGTAAATAGAAAACGAAGACTTATTTAATTGAGTACCTACCGAATGTGACGTTCAAAGGCTGATAACTGGACTAATGATGAAAATCACTGGAATGATGGAAAATTAGATGATTTTTTAAGGTATTGCAATACTTTGATATTATTGTTAACAGGAACGTGTGATTGAAGCTTCATATTTTATGCGGTACGTGATTATCAACTATTTGTAAATTTTGGTTACAAAAACCATGAGCGTGGACAAACCCTTTTGTCAAGCCAGCCTCCCCTATCGACTCGAAAAAAAATTCGCTGGCTACGTCAATGCCAGAATATCTGTCCATCCAACCACAAATTATAGTTTTCCCATTTTTTTCTATGAACCTCGAAAAATACAGACGAAGTATAGATTTATTCTGTAGAATTATATATTTACTTCATTATTATTATATATTATATAATAGCATTATTATTATATTTATTTCTATAAAATTATATATTATTCATAAAATATATAATTAAAGAGCAGAATTGTGCATTTTTATATTTTTATTATGTGAATGCGAAAAACGTTTGGGCTACTAACAACTTGAAAAAGTATAACATTATCGATGATTATTATGCAAAAACTGCGTCAGTGAATGTTTACAACTTAGAATGAAATTGTGATTCATTTATAACGATGCACATTTATACTCGTTCCACAAGATTATTTATTATTGCCATTAATTAATATGAAGTATAGCCGAAATACGCAAATTCGCGGATATTGAGTTGCCAGTAATGCTCTTCATTCGTTAACCAATATTCGTAGTCTTTTCGCAAACCTCGATGGTTTAACATTGAATATATATGGTTTACGATGGGCAAGATGGGTTTTTTTTCAAATGTTTATGAAGGTTTAGTGTGCGTTAATCCGTTGCTAGAAATAGTTAATAATGGCGCTGAGTAGCTAAAAAAATTACATGTCCATCTATCCACGCATAAAATTACACACATTAAACTATTTTTGATCTCTGGTGTTTTGTGGTGAAGAAAATTAAAAAAATTCGTAAAGACTCAGTATAGTCTAGACAATAACGAATATATATTTTTAAATCTCGGATTGTGGCTACCGCTCCAACCTCCTTAAAGATACGAAGTCTAGATATATCGGAATATCATAAATGTTTTCTGAATGCTCACATTGCCACCATAATAGGTAGGTTCACCGTAGGTTTATCGAGACCGACGATTTAAAAAATGGAATTCCATACTTTTTTCGCTTGCATCTTGTAATCAGGATCCAAACGAGTTCAATCGTGTAGCTGTGGAGATCGTTCAGATGTCGGCTGCAAAAGGCAAAGCAAACTTTTTCAAATTTCATTGGAAGGCGCCTACGTGACGTTAAAGCCTCCGGAGGAAATAACATCGAAGAAAATGATGGTGATGTGGCTCCCTTGACAGCATTCCCGTTCTAACGTCATCACCTTTCTTATCTTCTAGCAGGGGTGTTCAGGTGTTCTGCTTCTCGTGACACATCCGGCATACATATGGGAAATTCCACGCCATTTCACCTAGCCCGTGAACCCGACTACGTACAATTTTTTTTAATTTGTGCTGATATTAACGTAATTTTGTTTAATTTGAAAAAAATCGTTAAATTCAGCACAGATTAAAAATAAATCGTTTCAGGCCTGTCGAAGGCCGAATTGGAAATCACAAAATCATCAATAGCATTATTGGACATTAAAAAGATAAAAACCTTCTAAAAAAATATGATTAATTCGAAAAAAATAGACGGGAAAATGGGCCCACAATGAGATTCGACTGAAATGTCTCGAAAATAAGGTGAATGGGTCACCTTATTTTAGAAACGTTTTTGAAAGAAACAAAAAAAGGCAATCATCTTTTTTTTAAAGTAGTTTTTGATTTAGAAGCAATTTTTTCATATTTTTTTAAGAAAGTATGCTTTAAAATGAAAAAAAGAAATGATATTGTGACATTTGTCGATATGTCAATTAGTTCAAGGGTTATCAGCGTTTAAACGTTTCCAAAAGTTCCGAAATCGACATGTTTTGGAAAATCACAACTCCTAAACGAGAAGAGATGAAAATCTGAAAATTGGCGTGAGTATTCCTTTCGTGGGGTACAATTTTACAAACAAAAAAAGAACACGAAATCCAAAAATGGTCAGGGCCACGGGCTAGGTGAAATGGCGTGAAATTTCCCATACAGCTATTGTTGATCGAAGCCAATTCATTGTTCCCTACATAATTATAGGCACCATGGCTCAAGTATGGCTGCTTTATCGATACAATAAGGTCGATAGAGCGAAGTATCGTTAGCAGGGCCTATGAGCGAGAAGTCTTGTAATAGGAGACGATATCCTTTCTGGGCGAAGTTTGTTCGGATCTCGCGTTGCCAAGGAGACGATCCGCGTGCCTTCTTCTCTATCAGATTCCCGAGGCTACTTCTCACGCACTCGCACGTCGCCACGTCTCCCATCCTCTCTTCCATCCTCGCCGTCACCTCGTAGCACTTTTATGCCTCCACGATGCTCGTCTTCCACGTCCTTTGCGTCAAAGGAAGAGGCAGGAGCAAGGCAGAGAGGTGGCGAGAAAAAGAGAGAGGAAAATGAAGAAAAAAAAATTGGAGCTGAAGCTCCGGTCGTGACGTCTTCGGCGAAGCCTGCCAATATTGGTGGCGAAGCTACTATTTATTTGGTTTACGTTTGACTCACTTTGCTCATTCTCGCACGTATTTCTGGAAATATTAGAGTTCGATCAATTTTGTATTATTTTCTTATTTTTTTTATCATTCTTTTTTTTCACCGTGAATGTCAAGATGACTGGATATCTTTGAAGGTCCCTTTCGAGCTATAGTGACCCTTACCGCAATGACGACACTTTGATGCCGACGGAACATTTTTTCCGCACGGTATGAGAATGCCCTATAGGATGAAACTATAATCCACGTCGAGTGGATACTTAGATGGGTGACCGTTTAGCCATGCACCGGCATGTAGAGGAGCCTATCGGAAAAGAACGACCGTGGGACCGAGTCCGTCCCTGGAAACTGAAAATAGCGAAGTGTGGGGTAAAATTAAAAGGGCGGAATTTCAATAGCCTGGGAGAGCACACGTGGAAACATTGGAGGGCAAAATGATAATACAATTTCCGCGTTAAGGCCTTAAGCCACAGTAACGGGTATAAAATCATGTGCGAATGTAACAATTTTTTTTGCGTATGAAAAAGCGATTCACTCATAAAATTAATTACACATGTATTTAGTATGAATATCAAGCTGTTAGAAAATATATTTTTTTTTTTCGACGTACCAAATGGCCGACTGCTCGAAACTTCTCGAAACAACTTTTTTCCAATTGGCGTGACAAATAACTTCAACAATTTTCACTCGGATTACTTCAAATCTAAAGGTTATGTTCCTAATTGCATTTGCAGAGAAGTACGTACAGAATTTCTAATTAATCGAAAACTTTTCATTTTATGAGCATTGATAACGAAATTTTTGACTGATAATTCATTTCCTAAATTCAAATACCTACAACTTTTGAATAAAACAATATTTTTTGAATTCCGTACGTACTTCTCTAGGTGTTCTAATGCAGATTGACGAGAATTTTTTTTTTTTGTTTAAGGTAAAAAATTATGAATGTTACGCCGCGGAGCGCCTAAAAAAACATTACAAAACAAAATATTAGTAGTCGGCCATTTTATAAATCGAAAAAAAATCTATATATATATTTTCTAGCAGCTTGATATTCATACTAAATAGATGTGTAATTAATTTTATGAGTGAATGACTTTGTCGTACGAAAAAAAGAGTTAAATTCGCACATGATTTCATACCCATTACTGTGGCCTAAGGCTTTAAATTAGAAAAGAAAGAACTTTCATTAGAGAAAGTAGACCCACTGTTCTCGGATCTGTATGTATTGATTGTTACGGTCGTGTCAGATGGTAGCCTTGGTCCTCCCATCTGTATGATAAAGAGCAACCGAGAGATGAGAGTGGACGGTATTACTGGTGCGCTGAAAGAAGCGTACAAATCTTGAGCTTCTACGGAAAGCTTTCAAAGATCGTCGGGTCTCCGAGAAAATAAACGGAATACCTCGTGCCCATCAACTTGGCGAAATCCTCGCAATAGGATTCCCCTCTCGCCCACGCACTTTCGATCACGCCGTTGCTGCCTCTCCCCTTTCTTTTTCCCTTCATTTTTCTCTCACCCTCGACAGGGACCTGAATTAACGGGGGCACGTACCGGTGCAAGGGTGTATACAGTCTCCTACAGAGTAAATGAGAGATCGAGCCGACAATTGCGAGAGGTCACGAAATCAATCAAGAACGTACAAGCTCTCTCCCCCCTGATTCGAGAAACAAATACTCCCATAAAGGCGTGACCGATCGCCGCACTTCCTGAAACGACGAATGCCCGCACGAAAATACGTACGTACGTACAATCCTTCCGAAAGATAAGCTCTCGCATCAAATTCGAACTGACACGTGAAAATAGGAAACGAGAATTTCATCAAATTTACGAGACGTCTCGGGTGTCACGCGCAACGTGTGACGAGCTTCGAATGCGCCGGTGGACGAGAAGAGTGAGAGGGAGGAATTTCGAACGGTACTAAAGAAAATTGGCTCGCGGGAAGAAAAACACTGTCGTCTCCTTTCCATTTTTCAAGATCGGTGAGGTACAAATTTGATCGTGGTAATTTGTCCACGGTTAGCCGCAATATGGAAAAAAGGCCTCGTCAAAGGTTCGTCAATGAGGCATATTGGTGGAAACTGTCATGAGCAATGTTCATCGCGTTCAGCAAGGTAATCTTCATTTTTCCTTTACAAAAAGCAACCTCCGTAGTGGTGATCATTAAAATGAAAAAAAGTCGTCAGATCACGAGGTCGTCGTGAAAGTTGCGGGTTTTTTAACTGGCATTCAAAGAGGTGTATATATATGTGCATACCAAGGATGTGGAGAGACGCCCTCTGACATTACCTGTCCTACATAAGCGTACTTGAATCTGGATCACCATGGCATCATAGCTGATATAGCTATCAGACACGAACCCTCGCGCTGCCCCATAGCCTTGTGCCATTTCCAGACCGAGACTGCTGCACATCATTCCAGCTATGCAAAATTCCCTCCGGTCGGCATGTAATCCTCTTAAGTGGAAATTCATTTATATAATATAAACTTTATTTCCACAAAATGTGGATCTGACTGACTTTACCGTGAAATTGCAACATATTTGCGAGTCAATAAAAGAACATCGCGAGTCAAATTGTCAATAGACCCAAAAGCACAGTGTGCACTGAAAAAAAAAACATTTGTTCATCCATCCAAAATTCAGTTGGCTTAACAAAATGTATCATTAAATACGTTCAACTTGATTTTTGATTGGCATAATAAAACAGTATAGTTGGTGGTAAAACAATATAGTGGTGTGACCTGTAGCTTATTTAGCATGTCTGAGCAACCGTTGAAACAACAAAATTTCGAGGCAACAAAATGCATTTTGCACATTCAACGATATCTTTTTCTCAGTGTGGCTTAGAGCTCCAAAAAAGAAACTCTGGCAGGACTAGCGTTTGCCAGTGCCAAAACCTAAAAAGGTTTCTTGGGTCTTTCACCATCGATGGTCCATCCAACCCATCGAACGATCAACTATCAATGTGCAGCCGCACGTTTCTGATGATGCTTATCATGCAGTTTGATTTGATTTCTATTCGATGAGGTCAGACTCCGGAAGAAAGCTTTGGCTGCTCTTAGATCTGGAAAATAAAATCCAACGATCTATCAGTTCGCGCTCCACCGTCTTGAGCCCCAAAATAGTTTTACGGATTGTGGTGGGATTCTCGCATTTCGCCAAGATCGGCAGAATCTTAGCAAAGTCGTATGCTTCGAACAATTGTGCGTTCCTCGATGAAACTCGGAGTACATGCTACTCAGGAAAATGGACTGATAGCAGCTATGTGGAGAAGCGGTAGCCCAGGGTCTCGACTGCAGGAAGTTCCCGGTGTTGTTTCTCACTGTGGCTGGAAATTTCATTAAGGCTCGCAGCCAGCAACGGCGCGGAAAAGCTCTGATGCACCACGAGCAGAAGTACGCAGCACGCAAACGTCATCCCGCGGGGGTGTATTCGTGCACGAGCAAACGAACACGAAAGGCTGCACTCTTGAGGGCACATGATGTTGCATTGGAGAATTTAGTAATGCTCCCCGCCACTGTTGTGTATCGTGGCAAGAATGGATTAGGTTGAGCATAAGGGAGTAGGCGAGCCACCTAAATCGTGCGGAAATGGTCTTTCCAATTCAGCCGGACAGACACGAGCCTTCCCTTTGCCATTTCGCCACTCTCCGGTATTCCCCCCTCTCACTCTGCTCCTCGTGCAGAACTCGAATATTCCCTCAGCAACGAACGTTCATGGCATTTGCAATTCAATACAAAAATGCAAGAAACGCACGAGAGAGAAGAGCCATTCCGTGACCACTAAACTTCCCCCCAAGTCCCCACCGATCACGTTGACAAGCAGCATCATGCATAACGGAATAAATAGCCAATGCCGAGGTTTTCCATTTCTTTCTTCTTTAAGTCTTGTAAATGAAGAAGTCCGGCTCCGTTACCTTCCTGCGGTCAAGGACGCGACAAGCATATGCTTTCAGTTGCCTGCTGCACCGCGGTGCATTAGCAAGAAATGCAAGACACACGATGCATGAACTCTTATCTCTCTCTGCGTATATATGACGGAGCAACTCTTCCACCACGCTAGACATTTATTTTTCCATTTCTATCGGCCTTGACAGTTCACACTCGATTAACCATCGTCCACCTTGTTGTTATTACACTCATCTTCATAAAAATACTTTGATTATGCTGACCTATGGCTGATACACCGATATGGAAACAAATTATATTCTTTTTTTTTTTGACGATCGGATACAGGGTGTCTTGTTATGAATGGATCAGCCTGCAACTGTCGATAGCTCGGATCGTGTCTTACTATATACTGGAATTTCAGTTTAGGAAAAGTCCCACGGTTTTCGAAATTTTGGGTTTTATGTCATTTTTTGAAAGAAATCATGTGATTTTGGTTTTTTGCATGCAATTTCTACAAACGATATGAATCGACTATAGCTAAGCAACTTTCTTAAGTAATTGGCACGATATGCGTAGTACATTGAATTTACATCGCAGGCTATCGAAGTCAGCTGTTCTAATTCTTTTGTATAAAAATTCTGCATAAGATCTTTTATCGTAAAGTTTTCATAACAGTTAAGGTTAGCAGACGACTTTTCGAAATAAAACAAATGAGAAAGAGGACTTGAGAAAAACGGCACGTGAAAAAACAAAAGCAGATATTTATCACGAAAACCGTGGGACTTTGACTAAACTGAAGTTCCAGCTAAACTGAAGTTCCAGTAGGACACGATCTGACCTATCGATACTTGCGGGCTTATCCATTCATAACAGGACACCCTGCATATGACGAAAGGATATTTCGAACCCGTTCGATCCATGTAACGTTACGACGTCTCGCTATTTTTAGGACAGTCCTCAACGTCTTTTCCAACGCATCTTGGATTTTGGAGACACGATGATCCCTAAAGTGAACTTTCTAGAGATATGTCTACGCTTATCTAAAGATGATTTTGAAAGTTTGGTAGTTTATATAATGCTGAGTATGGGGAGCGATAACTTTGAGGACAGTCTTCAAAGTCGAATGCTTTCAGAATCGGCTTTCTTCATAAATATATACGTCGAGAGTGTACGGTGCCTCTTGATATATCGTTGGCCTCCCGTTGCCGGCCGTCACGTACGGTAGGAACACTGAACAGCTCGGACGCGGCACGAATACGACTTGATTATCTTCCCCGTATATTCCCGATATATTTTTCCTCTCTGTCGTGTCTGTTCACGAAGAAAATTCATTTCTCAAAAAAAACCGCAATATTAAAACTGCAAATCGCAATATCAAACTTAATCCCATAAATGAAATTGAATCTACAAAATTTGATATACAATTCCATGAATTTATCAAGATATCTATTAAGGAAGCTTTCCAGTGTGACAGCCCGAAAAATCGCTGTTTTTCGCGATTTTTTTTTTTAAAGAAAAAATAATCTAATCGGTCTGGTTTTTTTTTGTATATTAATTGGGTATTGAAGAATACAAAACAATTTTTTAAAGATCGATTTATTTATTAATTAATATCTATAAAAATGATGAAACAATTGTTGCAGAAAATGCACTTGGATGTGGTGTCCACGTTGGGGGTCACAATTTTGATCTGAAACAAAAAACACAAAAAGATTATTGATCGGTATATAATTGGCTTTCGTGCTATGGAGGCTTTTTTTTTTTTTTTTTGCAAATATGGCGCCGGTTTGAACAAAAAGTATCGATTTTAGCATTTTTTTTGGCAGTTTTTTTTACAAAAAAATAGGAAGATGTCAAAAAAAAAGCTTCCATAGCACGATAAACAATGACGTTAAGAATATTGTGTAAAAAATTCAACTCGATAGCTTTAAAACTCTGCCCTCCAAGTTGGACACCGTTTTGAAAAATGCTGTTTCGAGAAAAACGCGTTCAAAGTTTCGCTCCGTTGCCTTCTTCCAAGAAATGCTGTACAGTAACCGAAATAATCTGAATTTCGGCATGAAAATTTCAGGGAATATTCAGAAGAGTGTATACTATTCGATAAAGCAAAAAAAAAAAAATCGATTTTTTGAAAATTTCACACTGGAAAGCTCCCTTAATGTATATTCCCATCTGTGATTGAGTGTACATCTGTTTGGCTTCCGGTTACAAATTGCCCTATTCCATTTCCGGTTGAGAAGTGACGAAGGTAACTTTTGTTTCGGTCGATTTTACAAGTTCAAGCTACGCGTTCATTTGAATGAATCGAATCGTTTCTATTTCTGGCATTCTGCCACGTATGTCTCGCCAGTATTGAATATTCGCGACTGACGTGCCCCATCTCGAACCTTAATGATGGCACAATACTATGCATTTAAAGGCTCTCGTAGCCTTACGATAATATCGGGTTCAAGGCTCACCGACAATTACTCTAAGTGCGCTATATGTTGGAGCACTAAAATCCCGTTGCACTGGAAGGCCTGAGAGGACAACGCGTTTAGGCGCAGGTCCGGAGGCTTTCCCGTATAGCAAATTTATCGGGGCTGGGCCATCTCCACCCTTGTGCCCTTCCACTCGATGGAGAGAAAAATTCGTAGAAATTCGAACCTCCCATTTGGATGTACGTGAGCTGGACATCAACGCCAGGTGTCAACAATGTAGTGGATCGTTCAACTTCGGAGTCGCTGTTTTTTAATCGATTTTCCGTGTCCTATTGACATCAAGTTTGGAAACTCTTTGCGGTCGGTACGATGGTTTTCTGCATGATAATGTTTTTGTAACGTTGCGAAGTCAACTGGACACAGTCCACGTTGCTACATTCTATAGGGCTGTTGGAACAATTGGCAAAACGTTTGCTTGAGTTTGTTGGCTCGATTGCCTCGAGCCAACGAATCGATCGATTCAAATGGTCCCTCATTGTATCCAACCGATAACATTATGCAAACTCCGACACAGCCGTATTGCCGATATTCCTAAATAAACTTCAAATAAGTCACGTATGTACGTGGAATCGAATAAATGGTCCGAGGCTGCATCATGGTTTGCATTCAACACCTCATTCAAATTCGCATAGCTCTATCTTCCAATGCTATTATCCGTAATCACTAGCGAGAATTCACTCTCCCGAGAGCTTTTGGCTATTATACCGAAGAGGCAGGGCTGCACCCCCATTTCCATTCGGTTGATCGATTCTTGCGGTGGTATGCACCTTCAATACTGCTTGGGTTATTATTTCTCCCAGGCCTCACGCACCCAGTCCCAGAATCCATCACATCCGTTTCAACAACGGAAATGTCGATATCCATCTCAGAACCTTTCACGTAGGAGCTTGAGCTTCGCAGCCGACGACACTTTACGTAATCGCGAAACGCTGCAATTTCCTGCACCACGTTAATCGCTTTTTCTTTCTCCTTTCAGGTAAGTTCTCTCCATTCGATTAAAGATGCTCTTAAGAAGTCGGTGAGTCTTTGAATTATTTCCTACAGGTTTGAATGTGAGACGAACAGCGTCGATGTAAAGCCAAAAATGAAGTAATTTGCAATGAAGTTTTGCCAGATTACGATGATGATGTTGAAGCGTCCATCGTTGGTATGCAAGGAAAATTCTTTTTAATTGCGCTTTTTTTGGTAATTTAGGCTGTGAAAATGACAAACTTTTTAACGCTCTCTTATTAGAGATTTGCGCTTTTAATTTGAGAAAACAAAATATTTAGACAGTGTTAAAAATAACGAAATCTAAACAAAATCGGTGCATTCCAACGATGCAAACTTTAAAGGCATGCACAATGGGGACTATTTTACTTCGTTGCAAATGCTAATCATGTTGATTATGCTATTTGTCAGTAGTTGATATTACATCATCCACGGCGAAAAAAATGTACAAGCAAATGTACGGTGTGGAGGAATTTTATGTCGGTTCATATATATCTTGCATTCTCGATGAAGTGTACATTTTAGCAACCGCCGATAAAATCATTCGCATTTTTGAGAAATTCCCTATACTGGCCGAGGGTTCTGCAGATTTTGTATTTATCCAAGGCGGTAACTTGAAGTACAGAATGAAGAAAAGTTGTCACGAGGCAAATATTATTATAATTCATGTCGCTTAGTATACCGGCTAGTTTTATATATATTTTTTTATATTGTTAGCATAGAATTGCACGCTTCACGTTTTTTTTCAAGATCATTACAGGTTTCACTAATTTAACAACCGTCGATAAGAACGATTTCATCGTTCACCATTTTATCCCCACTGATAAACTTGAGTGACCTTGTGTTGGTGCAGAAGAATTTTCTATTGCCAACCAGTTACAAGTGTGCGCTTTCTTACCGAATATCAGTAACGTCGATAAGCTAGGAATTCGCCGGAACTCAATGTTATCGAGTGAGTTAACACGGCTGGTAAGTTACCGACTATAGGCGCGAAATTATCTTCCTGACCCCTGTGGAACGCTACATTGCATTTTCCTATTACGACCGTATACATTCCTCGGCATTATATTGATTTTTGATACAGCTGTGTTTTTAGAATTTGCCCCTTCCATCGTTTCTCGACTATTGCGTTGCCCCACCTATCTGTTCTTTTCCGCAATCTCGTGCAGCGTTGAAAGTCAACAAAAAGTATGGCTAACTTTTTCGTTTCTTTGTTTCCATGATCTACGAAGATATTTTTTTGCAGATTTAGATTGTTGATTTTTTATAAAAAACTGAAAAAAATGTTCGAATGATTTTCGTCGTCTAGATGTGCGAAAATAAATCGGCGATAGAAGATCCTTTTTTTAATTGCCCATATTTTAGGCTCATTTAGGCTTCGTTTTCATTCAGGTCGGGAAAACCAGTCAAACTCCAGCTACCTCACCATCGTAACTTCAGTCAGATGTAGATTTGGAATTATCCAACTTCGATTTCTTCGGAGGGTAATTAGTTGAAATACATTCCACATTCTAAGAAATGTGGCATTTCGTGTTGGATGCTTGAAAGAATTTCCTGTTTCGCGCTTCCGTTTATGAGGTTGAAGAATGCGGAAATTAAAGAACCACGAGACAAGAACTTGGTATATGAAATCGTCGTTAGGCGATAGTGGGAAATACTGTTTCGACATGAGCAGCAACCGTATGGTTCCCGAGATCGTATGAAACACACATTTGCACGTAAATACCTGATGGAGATTTGGCGAGACAGAGAGAAATTTTCTCCGTATAGATGGGAATAAGATGGATGAGTAGCACGTGTTACCAGGCTAGAGTTCCAAGTCGCCCCTGCAACGTCTCTCATCGTGGTATCAAAGGTGCTTCAGCACTTTCGGGCAAGCACCAGACTTCTTTTCGCACGTCTCTAGTTTTTCCCCATCCTTTACTGTCGGAAGACTCTCTTCGCCTCGTCACGGCAAAGTTATTTTACAGCGTGATGTATGATCACTCATCTTCCAAAAAATGTGCGAAAAATTCGCTTTAAGAAGATTTAAAAATATGGCAACTAAAAAGGATGACTTTCCTTACCGATCAAAGCGCAGTTTTACTTTCCGTCCGAAGTCCTCAATTTGACTCATACATCGTAATAGTCTCTCCTGCTAAATGCCAATCGTCATTGGTTATCTTGCTGTAAATGTCAGTCTGTTCTAATTGGACTGCTGCCGATCTCGAGTATCCACGATCCATGAATATCACCAGCGTTATCAGGCTGGGTTGACTCTAGGATGCTTACCCCAGGAAAACAGCCGGGCGAATGAGAGCCTCTTGGCTGGCCGAGTCTGGAACCGATCAAGGGTTGTTTCTTTGCAAAACCTACACAACCCACCCCCCAATCTCTTGTCAACGCCTTCATCTTGGGTAGTAACTTGATTTACTGGTCGCATCAGCCGAGGCATCGACCGCCAGCTCTCCGAAGCTTCTACGACCCGACAGAATGCACATAATATATTTGCATGTGGTAATTGACTAACGGCTGACGCAACCCGATCCGACGATGAAGTACGACTCAGCTAGGGGCGAAACCCAATCCTCAGCCGGCAAATAAATAACTCTGCAAAACTACTGGAGTGGTGGGATGGATGCACACTGATGTGGCATTTGGTCAAGTTTTGGAAAATGTGCGGTCCATGGTGGCTCGCGGCACATACTAAACATCAACAATCTGCCCATGATGCCGCTGATGCTAATTACCATCCCTTGATAGTCATCAGCTTTTCTCAAAACATAGATCGACTTTGACTATTTATTTAAGTAAAAAATAAATGCTTACATGCCTACGTTTTGATGCGGGATTTTGCACTTGTGGCGTACGCTGGTGTCACAACGCTGTTGGAAGTGTTGTCAACGTCCACTGTCGCCTCAAAGATCTGCAGGAGCTACGAAACAACAAAGCAAGCGGTTGTTGCTATGGTTGTATTTTCCTAGATACTAAGCAGAATAGGAATACAAAACTAGTAACTCTTAGGTGATTTATAACTATGGCTGCTTTTCTCCACATTGATCGGGAGCCATTGATATCATGGGACAGGGTAGGAGGATCTTCAAATCTCTGGTCTCGGAACAGCAACCGGGTGTTCACTTCTCCCCTAGTTCCCGGCACATAACTAGGCAGTTTCCTCTCGGGGATGGTTTGGTTGCACATCAGCTGCTTTCCCATCTTAATTACTTTTGATTCTAGATTGTTGGTAGGGATCGATCTTTAGTTCGCAAATGCTCAACAGTTTTTCGCACCCAAAGGATACTTGGTATGAACCCTAACGCGTTTGTCGATCGATGACCATCCACCGCATTCGCCCTGGGGAGTGCACGGGGCCTCAGAGCCCTGGAAAAGCGGATAAGCGAAGGTTGCTGCAAATGGAAAGCTCGGGGAAAAAGCTAAAGTGGAACAGAACGAAAAAAAGGTGGATAAAAACAAAGTAACGCATTCGGTAGTGGAGTGTGTACGAGTAACCAGGAAACGCTTCATTCTCCAGCCGACAAAGGAAAAAATCCCTCGTACCTACAAAAGCTCGGATCATTTCATCGGAGAACAGAAGATAGAAACTGTCATTCGTAGTCCGTGCGGTCGCGTCCTAACCACCGAGCTTGTTCCATGTACATACGAGCTGCCATTCAGCGTAACGTCCATGAGCGGCCTTGTACTTTTTGTCTCACCATTCAGCGCCTCCGCACGACGACAGAGGAAATATGGAACAAAAAACCCGCAGGACAGAGACCGATCTCTGCCAGCAGCCTCCCAATGGGACTTTGTTGGGAAGCCTACTCGAGCTGCAGCAAACATTTTGTGCGTGTGGAAAAATAGACTTGCTTGAAGAACAAAATCAAATTATAACCAATGCGAGCGCGTAAAGTTTTCTTTCAACTGTTGAACGATTTCCCTTTCATCTGTAGCAGTTTGACGCGATTTAGCGACCACGTATTGAACACGGTCTTTCGAGCCTAGAACCGAAGGGACAAGCGTTGCAAAGACGCTTTCATCGACGCGTGCACTCCGATATAATGGTCCTTCGCGTAAGTTCATTTGCTTTTTGTACTGGTTTCTCCTGCACCAGATATTATAAATTGGCAGGCGTCGATATTTCATTGGAGGGAAAGAAGGACGTTCGTAACTATCATCCTTACCACTTGAATTGGTAGCTCAATAAGAATAAAGCAAATGGAGCAAGTATTCAAGCGTATGCTTGCGGTTGGATGAAAATGGATATCGTTGCATTCGTTGCGTGCCCTATTTTCGAACAGAACACCTGATAGCTTTGTGAATTATTTATTTAACTTGTTCTTTACTTTAACTACTGACTCTTGGCTGCACGAAATTGACTAAAATATCGGCCTGCCAAAATATTCCTGATCATAATAAAATTATATTGAATACGACAAGTTACACCGCTACATTTTTACGCTAGAAGCACCCACTGATGGGGGGAAATAAAAAGTAAGTCACCAGCGGAATTTGAGGTGTATTCGGTGACCATGATAGTGTCGAGTTCCGGGATCTAATGAGCATGATTATCGGGCAGACACGCAACGAGGATTCTTCGTCATGTCGGGGGTTACGATGAAGTGGGACATGTGACACCTTCATCGACGCACGAAATGCCATAATCATTTGTAACCCAACCGAGGGATCGCTCAGTGTACATGGCATTTCCTAGATCCATAGATCCATGGTCCTTAAGGTGACCGTACGGCTTTCCATAACACGCCAACGAGGAAATTGAGCGATCAATTTCAACGAACTTGGTCGTTTCTCCTCGTATCGCTCGAATTTATCTTCGACCTCTGTAGTCCGCTGAAATTCACGATTGCAGCAAGCTGCATCGCTCGTCTCGTTACAGATTCGACAACCTGAGCAAGCATCGATCACCGCGAGACGATAAGTCTCGGAGAAAACTCCTCGAAAAAATATTTTTCCCGCTTATCCAATTTCGAGTTGACTCCGGGCTTAAATGAAGTTCCCGAATATGGTGACTGATTGGAACCTACCCGGTTGCGTGTTCCTGTCATTTTTTGTGACATGCTAACTCTCACTTTCTGAGAATTAATCGAACGAATGGAAAAACAAGGTTGAGACGCGAATTTTTCATGCTTGCATTTTTTCACGGATCATCGTTGCTTCATCGGAATGTCATTGGTGCCTATTGGATCACCAGTGGGAAATTCATTCACTTAGGGGCACTGTAGTGACTGTATCCATGGATAGTCCAAAGTGTCGAGCTGATGTGCGAATTCATAATATTCGTGATGTGTGTAGCGTCGGATCTGCACACCAGGGGCTGCTCGCGCCGCGATATCATTGGTGCTGTACCACTGCTCTCCCGCAATTGGTAGGGCGGTAACGCTTTCCATTGGAAATTGGCTTGCGTTTTTGGTGATAAGCTGGCGCACGAATACCAAACTTTTTCCTTTCCGGGGTACTTACTACAACTTTATATAATAAGAGAAATTCTGGAGATTTATTGCCAGGCCAATAATATCAGTGCTGAGATGCAATGAGGCAAGTTATGTCAGACCCGCGCTTCGACTTCAGTCAAATGGATGGAGATTTTGAGAAATCCTCGGAATATTTCTGCTTAGGCCTTCTTCTATTAATTACAACTGGAAAAATTGGAAACGGAAATAAAATTTGCAAAATGGCGTCTAGATTACTAAAAATTTGGAAAATTCTGGTTATTCTTTATTATAACATTGTAAAAACCTCTAGTGGTGTGCTGGAGTGCCAATATTATTAAGCTAGGCATTTATTCTTAGCTTAATAAATTATAAATAAATAGTTATAAATAGTAAAAGACTAAAATAGTTATAAATAACGTTGTAATAGATACATATCCACACAAAAAACGTTCTACCCATTCGCAGCCGTATTGCGAGCAACTAAACGCCAGCCGGGTAAACAATTTCAAGCCATCCTCGTTCGCTCGAGCATCCCTCTCGTTTGGCTCAATAATCGGATGGGTGACCGCCCGTAAGCTGGCTTGTGCGCCGACCCCCAAGCCGGAGTCAGTTTGACCGAGTTTCCGATGGCGGCGAAAATGAAACTCTCTTAAGGAGGTTGGCGCGTTAGCCACGATCCAAGATTTAAAAATATTACGATATATGTTATTGTCTACACTATACTGAGTATTTATGAATTTTGTGAATTTTTTTCACCCCATAACACCGGAGATGAAAAATAGTTTAATTTATGTAATTTTACGTACTTGGTGATTTTTTTTTTTGCTATTTAGCATCGAAAGTTGTTGTATTCCGGCAATACTGAATATTAATGAATAGTGAAGATCTCGTGACATAAATATAAACAGGCATAATTACAAATGACTTAGAATTTCATTCTGACTTGTATAAAACGTTCACTGACGCTGCTTTTTTCCTAACAATCATCGATAATGTTATACTTTTTCGAGTTGCTAGTAACACACACATTTGTCTTATTCACGTAATAAAAATATCAAAATGCACAATTTTGCTCTTTAATGATTTATTTTATGAAAAACTACCATCGACAGAATAAATTTAGATCTCGTATGCACTTTTTGAGGTTCATTGACAAAAAAAATTCCTAAACCGTTATTTCACGCAACTGGACCGCTCCAGACTCCTCAAATACAGCGACTTGTATGGGCGCAGGCTTTCCTCAGTTTCCTCGTGCCCTCGAGAAAATGCGATACAGCAGTCCATCAGCAAAGAACGACTGTGGACAGCACTTCGAGGAGGTTTCTCAGGAGCTGAAAACCTCAGTGTGAAGAGGGTAACTGCAACGGCATTCGAACGAACATTGGAAAAAATTCGCCGATGAAACGCCCTGTAGGCTCAGGGGAAAGTACATCGATGTGCTCGGCGAGGGATCTCGGGAAGCTCGCTGCTGCGGGGGTGATTATATTCGCGGGAGCGCGACTCCCTCGTCCGAGGGATGCACAGACCTGCGCAGTAACCTAGCAAACCTATAGGGGTTTGCAACTGTCTATATAGCACAGGGGTACGTAGCGGCGATAGGGGAGGGCGCGTGGAGTTACCGGGGGTGTCAGTCACGGCCCATCTACCCACCAACGAACACGTAAGTCCGTTTACCACAAAACGAAACAACGCTCGAGCCACCAACAATCATCGCCGTCATTATCATCATCATCATCATCATCAGCGGCTTTCGCAATTATTATTTTTTCATCAATTTCACCACAATGGAAAAAACGGATTTTCATCATTTTTTCCAACTTACGGTTCGGCCCTTTTCCCGATACGTGCAAGATACCCCGTGACTGATGCAGCGTGCGAATGAATTGTCGAAACACGAAGGGTCCCGCGCTAAGGACACTACGATTTCGTGTATTTACATTTTCATTCACACGATTTCGTTCGTTCGTGTATACGAAGTATATAACCGTATAGGCGTGTTTCAATGGAAAAATGATCAAGTCGAAGAAAGTAATCCAGGTGTGCAACCCTTCAGCCGCCCTTTTGGAAGCCCTCTCTTTCTCGCTTGAAACTCCCAGGATTTTTTTGCACGATTCCAGGATTCTTCGACTTTGGATATCTCACTGTGACACTTCTCTCTGATGAAAAATTGCGCTAGTCCCGCTGATTTATCTCGACCATTGACCTCGCAAACGTTTTCCAAGGTCTTGACCAATTGTTCGGTCGCGTTATGTCGTCCTTTTCTTATTCTTGGAGGCCTTGTTGGTGATCCCCGTTGGACTCTCCTCGTGCCCAGATTGAAAATCCATTCGAGCGAATGCGAGATCTCTGCGTGGCTGAAAAAGTCCATTCCTCGCTTATTTGGAAGTTACTCAGGCTACTCCGTTTCTCGCGTTTCCGGTTATCCGTGCTCGCAGGAGCGCAAAAAAGACAGGAACGATGGTAGATTTAGGACGTGCACAAGCGGACGAGGAAACGGACATTTTCGAACGATTTTCATAGGGCGGGCCCGCAGACACACGTGTGCACAGTTTACACACAGTGCGAGAGGGTTTTATCGTCGCATACGTCAAATCTGCCGTATAAGTGACACCGTGAATTAGCTCGGTGTGCATTCGCGAAATGGTTGATTAGTAGGCGAAATCGTTTCTGCTATCAATGACAGTGCAATTCGTGCATATTATTGATATAGGCGAGCCCATAGGGGCTATCCGTTTGGAATTGGTCTACCACGATTGAACAATTCGATGCAGAGACCTTCTTAAGGTTGTTGCTGGGTCGATCCGTCGGGGGTGAAGTACGAGGGGAACGCCTTATGCATGGAGCCGATTTACTGTTACCAACTGTTAGCTATCAAATAATCGTCATATCAAACGTACGTTTTCGAACTATTTTTCTATATCTATTCGTAAAAATATGCATTTTTGAACATTCGGTGATTACATTAAACGTTTTCATTACTCTGTATAATTATTTTTCATAAGTTTTTCTCGATCAATTAACGCGAGACAAATTGTCAACTCCGTAAATCGTGGTAGATGATAATGCTCAGGTTGGCAGAAGTGTCACGAAGGTAGAGACAGACGAGGCTGGTTCGTAACTTCAATATCGGCACAAGGAGTTGTCAACAATGAATATATCGGTCCAAGTAAAAAAAAAATCGCTGGAAAGAAAAGGTGTGTACTAAAGCTGTCTATAATCTGGAAGAAATGAAAATTTTTGGTAATTTTCAGACATTAAAAAAAATGTTGCGTGAAAAAAATACCGCTTTATTTTGTCTTTGCCTAGAAATTTCTAGAAAAATATAATTTCTTAACATAGTTGTCAAATCAATATTATGTAATTATTACTAATTAAGAGAATAAGAACAAATAATATTCGTTGTTGATTATCTTGGCTGAGTAGTTTGAGGTTCCTGGGCATAATTAACGAATACGGATAAAATCGGTAGCGTTTGTGCCGTCTATGATATTGCCATGATTGCAAACGATTTTCGCAACAATTTGCTATTGAAAACATTAATCATTGTATAACGGTACTGTGAATCTTCATTTTCACGGTACCAAGGGTTAGTCCGCTAGTTAGTCGAGCCATAGCTATTTTTTCAGCTCCGTGGTAGCATTTTTTAAGCAGCTATTAACAATGTACTGAAAAATGATCGGGAGTTTTCCATAAGCGTGATGTAATTAGTCCTCAAAATACGTCGACTTTCTGATTTTTATTCTCTATCAAAACGGTACCGTGGATCGTATTCAAACTGCCCAGGTTAATCAGCAAAGGGCTTATAAACGCCCAGAAAAATGTTCAGCTCAGTGATAACATATTGACCTAGCTCCATAACAACCTTAAGAAAGAGTATCAAGGCTCTATATATTTTTAGATGGTCAAAAAACAAGGGTGTTTTGGGACGTTTTAAGAAAATACTAACAAAGCAATCAACATGAGATTTGGGGGGTTTATTTTATATATCTGTAGGTACTCAAATCAATTTGTTATTAAGAAAAAAAAACGTCGGTTCAGAGGTCAGTAGAAAGAAAACGCCTTTTCACACGAGCACCTACAACAATTTTTTTTTTCGTAATCTACATGAGATTTACTAGTGGTGTACACACGATTATTACAAAATATTGATTTTTGAAAATTTCGCACCTTTTTGAAAAAAGTCGCATTTTCCACTGAAAAAACGGTCTTAATTTGTTTGTGCAAACTGTGATTGTGAATCGATCGTCGAAATCGTGTGTACTTCGCTAGAAAATCTATCTAAAAAGCTACAGTTGTAACTTGAAGTCAATCGGATAAAAATTGTAGGTGCCAGTAGTCCGCCCGATTTTGAAAACATAGTTTCAAGGAAAACGCGTTTAATGCTGTACAATCATTTTTCTTCTCACCAAATCATTCTTTGGATATTTATACATTATTCAGGCAAAAATATGATACATTTTCCTTTTGAATGTAAATAAGGTCTGAAGGTGAACGTGCACCCGCCTATAGAGCGATGCAACGCCCTCATACTAGATTAATATGCACTCTTCGTTTGATAGACGCCTAACTTATTAGTTTTTGGAATAACGATTTGTATTTAGCTCGTAAATAAACAATCTGTTTTTTAATTGTTAACCTAAAAATCGTTTCTAGTTTTTGAAAAATACAATCGTAAATAAATAATTTTTGCATTTTATTAGTGAATAAATAAAACCGTATATTTCACTGGTTGATAAATTATTTATTTTGTAAATGAAAAGCTTAAAATCGTCTTCGTCATAGTTCATAGAATTTTTTTTAATTTCAAATTCCTGGCTGTTGCATGATATCCTTTAAAAAAAAAAATTTGGTGTCGTTATGCAGGAAACGCAGAGATTTATTTCCGCGGACTAACAATAATAATTCAAAATAAAGGTCAACCAAAATTGCAGAACGTTAAATTATGTAAACAATGAAATAAATCCTTTTCTGTTATTGAGTAATCCTGTGTAAAAATGTGTTTTATTTTTTATTCATTGGAATGGCACATCATTGGTCGATTGTAATATTATTATGACACCGACATATCGAGCACTTAACCTGTAGTACGCAGTTGTAGCACTCGAATGACCTTACGCCATCGGCACGCGACCGACGATATCCCAAAGGTATCGAAAGACCAGCAGCAATTATTGCATTTTATCGCGAATTATTTGCGAGCACGGTTGACGTGCGTAACACTCATCCAATGCTGTTCGTTGTTTAATTAGTTGATGGTTTTCAAGCAATTGCATAAAAAGACATAACAAAATCATCATCAATATACTAAACGTATAAAAAATGCTCGAGATTAAATTTCATTCCTTTTCTTCACGATATAACTCCAATAAAGTTTTATTTTCATTATAATTTCATTCTTTATCGACTCTTTTTTAAGCAAACGGTGGACGAACTTCGGGTTCACTTTTGAGATATGATTTTCGAACCATTTGTAATTGCAAATTTGTCTCCGTTATTATCTTTTTTTATCCTTCCACTTCAAGGATAATTAGCAATTTGAGTTAATTTGGAGAGTTGAACAAAAATGAGGGTCCAACTTTTATATGCTCGCGGATGGGTGCGCGTTATAGCTCAGTGCCAAGACAGCAGGGAATTGTAAATCCTTTTTATTCTCTCCGGTCCTCAATCAGCACCACAGATTTAAATACGGATTCGAGTTCCAAGAGGCATTATTACATATACATAATCGGAGATGTATATATATATATATATATATATATATATTATATATATATATAATATACAATGCATTTCAGAGTCCTGAAAACGTCATTGCAAGGCTTTTCATTGCCTCAAATTTGGCACTTCCTTCGTCGAACTAACTTTTACTTTGAGAGCTTCTTTCTCAGGTTACATTTGACTGTAATACATCCAGGGACCTCTACAGATGCGACACAAGCGCATCTCATTGTCAGTTTCAGTTTCCCACTGATGGACATCTTATTTCAAATGGCGAATTTCCATAGACGTAGGTTGCAAATGACATCACGGAACAGAAAGAAAATAACTATTCCGATATAAGAAATTAAAATGGAAATGAAGAAATGATAATCTTTTGCAATAAAAAAAAATACTTTACGATGATTCGGTCACGCGATTGCTTGCGCTTGTGTCTGAAATGATTTCCAAGTTTCCTAGAAGATGAAATTGTAACGTTTGTTTTTATTGCATGAATTGTCAAATTTTAATAAAAACAGTGCAACACGATTTTCATTTTCTTCCAACAAAAACTATTATTATTTGAAAAATGTATTATGAATTATTCCAAAAGAATGTGACTTTTTCAAGTAAATTTTGTAATCAAGTTTATTTATTTCTTGTTCTCGAGAGTACTTCCAATGCGGTGGCAAGCTCAACAAACATCGTCAAGGCTATTCGTTATTTGTAGTCTTCGAGTTTTAATTAAAAGGATTCACGCAGTTTTCGATTCATGAGTGCTCTGGAAAACTTTGAACAGTATTTACCAACCGAGCCCGCAGGTACGAGCGTTGTCGTGAGCTCGTGCCCGGAAACAGCCTAAACTGGCAAAATCATTGTTGCTTAATTATAATTCACTGAAGCACTTTGCACGGTGCGCTAATCGCGGCTGTCGCTTGTTTCACCCCCGTCGTGCAATTATTGCAATTAGTTTGGACGTTGCGTGCCACGGATAAAATCAATTTGGGGGAAAAGCCCGCGTTTAGAGCAATTTTCTTGCCACTCCGTGCTTCAACACTCGTGGGCTTGCTCTCCTATTGATTCTCCAGCTAATGAAAATTTAACGGCTTAGCTCGAATTGCTGAAAGTTCGGTTTCTTTCGTTGCAATTTTACCGGGACGGAAAACGAATTGAGTTCTCGTGTCTTGGGAATTTCTTGAGACTTCATTACGTCTTGAATATGTATCAGCTCTTCGGACATAAATACATCAATTATTCCACGTTATACGCTGCCACTTTCAGCACTTCTATTTCCTGAATTCCAACATACACCCTTACGGGTTTTCGCGTACTACCCTTCTCAATTGAAACCTCTCTTATTACCCCCTACCCGCACTTTTGCCAACAAGGAACGTCACTTTAGTGTCCGCCATTGATTTTGTCGAAACTCATCTATGTGATGAAGCAATGGAAACTATTAGAGACGTATTTATTTTCACCGGCGGGAAAGTGGTTTTGAGGGGGGAAACCACCCTTCAGAGAACGGCGTGTCACCCCGTAATTAAATTAAAAAAAAATACTTTTGAAGTGGATTTCTTATCGCTGTACATCAGAAGAATTTTGGTTTTTGTTTCATCCAGATCAGTGGACTGCTTGTGGGTGAAACTGCAAAATCATCCCTCGATACGCCATTCTATAAGGGGTTGGTTTTTCCCCCTTAAAAGCGTTTTTGCGCCGATAAAGAATACGTGTCTAATAGTTTTCAATGATTCATCACGTATACGATTTTCAACAAAATCGAAGGCGGACACGTAAGTGATGTTTGCTGTAAGCTAACGTAACTTCCGTTGCATTCACAGATGTCTTAAGACAGTATTGTTGTCTAGAGTGCCGTTTGGGAGTCTATCTTAAGGATGGAACATACTTTGAACGGAACAAGTTTGATTTTTGAATTTTTTTTACACGTTATTGATTCTTCAAAAATATGTACCAATGAAAAACGATTTAGTATCATCTACTTTTTTATGTTTATTTACAACAATGTGAGGAAAACGCCAGCCATTGGCGACGAGTGTTGTCGACACTGTATCAACTTGAAAAAACAAAATATTCTCAATTTGTATAAGTGTTTTGATGATTAGTACCAGATTGAGCTAAAAAAACAACATGGCGGGATATTAAACTTTGATTATCAATTTTTACTATTTTTCTGGCCATTCTATAAGTTATATAAAAAACTTAAAAAAAATTATTTTGACTCAATTCTACCGCTACTATTGAAAAACTGTCTACTGATAGTGTACGCTAATAATTGCTGCGTCTCGACCGCGCTCCCCGAGCGTAATCCTTATAGTTTCTATAACTCGGCTATGATTATGAGTATTATAAACGGTTTTCACATACGTTTTCAGAAAGATCTCTGTAATAATAAAACGAAAATTAAGAAACTATTTTTTTATATTTCTCGTTATTAGTACTGCCTTAAGCTGTACCGCTTTTGCCGGGAGTACGGGGATACTGGAAAACGCGTACCAGTATAGACGGCCGCATCTTCTTCTTATCCTCTGTTGCACAGACGTTTTACTTAATCAAGTTTTACGTATCTACTGCAAGGTGTCAGAAGTATTGGTCTTTCGCTGACTGGTTGTTTCGCCAGTTGGTGCACGGGCGAGCGGTCACCGCTCCGAGTATTGGCCATGCACAACACTACTTAAGGGGTGTAAAAGAAATGCAGTTCTCAACCCAGAGGTACACATATTGAGAGCCTTTTACAAAAATCACCAAAAAATGCAGAAAAACAACAAAAACATAGCCACCGGCAGATTGAATTTTTTTTCGCGACGTTTTGCGGTGGACACTCACCAGCATGAATGGTCCATCTGAAATCTCAAAACCAAACGGGTTATTCAAGTTGATAGGAAATACGAGTCGTTGACAGTCGTCGATGTTTCAAATAATTTTTTTTAACAGCGTGGCGATGAATTGAACCTCAAGCGTATAAAATCTATGAAAAAAGTTGTCATTTTTACGTCATTTTTACATTTAAACGATCGATTTAAAAAAATGAGATCGTCAACGACCTTGAAATGTTGGTCATCGCATTTCCTGCAAATTTGGAAACAATCGATCAAATGGTTTTCGAGATATCATGTCCACCGACTTTAAAAATTATTTCGATAAAAACGCCTTTAAAGTATGGTGCTGCTACCGCTCGCCTGGCCGGCTATTGGAAGCCGTAGCTCATTCAATTTTAAGACAATTTCAATTAACTTTTCAGGGGATATATATGAAAAGGTGATACCATCGAAATAAAATATTTCTGGAAAATGCAATTTTTGGCCCACCTGAGTTAATGAAGCCCGCAAACTCAAAGCGTGACCAAAACAAGATTCATTTAAAAAAATTTAGCAACGCCTTATCTTTTCTTCCCAATTTTATTTATACGATGGTAAATTAGAGTCGCCATCCGCGTGAGTATCCAATCACGACCAATGACTAGCGCCCACGAAAAGGATGTATGAATAGCATTGTACATCGCGTGCGATTTTCCTATTGATTAAAAGTCTGTGCAAAAACACCCACGTCTAGCAGCGCTTCCATCCATATATATATATATATATATATATATATATATATATCTACGCCCAAGAAACACACAACGTTTTGTATATCTATCGATGTAATGTTTCTACGGTATCTATTTTAGGCCACGTGCTTCAATATCGTTACCGAGGATTCCTTAAAACACGAGACACTATTTTTAGACCCAAACAATTCCATTCAGGGGCGAAAAAGGGCCTCGACGCGCCAGACTTTATCCAGTCAATTAAAATGAAGGTATCTATAGGATCCATCGGGTACATTGACGTTATCGCACGAAAATACAACGTCGATGGTGAGGAATACAGAGCCGAGGACGTCGAACTTTCGCGGGGCCCTGGGAAACCGCGATGTTTCGTAATTCAAGAAGGCTGGAGCGTTAGACACAATGCAAGATTAAAAAAAAAGTATATGTTGTTGTCTAGACTATGTTAACGAAAAAAAAACATTTTTTATTCGAAATAATTTTTTTCCGTTAAATTCCGCACAAATTAAAAATAAACCGTTTTAGGCCTGACGAAGCTGAATTGGAAATCACGGAATCATTAATAGCATTATTAGAGATGAGAGCGATAAAAATTTTCTAAAAAAATATGATTAAATCGGAAAAAAATTGAAGGAAAAATGGAGCCGCGATAAGACTAGTCTTAAAAATCAAAGAATGAGTTACTCTACTTTAGATAATTTTTTTCAAAAAATAAAAAAAGGCAATCATCTTTTAAAAAATAATTTTTACTTTAGAAGCAAAAATACACGTTGACATTGATAATTGATAGGTTTTTCATATTTTTTAACGAAAGTATCGTTCAAAATTTAAAAAAATTATGTAGCGACATTTGTTGATATGTCAGTTAATTCAGGAATTATTAATGTTTAAACGTCTCCAAAACTTCCTAAATCAAATTTTTTTGGAAATTATAATACCTAAAAGAGATAAAAAACTAAAAGTTGCTGTGAATATTCCTTTCATGAGGTACAATTTCACAAAAAAAATCAAGAAAATAAAAAATGGTCAGGGTCACGGGCTAGGTGAAATTGCGTGGAATATCCAATATATAGGTATTAACGGAGACGTAGCAGATGTAGATATGGTCGGCGCACGTTAAAAAAATCGTAAAAATTAAATATCTCGAAAACTATTGCGAGTCGCCAAAAAAGGCGTTGTTTCAAAATATTTAAAAAAGAAAGGTTCGTGCAAAATTCCAGCTCTATCGAAGGTTGAGGGTTTTCGGAACTTTACCAAAAAAAACCCTATCTCGACGACCATATATATTCAATATTAAACCATCAAGGTTTGATTAATGATTGAGAATCCTGGCTGGCGAATGAAGAGTATTGTTGCCATCCTCAATGTCCGCGAAGTTGTCGTATTTTGGCAATAATTAATATTAATCAATAGTAATAATAAATAAACTCGTGACATTAATTTAATTGCGCATAATTATAAATGACTCAGAATTTTACTCTGAGTTGTATAAAAAATTCAGTGACGTAGTTTTTTTTCATAATAATCATCGATAACGTTATACTTTTTCAAGTTTGTAGAAACACAACCGTTTTTCTTATTCCCCTGATAAAGATATCAAAATGCACAATTCTGTTCTTTAATTAAATATTTTCTAAACAATTAGCATCTACAGAATAAATCTGTGGCTCGAATGCATTTATTACGGTTCATTGAAAAAAATTATAAGCAGTCATTTTACTCAACTGGACTGCTCCAACCTCCTTAAAATGTTTAACGCCCACCCGATAATGATGCGAGCCAGTAAGGGCGCTTTCCTTGTTATCTTCAAGTTAATTTTTATAATGCTGTTACCTCGCACATACCCGCATGCCGGACAGTTCTCCATTAAACTGGTGCGATGCACAATGTCTCTCGCAACCCGTGAATAATAACTTGGTCAACTCGTTTTATCGCGAAACCCTCGTGACCCTCTGGTGCACATGCATCCACGAGCGTCCATTCCATTCGCGGTCTATACGTTGTCCGGAAAACTTTGGAGGATCCTAAAATCGCCGTCAGGTCGAGTAAAAGAAAATGCGAATAAATTCCAAAGAATCTAGTATTCAATTACCGGTACGATAAATCTCCACTTTTCTTTTTGGTGAGAAAAAAGTCACGTTCGGAATCTTCTTCAATCTAAATGGGTACAGAGTACCATGAATGGTACCTAAGGACGTTCGTTTTGCTTCGGAAAACTTGCATTTTTGAATTAAAACCTGATCATTACGAGTCCGTGTTATACTCGAACGAAAGATTCGATAACTGTCAATAATAATCGTCATGATTTGAAATGGAGGCTATAGGCAAGTAGCAACAAAAGTCTATACTGGTTTTGATTTAAAGGCCTACTCCTAGATGGAATTTTTGAAAATACCGGTTGTGGGTTTTCGGCGAATTCTCAAAAATTTCAAAAATATTATCTGAAAATTTCAAACCCATCTGTTTAAAAATTAGTGAGTTATAGATCTATAGGTTCCGCGAACCGGCGATCTTTAAACACGTTTATCTTTAAATGACTTTTCCAAAACCTATGCCCACGATAACTCAGAATCCACTGCACCGATCAACTTCAAATTTTACGAGCTTCTTTTACACATCAAAAAGCGGTATTCGCACGAAGGAATTTTGCACACGTTCTCTTCATCAACGAAAATGGAGTGTTTTTTTCACTAAAAATCGTTTCACCTTGACCTGCGGCCATGCTTTCAACAATCATCATTTTATTGAATCCTTCGTCCAATCCCTAGACAGTTCCATGCAAAAACTAAAAGCGTTAGTTTTTTTTTACTTCCGATGATCTGTTTCCGAGCAGCAGTGATCACCGCGAAGGTTGTTTTTCAAACAGCGCTCTGCACAAACCACTCCATCGACCACATTTACACAACTATTCAATACAAAAATTGTAAAAGCTCCCTAAAACCACACTCTTCATGCAAAAAAATGGAAACCCTGCTCACGTTTTCCCAAAAATAAATTACAAAATCTTCTCTTCGTCCCAGCCACTAGCGAGATATCACCCGCTAAGAAAGTCTACCCTAACTCAGCAGACCATTGCATCCGAAGTATTCTCCATTATTGTACGAAATCATTTTTGTTCTCTAAATCCCACCCCGCGATAGGTGAAACCCGAGAAAAGAAATTAGTCCCAGGAAATTGCGCAGCCTTTTCGAGCAATCAATATTCGTCTGCAGGAATGAAAAAAGAGTTTATTGAAATATTTTTCCGGTTTTTTCTCGCAGAATTGATTAAAACTCGTTTGTCGTCAGAGCGACATCGATTTCCGACAAAGCTCTGGTAACTGGCTGATCCTAATGCCTCTCCTCACTGTGCAGTTCAATCTTGCAAAGTAGGACATGAGCCCTGTGCCTGTACAAAGTGCACACACACACACACACACACACACACGCGCGCGCGCATACACACACACATACATACATACATACATACATACATACATACATACATACATACATACATACATACATACATACATACATACATACATACATACATACATACATACATACATACATACATACATACATACATACATACATACATACATACATACATACATACATACATACATACATACATACATACATACATACATACATACATACATACATACATACATACATACATACATACATACATACATACATACATACATACATACATACATACATACATACATACATACATACATACATACATACATACATACATACATACATACATACATACATTCATTGGTGTATGTACCTACACCCTTATACGGTCTCACGTAAATCAGCAACCCCCATGCAAACCTTCCGCGATAAATACTCACTCGCTTTTCCAAATACGTATACATATATAGATTGCGCGAATATGGAATATACCAAACAGCTTTTGCGCCTCTAGTCTGCCTACGAACGCCTGAGGGATACGGGAAATTCCCCGGCTCTTTACTCAGGGTGTCGCTCCAGCGTTGCCACCGAACAGAGAGGGAGAGAGAGAGAGAGATGCACAGGTCTACCCAGAGATCGTGAGAAGACGTTGCCCCAATTACCCTCTTCTCCAACTTTGCCGAATTCCTCGCCCTTGGGACGGAGGAAACGGATGTCACAGTGGGATGAGTCTTGCCGTGATGATGAATCGATGAGAAACGAAAATCGCGTTTGCAAACGCATTCGTGGCAAACACGGTCCGAGCATTAGCAAATATTAATCAAACCGGTTGATACGAGATAGAAAATAGTCGGGACAAATGGAGGATACGAGATTGGTACATGGCAATGTGAAAATCAGATCCAGAATGGCCGAGAAATTGGAGCTATGATGCGGTGACCGTGTCATTACGCGAGTGAGCTTTTCTACAGAAGGAGAGATCCAGAAGTGATTCGGTTGCGCTACATGCACATCGACACGCTACAGTTATTACGTATCAAATGTATCTGGTGAGATACATTTGATATTAACATGTGCAAAATGGATAGACATCTCGTTGGTACGTCTATACGGTTTAACGGACTCGTACATACTCGCGGATTAGCAACATTCCTGGCGCAGCTCCAACCCTCTCTATTTCTCATTCTCTCGTTGCCCCCCCCCCCTTGCTCATATCCGTCCGCAAGCTCCACATTGCCCATCTCACTAGCGGACAGGCATCGCATTCGTGCGCCTTCACGAATTACTCGCAATATTATGTTATCGTAGCTTAAATTGTTTCCATCCCTTTTTGCCTTGCAACCCTTCTTGCCGCGCACGTTGTTCGTATCAATCGGTTGATTAGCGCCGGGGTAAACCGCAGCTTTTCGACACTACGAATGAGGCGCGGAAAAGACGGCGGAGGGTCTAGAGTGGCTATGGAATGATCATTTCATGTCGATGACGACAAACAGGTAGGGAAATCAGAGGGCAAATGCTTAGTCCGCATGATAAGGGTGATTGATGTATGAGTTTGATCGCGAGGTCTTAGCGAACTCAAAATTGAGGTGTTCCTTCCACGAATCCGAATATATACCAACCAACTGATTATCGTCTATAATCTGGTAAAAATACATCCCAGTATATTGGTAAAATTTCAAGCCAAGTTTGAATAAAAAATGACGACTCTAAAAATCGTCTCATTTGTACGGTGCTCTATGGAGATGACATGCTAGCCATATTTCTATTTAATCATTTATACACTAAATAACTTAATATCTAAAACCCTAAACTAAAAAAACTAAAAAAAAAAATAACTAAAATCCGAAAATTCCGCAACGACAATAAATACCGAGGGTCACCGAATGTTAAAAACGAAATGATGATGAAACTTGAAAAAATGTGAGTAGCAGAGGAATTTTAGTAGACGCGACTTTTCAGAGAAAATGTAAAGATGTCTAAAACTACTAAATTTGCGCGAACATTTTATTCCAGTTTATCGTTGGGTATAAAAATAATAATTGATCATGATTTATTTTTATTAAGCGCCACTGCAATTTATCTAGGATTCAGAAGGGCCCTCCTTATGCACCTACAAAATAAGGCCCTCCACGAAAGGAATACCGTATGGCGGGAGCCTGAATTCGACGGTCCAAAAAAGCGTTTTCTCCGGGAATTTTTTTAGAAGGGAAAAACCCAGTGAACATTAAGGTATCCTTTCGTGTATAATTGAAATGAACAAAAAACGTTTCAACATGGAACAATAAATGACTGCAGATTTATCAGCCTATTCCATTTGCGTCTTGCCACTGCAGTCCCCAATCGGCGGGAAAGATGCAGCTCGTAATTCTTGACTGAAGCAAAAAAAAACAACGAAATTTCAATTATATATTTTTTTTCCGGATGAATTAAGGAAAAGCTGAAAAAATCTTGAAATCCTAACTTTTCTCAGGTTTGAAAAGAAAATGTGTTTAAAAAAAATACTTTAACGTGCTGGAAAAATTATTCAAAAAGACTTTTTCAACGACTTTTTTTATTCGCTCAGAAGAGATTTTCATACTGAATAAAATAAACTTTGGCTTGATGCAATAGGTCGTTTAGTTTTTTGCTATCACGGCCGCCAATTAGGAAAAATCGTGAGAATGAAAACTGGAGAAAACGCGTTTCAAAGTTTTCAATGGGAGGAAATATCAATATCAAATATCAATCGCTTCTCGGCTTTTGGCCTTGTATCTTCGAAAATATTTATAATTGGCCTCTGTAACTTTGTGAATATATTCTTGGATAGTTTATCCATCGATTTAAGCAATAAAAAAGAACGATTTTTTGGACCTTTTAATTTAGGCCCCGGTCTTAAATCTGCGATGGGAGGTGGCACGCGGTAGGTGGCGCGTCGAGAGGGATGGAAAATGCATGGAGTTGAGGAATTTTTTTTATATAAAATAAATAATTTTGGAAATAGGTTTCAACGTATTCTATTCTTCTATCAATGAAGAGTAAATTGCAATTGTATTTGGATTTGGGAATGATGGCTCTGCAAATTGAATTATCTTTCAATTGCGCAGAGATTCATGTGAATCGGTTGATGGGTTGAAGCTGTAAAAAAATGCGTTTAGAGCGTTACACCTAGTTCGCGGTCGGAAAAAAGAGGTGTTTTTGTGAATTTTTTTTTTTGGGAAATGGGGGCAGGGTTTTAACTTTTATTTTATAGTAATATCATTTCAAGTATCTTTGACGATTTTTTTATTGGGAAATATTTATAAACGACGGAGATACATTAAATTGCACAGAACACTGTGCAAAAAAGGTCATTCGCGGTGACCACTCCTGCTCGGGAACAAATCATCTGAAATTAAAAAACCAAATGAATTTTGTCTTTGTATCGTATTATGTAGTCTTTAATCGGAGGATTCAATAAAATAATGTTTTATGAAAAAAAAGGTCGCCGATCGAAAGTGATCGTCGAAATTTCGGTGAAAAAAACACTCTATTTTCCTTGATATAAAAAAAAAAGTATGCATTGAAAAAAATCCATTCGATTAAGGACTGCCTTTTGATACACAAAAAATGTCTGTGAAATTTGAATCAGATCGGTTTAGTTGTTTTTGAGATATTTTGGTCACCGATCTTGAAAAAGTGATTCCAAGAAAAACGCGTTTAAAGTTTTACGTCAGGTATGTACGTAGGTTCGCCGGACCTACCTGTAAACGCTCATAACTCCCCCATTTTTCAACGGACCGACTTGAAATTTTCAGAGAATATTTTTGAAAGCCTACATTATAAGAACCAATCGAAAACGAAAAATCGATTTAAAAAAGATTCCCACTAGATGTGACCCCTTCAAGTTTAATGTTATGAAAAATCGTATTCAACGTTCGTTTCTGACAACCCAAACAAACAAACCCACGTGTTCTAAACATTTCGAGGATGAAAATTATGTATAAAAAAATCGAATTTCCCATCGTCATAGACGGTAACCTGTCCTTAAAAAAAACGAAGGATTATCTGAACCGTGATTTTGGAGCATCAGGGACATTGGGAGAGAAAAGGTGTACGAAAGGGAGGATCGGCCCTGCGATAGGAAGAGCGGGTCGTACCGTTCGCGATGAAGGTGTGTGTAAGGACCAAGAGGTCGGAGGACCGCGAAGCAGGACGAGCCTGGCTGCTCGAGAGTAGGAGAGGAACAGGGCGCAGACGGTGGGAGTGATCAATACTCCCCCTATACTACCCGTGAGAGCAACACAGACGAAACCGGAGTCCCGAAGGACACTACGATTTTTTCGGCAAAAAGAGTTCGAAAAAAAAATTTCCTACCCTGCCCTTCTCTTTTTTCTTACTTTAACGAATTTGGTCACTTTTTTCGATTCTATTTTGTGACGCAGGTGGAAAAAAAAGTTCCACGTAATTTTTCGCGACAAGGCTCTTTAGTTTTCGTTTCTTTTTTTTTTCATCGATCCCTTCGCACCTCCATTTTTCCTTTCAAGCTTCGACGACCCCTGTCATCCTGTTTTTCCATTTCATTCGACGTCGCGCCCGTGACGGGTGAAAAGCCCGAGCCCCGGAAAGAAAAGAACGAAAATCGGTCTCCGGATTTCGTTTCCGGTCCGATGGACGTGGGACTTCAGTTTCCCCGCATCGATACGCTTTCCGGGAGCTATCTCGCGTCTCTTTCCGAATCTGCTCTCGTATTCGAGGATAACTCGCATCTATGTCTGGACACACGTGTCACGGATATCCGCTTTTTATTAGTTCGATGGTAGGCCACGTATCGGTCGCATCGCTCTTTCCTCATTCTACGTGTGTGCATAATTGTGATACGTTGTTTTTTCTCGAGCGATGGAGAAATAATTGTCCGTGGATTCAACGGAAGTTGGGCTGGATTAGCGAAGATTAGCGAAGTCTGAAAATTTTGAGGGAGGACACCATTGTGATGGGCCGAAAAAGCTCATTTTTCAGATTGTGTTTTGTTTACCAGATTATTTATTTGAGATTTGGAGGAAAGGTATGTTTTTAAGCATACATTGAAATTATTTTGTGTAGATTTTTATTTGAAAAAATTAAATTAACAATGTTATCGAGGTATAATTGAGGCTCTGTATACAAAATGTGTTCCGAACCCCGGATCGATAATTCGACAGTGGTTGGTCCGAAAAACAAAAATAACAAAGTTTAATAATCTATATAAATATATCTCGTTGTACGTACGCGTTTAAAGAAAAGAATGTCACAGAATGGCGGGTGTTGAAAAAAGTGTAAATTTACCGAAATTTTTACTCATATTCGGGGGCTTAAAAAATACTAAATTAAACAAAATGGTTCCGTACAACGATAGCTACCTCAAGTACGGAGAATTTTTTTTTGTTTTCAAATTGAACATCAGAAAATGCTAGGTAGAGGGAGCTATAATTTTTTATAATATTTCTATAGTAATATAATTCTTAAAATTTTTACATAATTGTATAATAATAATTTTTTCGGCCAGGACGAGAAAAGTCGTTTCGAGGAAAACGCAATTGAAAGTTTTAGTACACGTAAATTGTTGCGCTACCTGCTCTCACTGAATCGTCTGTAACTCGGACAATTTTTAATATTTTAGCTTGACCTTTTTCCGCATATTCTTGAATACGTATACTTTAAGAAAATGATGGAAAAAAATCGTTTTTAACCCGTCGCAGTGGTCTCCCGCCTCAAGTCGGTATTGTTGTCTAGCGCGCTATTGGGGAGGAGCTTGTTAGAATGAAATAACTAAAAACATCGATACACATTTTTATTGATCCTTTAAGAATATGTACAAATTAAAAAAAAATAGATATTATTATCATGTACTTTTGTACGTTTGTTTACAACGGTGCGTGAAAACGCCCCCAATTGGCGATCCCCCAGTCCGAAAAAAAAACCAAAAAAATTCTTAATCTGTATGAGTATAGTGATGTGTAGTACCAGATTCAGCAATAAAAATCATGCCAAATATTGCTTATCAATTTTTCCTACTTTTCCGGACATTCTACGAGTTATCCGTAAAAAATGTACTCAATTATGAGCTCATTTAAGATCGGTTATCGAGTGTTCAAAGTTGCCAACTCTTGACCGCGCTGCCCGAGCCTATTTCTTATAATTTCCACAACTCGCCTAATTTCGCGAGCATCATTAAACGGTTTTCACAGACGTATTCAGGAAGGTCCGAAAAATAATCAAGTAAAAGTTCAAAAAACGATTCTTCTTCAACTTTGTATACAACGATACTGCCTCAAACTATAGTGCAGCTGCAAAAAAGCAATTGAATTACATCAATTATAAAGTTAACGAAAAAAAATCAAGAGACCTGCTCTCTGATAATCCAGATATTGATCGTTTTGCTATACCGAATTGCCCAACGAAAAATAAATCACCGTCGCCGCTGTGTTTCGAGCAGGTGATTTATATCGTACCACCGGAAGTGTACGATCACCGTAGTCCAGTTGGAGAACGGATGCTTCGTGACGATTTCACTACGAGACGGCGAATGTTTCCGTGCCTGTACTAGTCGAATTGTTAATAAGGTTTACCGGAACGTCTTGGCATTAACATCCTCCGTAGGAGTGGGGGCGAGCGCGACGAAGAGAGTGAAGGGCAGTCGGAAGTGAGTGGAAGAGCAATTGCCACTGTATGTACTGCAATCACAAACGGTGATAGTCCATCTTCGTTTATATATCGCTCGATGCAGACGTCGTGTCGGAGTAACATCTGCGCCCTATAGTGCTGCATTTCGCCCTTCGCATTTGTGCCCTAAAAGCTTTCATTTGAAGCTGCAACGTCATTCCGGCACTCCTGGAAGTCTCGGTGCGTCGAGAAAACGAGGAAGCTGACAAAGAGCAGACGGTATCCTTTGTCCTCGGACTTCCGTCGTCGAGCAGTTCCGCTCGAAAGGAAAGGCTTTTCTATCTATATAAAGACCTCTCTGCCTCCTCCTCCCTCTCGACTCTCACGACTCAGCACGGGCGTAATGAATCCAAACGATTCACCGTCATTTCGAATTGACTATGGAAATATCTCGCTCGACGAGTACCGACTCAATTGGACACTTTCGCCACCGGATGAGTCTAGAAAAATCTCTTGGCCACGGAGCCTCGATGAAATACTGCGATGGTGATCAAAATTTAGCCCATCGGAGCCTCGTTTGTTCTTGACGGGCATGCAAAATTTTGCATCGTCCTGCAGACCCTTCGAAGAAATATCCAACTTTTGATTGTGATATTTCACGCGTTCTGGGGGAACGTCATTTTACCCTCGGATATACGATGAGAAAGAATGATGAAAAAATGGTATAGAATTCCAGTTTCGTCAGGCGGATTTATGAGAGAGAATTTATGATAGAAACTTTTCCCAAAATATTGAAATCATTCATTACATTTTGCGTTTTGTAATTCTTATTTTCTCGCTTGGGACTCTCAACTTTACGAACCCAAACAATTCCATCTGACAGTTCGATTTGAAGTATCAGGTCTGTGTGGCTCACCGGAAAAAAAAGTTTGGAATATTTTTTACAATACTAAAAAGCAATCGAGATAAGGCTTGGAGGTTTTTTTAAAACATATGTTGATGTATGTACAAAAAATTCGTTAACAAAAAAAAATGCAAAATACCGACTGGTAGCTACACTGGAAGCCTTTTTTGGCGCTCTGCGGGAGGACGCGAAACTTTTATGGATCACAACCCAGAAAAAAGGAACCCAATTTCGTCATTTACAATCTAGCCAATCGCTAGGTGACAGTACATGTGTCACACATAACCTCACTTTGTCGTTCGTATCTGTCGTTGACTGGACCGTTACGATCTAGTCGTGAGGTGGCACTTTGATTGCAATGCAGCGGCATCTGCAGTGTAGATGGCTTGTAGTCGCTAGATAAGGGCTAGGTCACAAAACATACAGAATATTACCAGCTCAAAGTGAGATAAGCATTGGGTAGTTCGTATGAGATCAATTCGGCGAGCCACTCACGAGCACGTAACGCAGACCGGCTAACCATGGCTTAAGCCGAAAAAAATCGATCAAAAATTTGATCACATGTAACGCTAAGATTTCGAGATTGGGTGTAACGCATGAAGCAGGATTCAGACATTACGTTGAGGGGCCACATCTACCTAGAGCATCGAACAAAAATTCCAAAATACCGACTTTTGTTTCTGGCAAACGTTTGGTGAAAATGAAACCCATTTTTTCAACACAATTGCATATATTGAGAGATAAAAAAAAAAGCACCAAAAAATACGGAAAAGCAACAAAGTTTTTTCCGCGACGTTCGGCGGTGGACACTCCTCAGCTCAAACGGCTGATCCGAAATCTAAAAACCAAACGAGTTTCTCAAGTTAACAATAAATACGAGTCGTTGACGATCCTCGATTTTTCAAATAATATTTTTTAACAACATCGCAACGAATTGAAACTCGAGTATACAAAATACATGAAAAAAATCGTCATTTTTACAAAACTATTAAAAAATAAAGATCGATTTTGAAAAAGTGAAATCGTCAACGACCTTCAACTGTTTTTCGTCGGATCTCCCGTGAATTTGGAAACAATCCATCAAGTGGTCCGAGAGAAATCATGCCCGTTAACCTTCAAAACACTGTTTCGAGAAAAGCGCGTTTAAAGCTTGAAGTGTATGGTGCAATATTTCAATGACATTTTCAGGGAATATAGCTAAAGGGTGATAGTATCGAATAAAAATATGTTTGGAAAAGGCAATTTTTTTTACCCACCTACGTACATATAGCCCGTTAACTTTGCTCCATTTGGGTTCGAACTTGACGCTCGGGTATCGCGAATGGCATTGATCGACGAGTATAATTGACATACGAGTTTTACGTTTCTTTTCAACAACTCTCCCATCCAGAATGACAAAAATGCCGAAGATGGATCGCTCGTTCGGCTAATTAAATTACGCTTTGATACGATTATCGTGATACTCGATGGGTAGAGTCTTTGTCAAGGAAGCTGTGTATCAAACGCGCACACGCGACATATGGGTGAGGTCGTTATGTTTTATAGTCGTCGCGAAAAGCCGCGGCTGCGATATATAATCGCGTTTATCCACTCGTGCGTGACCGGAAGCTGTTAACTTGAACGGATACCGCAACGCCGTTGCTTGTTTCTCTCTCTCTCACTCCCTCCCTCCCTCCCTCTCTCTCTCTCTCTCTCTCTCTCTCTCTCTCTCTCTCTCTCTCTCTCTCTCTCTCTCTCTCTCTCTCTCTCTCTCTCTCTCTCTCTCTCTCTCGCGTTATACCATATTTCTCTAGCTGTCTCGCAGCTGCGATACGGTGCATCTCGCTAACGTGATTTCTCGTATACCAGATACGCGTCATCGTATCTTCCCTTGACAATCCCTTCTCCCTGCTAGTCCCAACTGTCGTAGTCGCGTTATTCGCGCGCCCACAGTTCCCTCTCGTCATCCCTTAATCCCCCACCCCTGTTAAATTCTGCACGCGCATCTTCGCGTAATCTCTTCAGCTTACATCCAATCGGTAAAGTATGGCACAGATCGGAAGGAATTAGCTCCTAATCAGATTCGCCGAGCACGTAGGTACTTTTAGCTCTATCCGCGATTTCGATCCAATTCCCGTAACGCGCCTGACTTATTGTACAGGATGGAGATAGCGAAGGGTGGAAGAGTGGAGCGGAAGGGAGGAAAAAAAGGTCCGATGGGTTATTTCACCTACGAATAATTACCGTTCCAGTTTTCATTTCGTTACAATTTTTGGTCAAAACTTTTGAACGTACGGTGACGCTTAAGAAATACCCGTGGCAGCCGAACTCAAAAATTGGTTCGGTTATTCGGGAACTACATTTTCATCGCTTGCGCTATGCACATAACGAAAATGTTTTCACGACGTTTGGCGGTGGACACTCTCCAGCTCAAACAGTCCATCTGAAATCTCAAAAACAAACGGGTTATTCGAAGTAACAATGAACCCGAGTCGTTGACGATCGTCGATTTTCAAAATCATTATTTTTAACAACATGGCGACGAACTGAACCACAAGCATACAAAATATAAAAAAAGTCGTCATTCTTAAGTAACTATAAAAAAATGAAGATCGATTTTGAAAAAGTGAGGTCGTCAACGATCTTTTGATGTTTCTCACCGTATCTCCTGGAAATTTGGAAACAATCCATCGAGTGGTTCTCGAGATATCATGTCCACCGACTTTAAAAACAGTGCTTCGAGAAAAACGCCGACGGTTGGAAGCTGTAGCTCATTCAATTTTAGAAATATTTCAATGACAGTTTCAGGGAATATAGCTAAAAGGTGATACCATCGAATGAAAATATTTTTGGAAAATGCTATTTTTTGACTCTTTTCTCAACCTTATCTGTATACTGATCCAATTTTACCACTCAAAATTGATACTTTCCGTAAGAACACGGAAATACATATTTTTTAGATAATCCAAGTTTATTGAAAAGTTTAAGATTTATTAAATATTTTTACTTTGCATAAGCTTTTATTCCGTGATGTTAAACGGTGTCCGAGCCTATAAATCTCAAACATATATACCAACATCCATTTATATATATATATATATTATGTATATCATATTATATATTATATACCAGGTGTAGAAGTATGAAACCGGAATTTTTCTGTAAAAATTACACGTCTGTTGTTTGAAAATGATAAAAACGAATGGAGACGGCTTTCTGCATCACATTCAATTGATCCGCGAGTTCTTGTTGACTTTGTGTATCATCTTCATCCAATAAGGCTTGCAATTCGTTGTCTGCGAACTTTTTCAGTGGTTTCCCACGCTTTTCGTTTCTCACGTCAAAATCACCCCTTTTGAATTTTTTGAACCACTCGAAACACTGTTTTATGAAGAGCATGTTCACCGTAAGCTTCAACAAGCATTCGATGCGATTCTGCAGCAGTTTTCTTCAAATGATAACAGAAAGCCAATGCTGTCCGCAAATTGTAGTTCGTAGGCACAAAACTCGACATCTTTAAGGGTATAGAAAAAAATACCGGTGTAGGGAACTTGGGTTGGTGTGTGATGAAAATCTTCGTCAGCTGTTAGAGGGAGATGATGGCGCTGCAGAAACGGTCTTACGGTCCCTAGACTGATGGCTAGCACCATCCATAGGGAAATTCCGATTTCATACTTCTACACCTGGTAATATATATATATTAACTTATAACAGTCAATAATTACAAAAAAAGAAAGCCTTTCTTAAAAGAACTGCTAACGACACTCACTGAAATTTATTTCAAAACCCTGTGTAGTAACTTGAAATATAGGTTGATATAGGTCTCAGCAGTAGTCACTTGACAAAAGAATCATACGAAATTTTCAAAAGCCGGGAATCTTCTTGCTCCACTTCTGTAATCTTTGGCTCTCGACGCCAAAAAGGTTGACTTTGTAAAAAAAAGCGATCGGACAGTGAATCAAATAAAAATTCTACCAATCCCTGTCGATCCTTTCGATTCCTCTTTCCTCACGTAAAAATCGTTTTGCGGAGTACATTTTTTTCCAAGTAACTATATACAAATGTAATTTCATTTAAGAACGCTACTTTCCCGTGGGGTATGCACGAGTAGAGTTTTTATTAGGTCACTTGAAAAGTGGCCCGATGCAACGAGGGTCTCTTGTCGCAAGAGATATATCCTCCTGTCCCATTTCTTGCTCGCGGCCGTACACCTCGCCGTATGTAGCCGCGTAGAATGGTGTGGTGATGGAAGCAGCGAGTTATAAAGCTTATCGCGGATATGAGTGAGAGGGAGGGGGAGAGAGAGAGAGAGTGGGAGAGAATGAGAGAGAGAGAGAGAAAGCAAGACCGAGGCATGTGGAGAATTTTCCTCCTCCGCTCGGTCGCTTTCTATCCAGTATCGTAAAACCACTATTTCCCTTTCGAGGACCTGCTCCGAATCGTCCCTCCTCCACTCGTGGACATTCTTCTATTATCGGCACTTAACAGATTGCGTCAACCGACTGGGGGAATTTGGGTAGGAAATTATAATCCAGTGAGACGAGATACGCGATCAACAAAATTTTCAACATTTTTAACTAATTCCAGGGTATGAGCGAAAATACAAAATTTGTGTAAAAAAATGTTGTCGATCGCCAGTGTTGTGGAACTATGTTTCTCTCCAACCTGATTCGATTCGTCGAGCGAATGGATATAACTATGAATTAAATACGAAAATTGCGAAAACTGTATTGAGGTTTTCCCCCGGGCCCACATTGATTTCCGCTGAATATGTCAGGGCCCTAGTTTCGTATTCTCAAGCTCGCGAGAATAGGGCAGTCACACGTTGTCACCAAGGACCTTCAAAGCTTCCACAAAATAAACCTATTGCCCGATAATTCAGCTAGAGCGATTCAAGTCCGGGACATCGTTGAGTTTCAAGAAAATCAACAGGCTAGTATAAAAATAATCCAAACTTAGTCTTGTACAAAATATTACGTCGCACTCCGATGTTATACTTCGACGACTGAAAATAACAATAAAAAATCAAATAAACATTTGATTTATGAATATCCATCCGTCATTTTGAGTTTGGGCCATCTATGAAATTGATCTTCAGCGGTGATAGGCAGCCCATATGTACAATTCCACGGAACAATTCATTTCCAGGTTGAAAAATGTTCGATGTCCGAAAAAGTGTCATTTTTTTGTCGGGGTGCCCTTTCTTCATTGATGTCATTCAAAGACAACCAATCCTGATAGCCTCCTGTCGAGACGTAGTCGGACTTCATTGTGGCAATTCGAGCAACCACCTTTCGTCCCTCAAGAGCTCCATATTTTTTGAAAGGGTTACGTCTACCTAGAGGCCTGAATAAATGGCCAAAAATTCCGTGAAAAATTCTGGCAAACGGTTAGTGAAAAAGCAACGCATTTTTTTACCAAGAGGTACATATATTGAGAGCCGTTAAAGAACCTCCCAAAAAATACAGTAAAACAACAAAAATATGGCCGCCTGCAGATGACACATTTTCTCGCACCGTTTGGCGGTGGACACTCGCCAGCTTAAACGGTCTATTGGAAATCTAAAAGTCAAATGAGTTATTCAAGATAATAATGAATACGAGTCGTTGACGATCTTCGGTTTTTAAAATCATTTTTTTTAACAATATGGCGGGGAATTGAAACTCGAAGATAAAAAATCTACGAAAAAAGACGACATTTTTACGTAACTATTGAAAAATGAGAATCGATTTTTTCAAAATAAGATCGTCAACGACCTTTGAATGTTTCTCATCATATCGCTGGTAAATTTGGAAACAATCCATCAAGTGATTCTCAAGATATCATGTCCACCGACTTTGAAGACAGTGTTTCGAGAAAAACGCGTTTAAAGTTTGATGTATGGTTCTTAGGGTGACACAAATTTGAGCTGTATTTTTTCTTTTTCTCACTATCCAAATGTCTACTTTGAAGAAGAAAAAAATATGTCGCGAAAGCCGCGAACGGTCAAAAAATATTTTCAGGTCGCTCAAGCCTCCCGAAAATTCAAGTTTTCCTTAAAAATCGATTTTTTTTGTTCACTTCTCACCCATGAATTTTACGCTTTATAATTTTTAAATGAAGCTCGCGGAAGCTCTAGCCGGTCAATAAATATTCAGTGGTCTCTTTTTTACAAATCTACCTCACACTACTAACCCAGGAATTATAATATTTGTTTTCATAAAATCATTTAAAGCTCTTATCCGCGAAAAAAATTATAGGTCTCCCGTTTTATCGGGTTAGAAGTGTGAGGTAAATTTAAAAAATTCGTTTCTAAAGAAAAAAAGGATTAAATATTTAAAAAATTAAACAAAGTGCTCAATTTGTGATTGCGAAGAGAAAAAAAATCGCGACAATTGGAAATTTCGAGTCTCTTGAGCGAGCACTAAATATTCATTGGCCGGCTAGAGCTTTCGCGAGCTTAATTTCAGAATAATAAAGCGTAAAATTCATGCATGAGAAGTGAGCGAAAAGAATCGATTTTCTAATCAAAATTTGAAGTTTTTGAAGGCTTCAGTGCCCTCTAAATATTTTTCGACCACTCGCAGCATTTGAACCAATTTTTTTCTTCTTTAAAGCAGATAATTGGATGGTGAGAAAAAGGAAAACAAAACAGAGCTCAAGTTTGTGCCACCCTAAGGGTGCTGCTAGCGCTCGCCCGGGCGACTGTAAGAAGCTGCAGCTCATTCAGATTCAGGAATAACTTAATAAAATGTTCAGGACATATAGCTAAAAGGTGATACTATCGAATAAAAATATTTTTGGAAAAACAAATTTTTTTACCCATCTAGGCAGGTGTAGCCCATCAAAGCTGCTTCGACACTTTTTCGCAAAGGTGCACATCTTAAAGCCAAAATGTCGCAGTTTAAACGTCCTTTTCTAACTTCTCCTCCAAAATGAATCGCGTTCAAGCCTCCCGGTCTGATTGAAACGCGACAAAGACTTTCGCACCATTATTATTTTATACCCAACTGCAAACTTGTTTTCGTTACTTGGTGGCTTTCGAACCTCGCCACCAAGTCGCTACAGTTATGAACTGTGTCAGGAAAATTACCCGGAAACGTGACTCGAAAAGTAGTCGACAAGGTACTTTGCGCGCAGCGGAAAGTACCAACAGCGACAAGAGAGACGCAATTTTTTCAATTGATTTTACGTTGAATGCGCTGGACGTCGCGAGAGCGGAAAGTCCACCGATTGGAAAAACGAGGGGTTCGGTTAGAATGGACCGGCGGGAGGGGGTTCGGAAATTCATTCGAGACCTTCAATGGCGCAGCGTGACCCTTATTGAAGTTATTACTTCCACATATATTTATACTTGGTTTTTCTATCTCTTAAGCCGATATAATAGGACTCTCGTAGCTTTAGAGCCGCGTACTCTTCTGCTCGATTGCGTTATTATGACAGAAAGGAAAAGGAAAATACGAGCCATAGAGCAAGGAACAGCTCCTTCTTTTTCTACCTTTCCTCCTTTTCAATCTACATTTAAACACACACGCACACACACACACACACACACACACACACACACACACACACACACACACACACACACACACACACACACACACACACACACACACACACACACACACACACACACACACACACACACACACACACACACACACACACACACACACACACACACACACACACACACACACACACACACACACACACACACACACACACACACACACACACACACACACGCACGCCCGCACGCACGCACGCACGCACGCACGCACGCGCGCGCACACACACACACACACACACACACACACACACACACACACACACACACACACACACACACACCACACACACGCCACACACACACACACACACACACACACACACACACACACACACACACACACACACACACACACACACACACACACACACACACACACACACACACACACACACACACAGACGCGCGCCCGCACGTACGCACGCACATATATATATATATAGAAAATGCCTCCCCCAACCACTGCTGAGTCTCGTGGTTGCTAAAACTTTTGCAATTAGTCTCCAGGAGGAATGAGGAGGATTTTCGAGCCTCTGTGCTCTCTATTCCTCCGTCGGTTGAAGTGGTAGAACTTCAACTATAAGAAAGCGGACACACTGGTCGAGATAGATCTATATAGATGTACATCGTCCGCGAGGACGAACGAAAAAAAAGAAAAGCATAGAGTTGATCCTCTTTCGAGATAGGGCTTGAGTTGTCAAAATGGGTATCGTTGGAGGTTGGATTCAACAGCTGCGGACTTAATTATGCGCTGAAAAAGGGTATGAATAATAATAATGATAATAATTATATATACAATTATATTATTATATAGAATATAATGACTACTACGCCTACTATTATTATTGCGATATTTTATACATCATTTTATACATCATTACATATATATGTAATGATGATAATATATATATATATGTAAATTACACACACACGTGTGTGCGGGTGTGCTTATTATTATTACTTTAATCGATTTTATTTCTTCGGGCAATGCACTTCTTCTGTTTGCACTGGGAAACATTCACCTACCTCCGGCGGTTTGGCTCAATCTTAATCTAGTCCGGGACAATACTGCTGGGTGGCACTAAAACGGCTCTGACACCATCTCGGGCGACACCCGATAAAAAAACGCCAAAAAATAATGATAATTACCATTATTATTATTATCGAGGTTGGTATTCATCAGATCGAGCCTAACTCACCGGGGTAGGTGAATGGTTCCCCATGCAAGCTACGATACTCCGTTGCTCGAAGCAATAAAACATTATACTCAATAATGATGATAATAATAATAATACCAGTAATAATAATAATGAAGGCATGAGTGTCGGAAAATGTTTTTCTATTCATTTCTCCAACTGTGTCAGTTCGTATTCGTCCTGAATAAGTTGAGTTACCGCAATGGACAAAATCTTGACATTGGATAATTGATGAGAACATTTGCTTTGTGTCAAGTGTTGGCTGTAGTAGTTGGAAATGGAGCATCGCATTACATACAATTATTATGGCAAAAAAATAGGATTGAGAAGGTGTTGTTTCTTTTTGTTAATAAATAACCGGATTCAGGCGAATTCTCATTGGAGTAAATGGAGTGCAGTGCGTGCCCTTTCATCCATTAACGTCACCAGAGGAAACACCCTTGTTTGATCGTGGCGACACGGGAACGCGATACAGGCCCCTGTCTGTCGAATGACTTTATTCAGGTCTGCCTGGATAAAGCCATACGTGACTCATCAATGCGGTGAAAAAAAAGGAAACGAGTGTGGAAAAAACGTGCGCGCGTAGAGGAGGTGGGTGTGCGACGGGGACAAAATTCGCGTGCGCGAATGAGCGTTTCACTTTGCGTGCGATTCTCATCAATGATGAAAACTTCCGCGTAGTTGCTGTCGTACTCTTTGATGTGTGCCGTCGCTATACGAAGAGTGTACTGTCACACGCAACGTCAATGAGTCGGCACTGGGTGGAGTGAGAAAAAGAGAGAGCGAGTGAGAGAGTAAAAGAGAGAGAGAGAGAGAGAGAGAGAGAGAGAGAGAGAGAGAGAGAGTGAGTGAGGGGGGGAATAATAAATAACCTCCAAAGTATCGCGAAAACCCACAACTTTTCGTCCTACATTATTCAACTCTTCGCGGACCTCGAGTTCCCGAGCTTTCCCTTCCGAGGTGTTCACAATTACGAGCCTTTTCCAGGACTCCCTAGCCACCGGAAATGAAACTAACATTACCGGTGCTTAATATTCTGTTGATATTATAACGAACGACAAAAAAGTGTTCACCATTGAGGGGGAGATCCCTTCAGGCAGCCGAAAACAAACGAATTTCCAAGATTTTTTTTGGGTCGAAACTATTTTTTCAGCATAACTAAAATTTCATGTGGGGCACAGGGGTCAAACGTACCAAGTTTTTGGCGCACCTTTCAGCACGTCGTTCACGAGTCCTCGTATTGCAACATAGAAGTTGAAGATATGACCAATAACATACTTGAATATTATTAACCTCTGACTTGTCCCTCCACAAAAAAATCGCGATAAAATCACTTTATTTTGGTGTAAGCCGTTAAAACCAAACAACAATGGCTCGGCACGCCACTATCTCTACTATTATGTTTGTATCTACCTTTCTATTCGTTATTGTTCCAAAGCTAAAACCAAGAAACCTGGCTGCCATCGCAGTAGGACATGTACCAATAAGATACTTGTTATCCCGTCAGCTTTCTTTTAGCCCCATGTCTCCATATCGCATTTGTATTTTCATTTAATTATGTATTAGTTTTACGGCAACAAACTCAAGCTGATATGGCAGCTAAATACACAAAGCATCGAATAAAAAATATCAACATTATTTAGTAAGTTTAATTGAAGAACAAATAAAAAATATTGGGACAGTAAAAAAAAGTCCATTTACCTGGTAAAATGGGCCGCGGTGACGTGACTTCTCAGTTTGGCTCCTGAGCTAGGACTAGCCGTTATGTGCGCGTCCGCTACTACTCAAACAATTGGAATACTGTTGATATGTAGCTAACATGTTTATAGTTTGGCAGCAACTCGCTTGTTACTTCTTACCCCTGTTACTTGTAGCCCCTATCGCCCCTACATATTATCACATCTTTTGTTTTATGAAAAAATGCTGTCTGTACGACACTTGCTTCACAGACGGTTGTCGCCTTAGTTGTCGCACGGCGTACACTCTAGCGTCTGCCGCATTGATTTGAAAACTCAAAGTCAAAAAGTTTTAGTTTTCCAAGACTCACACGCTCTATATGAACCTAAAAAATCCAACGAAAAGTGCAAATTCGAAAAATGGTACGCGTTTGAAAAAATGGTCTATCCTTGATAAAATGTTTACTATAGTATTCGGTAATGGAAAAGTTATTTCGAATAATTTTCAAGGAATTGTAGGTTCATGTGGACGATGATTATGTCCTGTAAAAGTGTGTAAAAGTTCAAAATGATTGATTCGATAGTTTTTTAGTTATCTTGTACGAGGTTCGCAAAAAAGTGGCTTTTAGGAAAACGCGTTTAAACTTTCAAGATTCAAACATTTTGGGATTAAATGACCTACCGATTAATCTGTGATTCCGGGGCCGTGAAGGGGGGCCTCAGCTTTCTCATCGAGTTCATTTTCGGCCATTAACTCTTCTTTACGTTATAAAGGCATGGCCCCCCTTGATAAGAGTTTCACCGTTCGTGCAGAATGATAGGTGTTTTTTAAGTGTGTCAAGCCTGCACCCTCGCACCCTTTTGCATGTATCATGTTAGATGGTTCGATCCATCCCGGATATCCGCGTGCTCTCGCTCTTCCGACTCTGAACGATTATTTGAAACAACCCTCCACACTCTCCAGACCCACGCCCACCCCCTACCCCCTACGAAGTCCGTACGAAGTTTGTACGTATGGGTGGCTAATATGTACCCTTCGAAAGGACTGTGTATAGGGAATGAGTTTGAAGCCCGAACGATTACATTTCCGTGCAATTTCAGACGCCGATGGAACGATGAGGTTTGCCAAGCGACGTTTCATAGTTGCCTGCAAATTTCTGCTCTTTCGCAGCCTCGCTCTTCCATCGTCTCATCCGCTCTTTCCTCGTTCTATTGCCGACCAATGGTATTTTCCTTCGATCGTCTCGGGTTCATATAAAACCGTGAGATCCCTCGGGAATTTCGGATGGCCATGTACGTTCGTAACGGAATTAGTCAAATTTTCAGGCGTACTGAACACATCGTTGATTCGCCCCACTTAAGGCGGGATATATACATTTAAACGGGAAAAAATTAAGCAATTTTAAGGGATTTTTTTAACTAGGAAATAATTATTCTACATTTACCAAACTGAAGGTATACTTTAATAGTATACTTACGTACACAAAACAATTTTCTAAATTCTTTTTTATACTTTAATTTGCAAAAAAAATTACCAAATTTTTTCAGTTAGAACATGTGTCGTTTCTATTTGACAATAATTAAAATTTTAAGAAATGCAAATCTGAGAGAATCACGCATTTACAAAAAATATCCAAATTTCTGTGGGTAAATTTTTTGGACTAAAAAAGTGTTTTTTTTATTTTGCAAAAACAATTTTCGTCAAGTAGAACGCAGCAATATTATCAATATTCCGACCAAGTTTCAACTCAATCGGCTTAATAGTTTATAAGTAATCGTGCAGGCTTATTTCGAAAATGCAGTTTTGAGAAAAACGCGTTTAAAGTTTACATATTGTATTTGAATTTGAATGAAATTGCACTCGGTACTTGTGGCAACCAATTAACTGAGTTATCTGTTATAAAGTAATTCAATTATCAATTACAGTGGTGATTCTAATTGTCCATTTCTTATTTAATTTCTTTTGGCCCATCTCTGCTTGCCCTTCTGCGCTCTTGCTACCTGCAGCGCGCGTTCCGAATCCGAGCGGTAAGGCACAGCGTTTACGGGCTGTGACGATTGAAGTTTTTCAAATTTCGCTTTGAAACACTTTTTATATATGTTATGTGAATAACTTATTTTTCATATATATTATTCCATTACAGTTCTATCGTTTAAAGAAGATCGATTTTTTTCGTTGTAAATTTTTATCCCGCCTTAATCCAGCACCTTCAAGGAAACGGGAGGAAAAGTCATTGGCGCGGAAATAAAACCTTGACAAGTGCAAAAAAACAACATTTTTTTTTTAGATAAGGGACAGTTGACGAGAGTTGCGGAAAACAATGGGCAACGATAATTACGCAGCTTTATGTTCAGTTGATGAGCAACTGGAGCAATGAAGAGAATGCTGGAGAGATCTAATTATCTCTGAAGTCGTATTTTATTCCACTTTTTACGGCGAATTTTTCCACGGACGAATCCAAACAATAGTTATTGTTTGGACGAATCCAAACAATAGTTATTGTTTGGATTCGTTTTCTACCTCGACATACGTGGATGCATTTTTAAAGTTTCGTTGTGAGATATTCGTTTTGGAACGAGGCCACTCGATTCAGCAGGAACTACATTTTTTTATGGACATTTTTACGATTTGTGGTGTACCCTCGTGGACTATAGTGATTCAATTACCGTTCCGGTTGAAACGTTGAAACTGTGAAAAACCTCTATATTGATACAGATGGCAATATTTTACTGAATTCCAATTCCGAAGACGAGAACCTCATTGTCAGTAAAACTGCCTCCCATTTGGTAGTTGGAGGTGGCACTGAGCGGTCACCCATCCAAGTATTGGTCTAACGCTTCTCGACGGTGCGATATCTACCGATAACTTCCCTGTAACTCGAAACTTCTATGAATTGCCAGAGCGTGGTCCCAAGACGACTGTTTCTCCCAAATTAAAAACGCTTATTCGTGCGGTCCCTTCCAATTGAAGAGAATATCTTTAAGGCAGGACACCACTGTGACGGGCCGAAAGAAGGTCGTTTTTCCCTATTTTTTCGTGTCTACTAGACTATTTATTTAGAATTTGGAAAAAAGGTATGTTCTTGAGCAAAGATCGAATTTATTTTCTGTAAATTTTTATTTAAAAAGTTGAAAATTAACAGCTATATTGAGGTATAACAGAGCGCTTGTATAAAAAAATTTCGTCCAACGGCCGGATCGATAACGTAATGACGGATAATCTGAAAAATAATAACAAACAATCGTAAGATCTATATGGACGTAGTTTAAAAAAATAGATTTACAAAACGGCGGGTCTTTAAGAAAAGTGTAATTTTTGCAAAATTTTTACTTATACTCGGTGACTTCAAAAAATCTAATGAAAAAACGGCTATGTATAATGATAGGTACTGCAATTACGGAAATGTATGTTTTTCAAAATAGAAAATTGGATAATTATAGCTAGAGTTATGATTGAGGCCAGGTGGAGAAAAGTCGTTTCAAGAAAAACGCGATAGTTTTACTATACGTAAATCGTTGCGCCACGTGCTCTCATTAAATCGTCTGTAGCATGGACAATTTTGAATAGCTCACTTTGAATTGTTTTTCACATATTCTTAAATATATATACTTTGAGGAAATGCAAAAACAAATCTATTTTTTCGACCCGTCACCCTTAAGGAATTGCAGAAAATCGTCGATACGAAAGGACAATGGCGAAGAATGCTTCTGCATCGTTGGATTTTGACGTTGCAAGCTTTATCGACGCTTCTTTCCGCTCCAACCTCGTTTCATTTACTCGCAGAGGAATAGTTTACGTTTATTCGAATAAAATTCTTTCGCCTCGTTCCGCCTTCGCAATGGGTGTGTTTGCAGTGTCAGTTGTACGAAAATCGCAGAGAACGGCGTTGGCGTTGGTAGACTGAAAGTTTGCTACCCTCTCCTAACTCCCCGTTGACCAGTTTTCGGCTTTGGGAAAAATAACGCGACAAACTCCAGGATCGCGTATACGAAAGATGCATTCTGTGTATCTCTATATACGTGTTACCTTCGACCAGACCTTCGAATTTTTCTATACTGTCTTATTTTTCGACTGTTCGGAACTTTGACATATGTACGTTTGCGTGGGCACCAGGAGACTCATTATTTCCGAGCTTTTTTCGAAAACTCCTCTTTAGTAAGGTACAGTGCAATCACATTCGGAGTCTCTGCTAGAATGTATTCTTTTTCATAATTTTCCTTTCATAAATCATTTCGAAAAATACAATAATCGAAACGTTCAGCTTTTTGGATAAGGTTCCGAAATCCCCCCTCTGATCGAGCTGAAGTTTTGCACGAACCTTCCTTTCAATATTTTAAGACAACTCCTAAAGGGATTTTCGGTGACGTGCAATAATTTTTGGTTTTTTAATTTGGGTTTGTTTGGGTTTGTTGACGTTTTTTTTGCACAAAGCTTTCTTTTAACATTTTAAGACAACCCCTGGAAGCATTTTTGGCGACGCGCAATAGTTTTTGGGTTTGAATTTGGGCTTGGGTTTGTTTGGGTTTGTTTAAGTTTACGTTTGTTCGGGTTTTTCTTTGCACAAACCGTCCTTTCAATATTTTAAGACAACCCCTAAAGGGATTTTTGGCAACGCGCAATACTTTTTAGTCTGTGATTTGGGTTTGGGGTTGTTGGGGCTTGTTTGGGATTGGCTTTGTTTAGGTTTGTGTTGTTAAGGTTTGGGTTTGTTTGGGTTTGGGTTCGTTTAGGTTTGTGCTTGTCAAGGTTTCGGTTTGTTTAGGTTTAGTTGTTCGGGTTTGTTTGGGTATCTTTGTTTGGACAAAACGGAGAGCGCCAACATATATAGATATGAGCAGAGACGTAGAATATATAAACATCGTCCGCACCCGTTAAAAAAAGAACTTTAAAAATCAACATCTCGAAAACTATTGCGAGTTGCCAAAAATCTCTTTGGGGGTTGGCTGAAAATATTAAAAGGCCGGTTTGTGCAAAATTTCGGCCCAATCAGAGGGGGGGGGCGTCGAAGCCTTATCCGGCTTTTTTTATCATTACAAAACAATCAATTACACGCTCGCTACAGTTTGGCTCTTATTGAACGTATGATATCATTGCTATTTCTAGATCCATGGCCATATCTCGATAGCTGCGTCAATTAGCCAGCCGCATACCGAAAAGGAGGATGTATCCGCGACTCATAGTAACGATCGAAACATAACCGCGTTTAAATTTCGTCATCTCTACGACACGAATTTATTTTATATATACATTTATTTATATATATATATATATATGTGTGTGTGTATGCACGTATATATATATATATATGTATGTATGTATATATGTATCTGGATGTATATATAACGGAGATAAAACACGGTAAACAGGGAAACGCGTATACAGGGATCGTAAACGAAACGCACACGAGTACACGAGTGGAGAAAGAGAGGAGAAAAACAGCGAAGCAACACAAAAGTGACCAATTTAGGTAGTGAACGACGAAACGTGTTACAAGAAGAAGCCGCAATAGCAGAAGTCCTAGCATCGATTTGACTAAACTAATCCCAACGTTTCGATAATAAAAAAAAGGCCCGCGACCATTGTGCTCATAATCGCGACTACCCGATATCAAAGTTTATCAAAACTAAGGCCACCCGTCAATTTCGTAAAACGCTCAGTTAAAGTACCGCAAATATTCCTAGTCAATGTGGCTGTATAATTCGACGATTAATCGATAGTGTTCAATTAAACGATCAATTCTCTCATTCCTAATCATCAAAGTTATACAAAATATTATACACGTTATAATATAAACGATAATAATATTGATGAACAATAACAACAATAATATGGACATTAGTTTTACGGGTAAACTAGAACAGTGATACTAGAATTTATCGTACCGATACGAAGTGAAATACGGTCTAAGAATATTAGTACAGCAATAGGAGAGTCGAGAAAAATATATTTATTGAAATTTGAAGCAGTATCACGCAAAGCAATACCTGGAGATTTGTTGAATTGAAAAAGCAGGGATAGAGCGAAGATTTTTCGAGTACGGATTTTGACAGTTTAGAGCGAGAATCGTCGAATTGTTTAAAGTTGAGAGTGCTGCGAATACGAGAACACATCCCGATAAATCAAGATGGCTTTCGCAGCGGCTCGGATGATCCTGAAGGACAAGAGGCGAAAGGCGAGCAAAGAAGATTTCACACCACGAAACAGGAGCAAGGTAAAGAGAACAAAAATCCAACGCTGATGGAATTCATTTTAGAATATTGTAAGACGAGTCGTGTCGCTGGTATCGATAAAAATTGATGCGGACGACGTCGGTAATACTTGAGGGAGGACGCCACTGTGACGGGCCGAAAAAGATTGACTTTTTTACGGTTTTTTTTCGCCTACTTGATTATTTATTTGGGACTTGGAAGAAAGGTATGTTATCGAATATACATTGAATTTATTTCGTGTAAATTTCAATGAAGACAAAATAAAAATTAACAACGTTATCGAGAAATGACAGAACCTGGGTATGCAAAATGTGATCCAGTGGCCGGATCGATATCTTGACAATGGTTGGTGTGAAAGATAAAAATGTTCTATAATATATACGAATGTTGTTTTCGTGGTACGTTGCCGTTTCTCAGAAAAGTTTTTTTTTCCAAAATAGCGGGTGTTAGAAAAATTTCATTTTGGCAAAATGTTTGCTTTTATTAGGGGGCTTCAAAAATATTAAATTGAAAAAAGAATAAAACGGCTATGTACAACATACATAACTGTACTAAGGCAACGTGCATAAATGTAGTTCTAGTTGCATATTTTTTTGGAAAAAAATAAAAAATGGCGGTTGTTTAAAAAAAAGTATAATTTTGGTGAAATGTTTACTAATATTCGGGGCCTTAAAAAATACGACAAAAACAATACGGCTATATACAACATACATAACTGTACTACGATAACGCGCACAAATGTAGTTCTCGTTGTGCGTAAACCTTTTCGAAAAAAAATGCACGTAATGGCGGGTGTTTAAGAAAAGTATAATTTTAGTGAAATTTTTACTTATATTGCGCTATTTAAAGAATACTAAATTTCCAAAAAAAAGAAACGGCTATGCACAACTATAGCTACTGCAATTACGAAAATTTCGGGTTTTTTTTTCAAATTAAAAATTGGACAAGTATAACTAGATTTATGTTTCCGGCCAGGTTAACAAAAGCGCGACTGAAAAATTGAGTATACTTAAATCGTTGCCCTACCTGCTCTCACTGAATCGTGTGTAGCGTGGTCAATTATCGATCCTTTCACTTGATCGTTTTTTTCACATATTATTGGATGTGTATACTTTGAGAAAGAGCAAAAAACATCAATTTTTTTTTCCATCACAGTGGTGTCCCGCCTTAATTCGGTGTCGTATTCGTGGAACAAATACGTACGTCTAGGGGCGCTTTCGTCGTCGTACCGTACATACTTGTGCAAAACGAGGTCACAGTCTCGCTTACAGAAGTGTCTTATCTATATATTCTTTCGACAAACGCTGTCCGCATGAATAAAAAGCTAAACATACGAGTCGCGCGAGCAGGCGACCGTGTACAGGGAATAATTCAATCAACTTGACTGCAACAGTAACGTACACATGGTAAATTATCCATGACAGGCAAAGCACCAGTATTTGCATCGCAGAATGGCAAATTCGCCACTTTCGATAAATTCCTAATTCCACGTGCAATTTTTGCAAGCTCGTGAATACATTGAGGCCGAAATCGTCATTCACAAAAGTGGTGCAAGTTCTTTCATAGTGAGAAAGAATTGATGCTGTTTTTTTAAAGTGTCCAAATAGTGACGCCACACGATGCAAACTTGGAACACAAACGTTGTTCACACAAATTTGAGTACAAATGAGCCTCTATATACGAAATAATTTATATTTAAGATTTTTTTTAATTTCCTGAGTTCCAACGTATACTTTTCGGGTATAATTGAACTCCCAATTGAAATCCTCCTATCATTTCCGAGCCGCACTTAGCAGTCAGTATTCTAGCCTAGAGCCCTGAATTTCGGGCGTTGTTTTTTAGGCTCAATAAAAAAATATATTTATATTTAGTATCCATTTTGTTACAGTCTCTTTATTGATGTGTACCATTTTTTTGTTGTAAAAATTGTAAAAATTTGAAAAGTGATGTGCCTCCATATATGGCCGTGAAAAAAAAGGTTTTAGCAAACGGGAATAAGACTAATTTTCTTTATTGATGTGTACCATTTTTTTTCATAAAAATTGTAAAAAATTGTAAGGTTATGTGCCTCCATATATGGCCATGAAAAAAAAGAGTTAAGGAAATGGAAATAAAACCAATTTTCTTTATCAATAAGAATATCATTATAGCAGGTACTAAAGACAACAAAAATTAAAGGCGACTGTCTGAAACAAACGTTGATTTTTGCTCTTCTTCGGAGCTTTTAATTTTATAATAATAATAACAATAATTTCGCAATGCCGGAGATAGAGACGATATATACTGAAGGTCCATACCGAATTCAAAGTCGATCAGTTGAATAGAATTAAACATTTTATGTCGACAAGGTTGAAAAAAGTAGGCTCGAGAAAAGCACGTTTGAAGTTTTTAGTACAATTTCAGACAACGGCAACTACTTAAGTGATATAATAGCATGTTATACTTACGTTTTATTAATCGGTCATTCTTGCCTCGTAAAGGGCTTCCTCGACTTCGAAATTATGATTTTCTGACGCTCGTTCTTCCCTGCGAGCAGTTCTAGCTTCTTTACAAGCTTCTGAAGTTCGTAGCATCAATCGGTCGATCCTCTTCTGGCCTCGTTAGTAGTCGTAAATATTGGGAGTTTCGGAATTTCGTTTTGAGGACATATTCTTAACGGGCCATCCCTCTCCGAATGCCCAGTTTGTAGGGTCGGAATGATGATTTTTTTTCTAGTAACACATTAGTTGGAATAAATTATTTTTTCCCAGCATATTGTACACATGTTTATGGTTACAATGTAATTTTGTCGGAAGAAAGTCCTGCAAAGTGTTCGTGGCGCTGCAGGTGGCGTTGCATTCCTCCAGCGGCGAGGCCCGAAACGGCGGGATCTCTACGAGGCTCAAATGTAATCTGGAACGATAACAACAATTTTCTCTTCAAATATATCCAACTGGCTATGGATTCACAATCCACTTTTCGAAGTTTCGAAAAATGACAGCTTCTCCAAAGGAAACGTCATTTTTCTATCGAAAAGCAGCATGCTAAAGTTATTGATATTAACATAACGTTCATCCAATTAAAAAATGCGTTCGTAAGCCGAAAATGACTACTGTTTGAACGCTAATTGTACAAATTGCAGTCAACGATAACAATATGCAAAAAAAACTATTTTTGACGTTTCCAGGGAGGGATACCCCCTTAAGAGTCTATACTGTCAGAAAAAGCAAAAAAAACGATTTTTTCAGATTTCTAACTTAGAATACGGCCTTGAAGAAATGGCTGTACTCAATTCGAGTGAATATTTAATTCCATTAAATAACAAAGGGAAGTCTAGTATGCCGAGATTCGAACAAAATTTGTTTTGATCAATTTTGATTTATTCATTTGCTAAATCACATTCCAAATTTGATTATTTTTACTGCAACTGAAGTCAACAGTTTTTGCGTTTCTTGAGTCACGAATAAAGCTTAACCAAAACTTAACCCTTGCCAAAAGTTCATTGTGCTCCACCGCTCGTTTCGAGCCGTCAGCCCTCGTACGCTGCCAATCCCCCTTAACTGGGGTCAAATGGACACGACGAGATGAAGGCGCCCTTTCGCTCGACGGAGCTCGTTATTGTCCCAGACATTTTGCAATCGTCGACGCGGCAATCCTGCAACGCTGCGAATTGTGGGCATCCCCGACGTATTCCAATCACAGCGCTAGTAGAAACTGTGCGCGCTGGTCAGACGCCGCCCGTGCTCTGAGGCAGTTAAAGTCAATGTTCAGTCACGCGCTGGCACTTTATACCCACCGGGATGGATTTATCTCGTTTCGGTGAAATTCGATTTTCTAATTTGCATCGGGATTTTCGAGAAACTAGCCCGCTAACTCGACGAATTTTGCGTTTGAAAAAAGTCACTCAAATTTTGACGCAGCATCGATTCTCAAAATCAGAAAGCACTGTGATTTTGGGAATTCAAAAAACGAAAGAATATTCGTACAAAAAATGAATATTTTTCTTATATTTCCGAATATTTTCGAAGCCAAACAAAACCACGGTTAAAAATGTTCCATAATTGTTATTAATGATCGAGACACGAATATTTTTGGTCGTCGTACGAAAATCACTATTTAGTCAAAGGTTATCGCAAAAAATTTCAAATCCTTTGATTTTGCATATTATCAATCCTGTACACCACGGGTTATTAAAAATCCCCACGATCGTCGTAGCAGCTCAATGTCCTCAGCTTTAGTACGAGAGCAGGCTAATTACATCCCCTTTTTTCCCCCACGATGAACTCCTTCGATCTACGAAGTCTTTCGCGTTTTTTTTCCCCCGCCATCTCCCATCGCGGGGTCCATTTCCCCGGAGACTTTTTGCTCTCTTCCTGCTGCGGATTAAGCCTTTGACAGGGCTCCCGCAAAAAGGCAGTGGGAAACAGGGAATACTTTTCTTGCGGACGTTCGCATGCTCGCCGGAATCGAGAAAAGGGAACAAGACGAAGATAGTTAACGAAAGGACGAACCGTAGGTCGATTTCTCTGTGAACGAAGAACAAAGCAGAAGATTTCGCGGTTCGTATATCCACAGCACTGTCCAGTGATTTTTTTCTCCTTCCCTCGCTCTCTCAATTTCCTCAGGTTGACTTTTTTTTCCTCCTGGAATTCTTTTATCGTTAGGAAAAGAGCGCATCGTTCATCACCAAGGAGAAAAAGTGATCGTCACAGACTTGTATTTTTTTTGCCCTTCGTGTCAAGTGTCTCGATCTATTGGAAAATCGAGATTATTGATGTCGAGATGAACCACCGAACGCGTCTATTCTGCTGTAGATCTCGAGTGCTTTCCACCCACCGGATGGATGTCACGAGACGCAACTTACCATGTTGTCTTTCATCAGTTATCGACTATCGCAAGCGCACATTTAGCGACCCTCTAAATCGCCACCTACCCAGGTCACGCGTCACTTTCATCCCCGATCGCATGGACGGATGTTTTCTCGCGCTTTCGCAAGAAAAAAACTTTCTTGTCACCCGGCCAGAAACTGTTCGGAGCAAATGGATTTCACTCCGGAAAAACCGACCGTTCTGTTCTTTCTCCCTTATCCGAAGAACATCATCCGTAATCGTTTCGACACACTTTTTGTTTCGGAATTAATCTCACAAAAAGCGTGATACCTTTATTGGAAAAAAGTCTACGGGAAACGATTGAATCCAAAATAAATTCACGCACGTAGGGGAGACCGGGGCAAAATGGTATAGCGGGGCATAATGGGACCGGGGCAAAATGGGACCGGGGCAAAACGGGTTTGGGGCAAAATGGAATAGTGAAAATCAACACTGCTGGAAAATACGTCATTGGGGCAAAATGGGACAGGAAAAATCGGAGACCACTAATTTCACGAGATTGGGACAAAATGGGACAGTGGAATAATTCGATGCAGAAACGAAAGAAATGCAGGGGTAAAAAACGAGGGGTAATAAATGAGTGAAAACAGGTTTTCACTCACTAAAACTTCAATTGACTTTTTGATATTCATTGTTTGACCAAATATAATGATTGGACATTCGGTTAAGGCAATGTTTCAAGGTCGGCTCGTTCGATTTCGTTGAAATTTGATTAATCGTAGTAATTTAACATTAAAGAAGACGACAATTTTTATTTGTTAACTCAATCGCTTAAACAATTATTATTATTTTTGACTTTACAACAACAGTTCGTGCTCGGCTCGTCAGGATTCGTTGAATCCAATAAATTTAAGTACTTCAACATTCAAAAAAATGCTAATTTTTCATTTGTTATTAATGTTTGTTAAACAATTACTTTTGATTCTGCGGTCAGAACTGTACCAAACTTGACGTAAATTGTTATTTGAGCCTTCTTATTCGATTGGTACAATTTCTTTGTCGTTATTAATTATTTAAATAATCAAGTAATTTTTATAATCTGACGCGTGCAATTTTTTGGTTTTTTTTTGTCTTTATCTTTTTTTGTTTTTTTTTAATTTATTTTCTGCCAGCTGCACGTTACTGATACTGATTTTCAAGCCATTGATGAAAATCTAACTCTTGTCAATTTTTACGTAAATTGTTTTATGAAACTAGGACCGCCGCTCCCTATGAAATCGACGGATATGTGCCGACAAATATATCGGTCAGTCCGTATTATCTGCGTATATGTGGACTGAAACGAACCACAAGCACCATTTAGATTAGATTATGTTTCAACAGCTCTTTCATAGAGCCGAAGCATGAATTTTCCTGTCATCCCATTTTGCCCCAAATTCAGCGGGCTGCGACACTTCATTTTTGTGTGTCCCATTTTGCCCCAATTTGATATTCCACTCCTCTCTGTCCCATTTTGCCCCGATCCCATTATGCCCCAGTGCCATTTTGCCCCGGCACCGTTTTGCCCCGCTATACCATTTTGCCCCGGTCTCCCCTATCAGTCGGCCTAACCAGACGCTAAGTACTTGTTTGTCTCTTGATTTCTTTGCCGATTAAGCTGTTCAGTCAATCCTCGGATAAAAGAGAATCTGCCTCATTTTTTCCCCCAACATTCCTTTGTTGTATACTCTTTCGGAGTTTTTAGGTTCCTTTAAGGCAGTATTCAAGTCTAGAGGCCTAAATTTTAGACGTTTTTTTCAAGCTTGATAACAAATATATATCCCTTTTTCACGGCTGTATTTAGAAACCCATAACTTTTTAAATTTTATTCTTTTCACCATTTTTGTTTGTAAGTTCCTAAAACGACTGTCAAAATTGGATTATATATATATATATACACATTAAATTAGGGTGGTTTCAAAAAAATTAATTTTTTTTCTCGCGGTACTCAACGGAAAATGTTGTTAAGTTATGAAAAAGTAATTCATACAAAATTTGAGAGGTCTAAATATTTTTTAGGTAGTGCTAAAACGACTCTTAATTTTTTTTAGCATTTTCGTCAATTTTTTTTTCTTTATTTGTTATCTTACTCCAAAACAACATATTACTCCAAAAGAACACGCATACTTGTTAGACGTTCAGTGATGTGAATGCCGTGTTCTTGTTCATCAAGTGGTTGATATAATCCTCACAACCGAATTACATATATTGATTCCTAATCTGCAAAAACAAATTGTTTATGGTAAAAAAAATATTTAAATAAATATTGTGTACTGTTACAGAAAAAATTAAATCAAGACTTACGTTACATACTTACATACGTCACGCACTAACATTTTATGCATCGAGATAAAAATAAATGAATACTCCGATAATCATGAAAAAAAAACATGACAAAGGCGTTTGAGCACTAACTAAAAAATTGTTTAGAATCCTCAAATATTGCAAAACTTTCTTTTTCCTAACATACTTTAATTTTCCGTTGAGGAAAAAAGTCGATTTTTTTGACCACCCTAATATATATATATATATATATATATATCGTTTCGTTGATGTCAAATTAAACGAAATTCATTGATCAATAAAAATGTAATATGGCAGATACCAAGAAGAAGGCAAAGTTAGTTTTTTGCCCTATCTTTTTCGAAGTTTTAAATTTGGTTTCAATAGTAATAATAGTAATTTGTCGATGGCCGAGGTGGGGACAATAGAGGAATATACACTGAAGATCCATACCAAATTTGAAGTTAATCGGTTGAATCGAACTCGACATTTTATGTCAACCAGGTGGGAAAAAGTAATTTCGAGGAAAACGCGTTCGAAGTTTTGAGTACAATTGCAGACAACCGCAACTATCTAAGTAGAATAATGACATGTAATATTTACGTTATATTAATCGGCCGTTCCTGCCTCGTAAAGTGTGCCTTCCTCGACTTCGAAATGATGACTTTCAGAATCTCGTTATTCCCTGTTAGCAGTTCTAGCTTCGTCAGAAGTTTCTGAAGTTCGTAGCTCCGACCGGTCGATACTATTCTGGTCTGGTTTATTGACGTAAATATAGGAAATGTTGAAATTTTCTTGAAAGGAACTATTCTTAAGGGTCTGCCTCTGTACTTTAAGAAAATGTAAAAAAAATCGATTTTTTTCAAACTTCTAGACTCGAATACTGCCTAAGGACGTATTGCCCATACAGTCCCAACCGAAAGGAAGTTTCGGTGAGCATTTTGAATACTTTGCGATAACGTTAACATCTGAAAAAAAATCAACCGTACTGAAGATGCTAAGACCATTGGTATTGAATAAGAAGAATACCAATAATTAATAAATAAATTGTCTAAACAAAAATTTCTTTAAAAAATGTCGGCCAAACTTAATTTTTTGTGACTTCAAATGAATGATGACTTTTTTCTGAATGCATATCATTTTTTAAAGAATTTTCTCTCTATTTCGAAAATCCCATTTTTGACATTTTTTAAAAGCTGTACCTATAAGACTGTTCGTCCAATGCCCCGGACACTTCTTGGATTTAATATCATTGCTCCGAAAACAAATTGAAAATTTGAAAAAATTTTTAAATATTTAAAAAATTAAAATGAAAAAAGAAAGAAAATTCTAAAAAAAATTCATACCCATTCAGAAAAAACTATGAATTCATTTTACCGTATCAAAAAGTAGTTCTCCGGACATTTGCCGACATTTTTTTTCCACAATTTACTTGTAACTTTTTTGCATTATTATTACCGGAAATTAATGTTCTTAGCATCGTCAATATGGTTGATTTTTTTTTAAATTTTAATCTCATCGCAAAGTACTCAAAATCCTCGCCGAAACTCACTTTTGGCAGGGAGTGTACGGGCAATAGATCCTCAAGTTTCCCAACAACAAATTGTGACGCTATTATTTACGGCCCTCGGTGACTCCCTAAAACATTGCCCACAGCCATACTTGCCTGAAGCATTGCCGGATTTTCAGGAGGGAACAGGGTAACTGGGGTAAACTTGTACCAATAAACGTTTTGCTAGTTTCAATTGCGCTAGAATTCGAAATTCAGTAGCCGCCCCTTGCTCGGCAGATGCTGCGCAAGCCACTGCGCGGCCAAGCGGTCACCCATCCGGGTACCGACCTCAGCCATGGTCGCTCAACATAAAAGATCGCGCATCCACGATACGATTGAAAAATTCACCTTCATTTTCAAATGCCAAATACACCCGGTAAAATGCCTCATTTGGATGAAAATTTGCAATACGAGTATTTCACACCACGGGGGCGTTTAGAAGTTCGAATAACGGTGGAAACGCCAATTAGCGTCGCAACGCTAACGCACGAATCGATGCGATGACACAACAGTGAAAACCAATTAGCCCGCACTCACGAATGCTTGGAGCCTCAATGACTCGCGAACTTAAGAGGCGCCTCGCCAGGAACATTTCCCGACCTCAGCTTTTTTCGAGTACGACGGAACGCATGCGAATTTTTATGTCTATCGTGAACGCCCTTTGCAGATCTCACTTTAAACAGTTACGTGGGTTTCAAAGCCAAAAAGGCATATTTTTTGCATTAAAAAACAATTAATATATAAATCATTTTATTCAACATGTTAAACACATAAAATAGCAACACTTCAACAATATTTCTTTAAATTTCATTCAACAATTTGGGACCTTCAGCCGGTGGGACCTGGTTTCCGGAGACCCCTCAAAAAAGTGTCCTCGTGGTCGTCAAGATAACTCGTGATGGCTTTATCTGAAGTTTCAGAGGCTGCACCCATGACACTCTTCTTTAAATAACCTGGACACTAGTTGGATTTAATATGGAACATTGCTCCGAAAACACATTGAAAATTTGTGACTCTTCATACATTTTTAAAAATAAAAACATTGAAATGAAAATAAAAAGAAAATTCGAAAAAATTCATACCTACTTAGAAAAATTTGCGAATTCATTTTATAATATGAAACAAAGTAGCTCACCGGAAATTTGTTGAACAATTTTTAAAAATAATTTACTTATAACTTTTTTGCATTATTATTACCGGAAATGAATGTTCTTATCTTGAATGTGGTGGATTAAAAAAAAATGTAATCTCATCGCAAAGTACTCGAAATTCTCGCCGAAACTCCTTTTTGGTAGGGAATGTACGAGCAACACATCCTCAAGCTACAAGTAGACGCTTACAAGAAAAGGTCGCGAGGTGGAACTCTCCGATTTCGATAAAATTTGACACGTTTGTAGAATGAGTGAAAAATGGGCGACACGTATTTTTTTATATCTGCGGAACCCGCTTGTTAAGGGATGAAACCCACCATCGAAATCATCGATGTTTTTCGTTTTTCTTTTAAAATTTATTGTTATCTGCATCGTTATCATCTCCAATGTATAATACACGGAAAAATACACATTGTTGCAATTTGATTTTTTTCACATCTCGTACCGTTGAAACTTTATCGACGAAAATCGAAAAACACCCCTACTTTTCGAGAGTGCGTTTGACCCTTTAAAAATCGGATTCCGCGGATATAGAAAAATACGTGTCGCCTCGTTTTACCCATTCTACAAACATGCCAAATTCCATCGAAATCGGAGACTTCGAACTCGCGACGTTTCCTTGTTAAACGTACATCGTTGTGAATAACTCTTGGCGTCGTTATGTCGACGCGCCTCGCCGTTAAAGCTCAGAAAGTACTCGCGTCACTGTACCGTCAAATTCGAGTGCCCACCCTCCGGGCGAATTCTACTGACGAGCGTTTGTACAGTCGCCGCGATGAAACGGCAAACATCTGTCAGGTGAGCGGCTCGATTACTCGAGCGCCTCCCTTTTTTTTCGACGAATTAATCCAACACCGAGCAGCCAACGATCGACCGCTCGGAGATCAGAAGATATCGTTGGAATTGAGACCCAACGAGGAAGAAAAATAGCTTCGACATTTTAGGAAGTTCCTCGTAGTGCTCTCGCTCTAAAGGACGCGAAAAGAAAACGACTTGAGATTTTGAGTGATCTCGGTACAGATTTCCAAGGGCAATAACGGATATGGTTGAAAATCTTTTACTTCGCTTCCACTGGAGCGTGAAACTATGGTCCTTTTACCAAGAGTTTCTCGATGGGAGAAAGAGAGAAAGAAAGAAAGTAGGAATTTACTTCATATTTTTCTTGTATCCTTTGACACACCGGATTCGCCCTGTACTTGCCGCTCGTGAACCTACTCCCTTCGTCAAAAAAATACGCGAACGTTTCGTCGTATCGAATAAAGATTTTGTGGGAATTTTCTCTCCGTATTATCAGCGATTTTACGCCCTTTTTAAGATGAAGGGGGGATCTTTAAGCGAAAAAAAATTGACGATTTCCATGATTCTTTTTTAAGGCCTTAAGCCACAGTAACGGATATAAAATCATGTGCGAATTTAACAATTTTTTTTGTATGAAAAAGTGATTCGCGCATAAAATTAATTACACATCTATTCAGTATGAATATCATGCTGTTAGAAAATATTTTTTTTTTCGATGTACAAAATAGCCGACTATTCGAAATTTCTCGAAACAGTTTTTTTCAATTGGCATGACAAATAGCTTCAACAATTTTCACTCGATTTACTTCAAATTTAAAAGTTATGTTCCTAATTGTCTGTCGCAGAGAAGTACGTACGGAATTTCTGATTAATTAAAAACTTTTCATTTTATGAGCAGTTACAACGAAATTTTTCACTGAACATTCATTTCTGAAGTTTAAATACCTACAACTTTTGAATAAAACGATATTTTTCAAATTCCGTACGTACTTTTCTAGGTATTCTAATGTAGATTGACGAAAATATTTGTTTTTTGTTGTAGGTAAAAAATTGTGGATGCTAAATGTCACGCCGCGGAGCGCCTGAAAAAAAGATAACATAAGAAAATATTAGTAGTCGGCCATTTTGTAAATCGAAAAAAATTCTGATAGCTTGATATTCATACTAAATAGATGTGTAATTTATTTTATGACTGAATCACTTTTTCATACGAAAAAAAATTGTTAAATTCGCACATGATATTATACCCGTTACTGTGGCCTAAGGCCCTAAAGGAAAGATTTCTTCACCATTTTGAGACTAAGGGTATAAAAAAGTACAGAAATAAAAAAATACGTGTCGCCTATTTATACCCATTCTACAAGCATGCCACATTTCATCAAAATCGGAGATATCGACCTCGCCACCTTTCCTTGTAAGTCTCAATGATGGTGAATACATCTTTCCTTTAAAAAAATCACGAAAATCAGCATATTTTTCCTCGCCGAAAGGTATCTACCCCCTTAATGAAAAATTCACTCCTAATTGTCCATGCACCGTGCACGTTTTGAGAACTCGTAGATGAATTTCCGGCGAGACTCCCTGGGACACGTTCATATAAAGTTCATTGAGTATTCAAATTCAACCCGTCCAGCATTACGCGTTCTTTGCACGCTCAAGAGCCACTGAGAGTCGCCAATTAGAACGTCAACGCGTGCTGGAATAAAACGGAAGAACAGTCGAGGGATGCCGTATTGGGCCATTCTTTCCGGCGCACTTCCGTCCCGCAAACACACGCGTCAGGGCAGCGCGATTCTTTTTCCTCGGATTTTCCTTTGCTGACCTACATCATGGACTGCACCTACGTAATGCACTATTAATCTCTCGTGAACTCACTTCAAACGCGTGCCAATAATTAATTTAACTCGACGAACGTAACATTTTCTTATCCAGCTTGCACATTCGTGCGGACAGCGTGCTCGTCATTTTTAAATAAATAATGTTTTAGAAGTGGATATTTTTTTAATCAGGTATATACTAACCGTTCATAAAACCGACACTGCTGGGTGGAATGTCGAGATTCCGCTGCAGCAGTACTTTGAGTTAGATAGCGTTTTGCATGACCGAAAAAAATACTAACTGGTTACCATATATCGCCCAGTTCAACGGAATATGATCCTATAATTTAACGCCGTATTCTAGTCTGGAGGCCTAAATTTCGAGCGTTTTTTCGCGCTTGATAAATATATATACAGGGTGTCCCAGAACTGAATGCGTTTCCTGAAATGAGGGGTTGGGGGTGAAATTCTGAGCCGATTGATATAAGCATGTGTGGGTCTCAGATCAACCCCTGAATTATTATCAATTTTTGAAGGCGGGCCAATCAGGTGCGGCCGATGAGCCGGCGCACCTGATAATTCAGATGTTGATCTGAGACCCACAAATGCTTATATCAATTGACTCGGAATTTCACCCCCAACCCCTCATTTCAGGGAACGCATTCAGTTCTGGGACATCCTATATATATGCATATAATTCATTTTTTACAGTCTTTTTATTGATGTTTTAAGAACTTAAAAAATAAATATTGTGTAAAAAAAATTAAAAAAGTCTAAAGATGGCCGTGAAAAGAAAAGTTGAGGCAGTTGACATAACTCCGAAGCTTCTATTTATCTGAAAAGGAAATAAAGCCATTCAATACGAATAGCATTATGGCAGGTACCAAAAAAAACAAGATTGTCAATTGACGACTGACTAAAAGCAAAGTCAGTTTTTCAGCCTATGTTTTTCGAAGTATTCCATTTTTTTTTAAATAGTAATAATGACAATTTTTCCATGTTCGAGCTAGGGACAATAGAGGGATATATACTGAAGGTTCATACGGAATTTGAAGTCAATCGGTTGAATAGAACTCGAGATTTTATGTCAACTAGATTGAAAACTCAAGAAAAACGCGATTAAAGTTTTTAGTACAATTTTAGACAACCGCAACTAAGTGGTACAATAGCATGTTCTACTTACGTTATATTAATCGACCACTTCAGCCTCGTGAAGTGTGCCTTCGTCAAGTTCGTAGCTCCGATCGGTCGATCCCATTGTCTCGTTTGGTAGCGTAAGTGTAGGGAATTTTGAAATTTCCTTTTGAGGACATATCCTTAAGGGTCTATGCTTAAAAAATGTGAAAAATTCGTTTTTTTTTCTTCAAAATTGTAGACTCCAACACTGCCTTAAGCAGTATAATTTATACGATACTTTAGATCACCGTAAGTTGGCATTATTTTCTTAGCATCAACCGGATATTTGTCCTCACGAATTATTGTATAAGAAGAATGTTAAGAATAGACGCAGAGGTAACGAAGAGATCCGTTTCCTTTTACGAGAATACATGTTCCACTGGCCATAAACATAACCGCATATTTTGCATTAGTACTTGTATAGCATTGGAACCTCAAAAGCTCCCTCAACAAGCCCAATTAATCGATAAATCTATACCAGTAAGTAGACACGCTTGGAATTTGAAACGAAATTGAGAACGCTGTAATCAGAGCGGTGCGTTTGCACCTGTTACAAATTCATGTCGAATTGTGATGAGGATATTGGAAACGTAGCGATCATTACTGAAAAAGGAGGTCAGTGGTACTTGGGCAAAGGCGTATACAGTCATAAATACACTAGACCGACTGTTTGACAGGAAAAAGCCCATGACTCGAATAATTTGTCACGCGAAACACATGTTACGCCCTTATGAGTCGCAACCGATCGATATTACGTTCGCTCCAATTCTTCGACCGCAAATCCTTCGCTGGAATATATCAGAAAAAAACAATTCACGCTGTCGCATTAAGAGGGAATGATACCTTATCGCGGTCGGTCTGGTAGAACGATTATAGATTCCCACGAATCTCTGAAACGGCTCTCCAGATCCCGTCGAAACTTTGCTAAACGACGTCAAACAGATAGATGAATGGCTCTCTTCTTCTCAAATTTTCTGATTTTGACAAAAAGAATGTAGATTGGCTTATGATAACCCAATCTACATTTTTTTTCTCAAATTCGGAAAATTTGAGGAGAAGACAGCCGTTCGTCTATCTATTTGACGTCGTTTGGCAAAGTTTCGACGGGATCTGAAGAGCCGTTTCAGAGATTCGTGGGAATCTATAATCGTTCTACCATACCGACCGCGATAAGGTATCATTCCCTCTTAACTGTTGGATGTGTGTAGTGTTCACTGTGTAATGGTAAGCTGTTAATTCGTTCCACGGAACATACACGTGGATACCTTCATCGAATATTACTTGCCCTTGTATTAAGTGAACTTTTTCTTCTTTTCACTCTTTATAGATTCGAAAAACGAAAGCAGATCGAGGCTTCATGTTTTATATTGAATGAAAATTTGATATTGTCGTATTGAAAGATTCCTTGTTAAAAAATAAAATTAACCTCAGACTCGATACGAAATGTATTTATCAAAAATCGTCACATGAGAGCAATGATCAAATGACTATAAACAATCTCAAAATGTTCTCGCCAGGTGTAAAAAAAAAACATTTCCCATATTTCTTGTCCACTTTGCTCATCGAACATTGCTTAAGGAGGTTGGAGCGGTCCAGTTGAGTCAAATAACGGTTCATGATTTTTTTTCTATTAAGCTCGAAAGATGCGTACGAGGTATAGATTTATTTTGTAGATGCTATTTTTTCAGACAAGATATAATTAAAGAGAGAAATTATGCATTTTTATTACGTGAATGAGGAAACCTTTTGTTATACTACCAACTTGAAAAAGTTGACATAATCGATGATTATTATGAAAAAACTACGTCAGTGAATGTTTTATACAACTCAGAATGAAATTCTAGATCATTTATAATCGGGCCTATTTATTTTTATGTCAAGAGATTATTTATTTTTACCATTAATTAATATCGAGTGTTGCCGAAATGAGGCAACTTCGCGGCCATTGCGGTTGGCAGAAATGATCTTTTCAAAAATATTTTAAAAATCCTAAAGACTCAGTAGAGTCTAAATAATATGTATATTTGTTCTATTTTGGAATATGGCGAACGCTCTGAACTCCTTAAGAAAAATAAGAAGTAAATTTCAAGCGCGTAACTAATTTCCAGTGGTTGATAAAATGCGATCGATGTTCAAAATGCATCGAATAAAAGATACGATTGTATCGCACCGATGTGGATGGCTTATTTGTATACCCCCTATCAATGAAGCACGTTTTCATGTACGTACTCTGTTTTTTATCACATCGAATGATGCACTTCACGTCGATTCACGGACATTCGAGGATATCCAATTTTTAACTTCTCGATTTTATTCTCCAACTCTGTCCAAGTAGAGATTCGGAGCTCAGGAAGTCTGAGGGAAAAATCTTGAAAACTGTCACGGTTGTGCGCTCCCAGATATCCCTCTCTCGAAGGATTCGCCATGGGAATAACGTGGGAGTGAAATCCACGCTTCGAACAGGACATTTGTTTTCGGCCCTAACAGTACAGCGTTTCTAAAATGGTTTATGGTAAAATCAATAATACAAAAAAAGCAAATTTGATCTACTCGAGAAATTTTCTATAAATATTTTGCCGGAAGAAAATCTCAGTTTATTCTACAGCTGCCCGAAAAGAAACCTTTAAGGATGTTGAGTCCCTATGAAACATGTTAATGTTAATTGTTCAATAAATAGCTTCTTAATCGTCATGAAATTTTTACACGACCTCCTGAATACTTCATATAAAAACATACCAAATTTTCAGAATTCTATCATCATTACTTCAACCTCCTTAAGGGTTGAAATAAAAAATGATAAGAAAATTCTGAAAACTTGGTATGTTTTTGTATGAAATATTTAAGAGGTCGTGTTAAAATTTCACGACGATTAGGAAGCTCGTTATTAAAGAATTAACATTTTGTTAAGAACAATTTTGGAAGGAAATAATAAAAAATTTATCAATAAACTTCGTTTTGTTTTCGTTGCTTTCAGTATATTGTAGATATTATAAAATTGAGAGGTCGAAAAAAAAACTTATTGCAAAGTTACATCAGTCTCCATAAGACAACATTTAATTTGTGAATGTTAATTGTTCAATAACGAGCTTCCTAATTGTCGTGAAATTTTTACACAACCGCTGAAATACTTCATACAAAAACATACCAAATTTTCAGAATTTTATCATCATTTGCGATTTGGGACTCAACATCCTTAACCGTTGCCTTTCTTTCGTTGATCACGAAAATCGAATCCTGACAGAGGTCCATTGACCATCGAGTCTCAGAAGTTTTTCGTTAAAATAGTATGCAAATACGAATGTGTCAACAAATGATACGAGATGCCTCGCAAGATTTTTTTCCCAAGCCTGTCTCATTCCTTCTTCCCTCTGAATTTCGAATCTACACTTGGACAGACTGAGCTTAAAAAAGTCGAGAGCCTCATACACCCATTGCTGTGCAATATGCGTATATGTACGATAAAATGAACTAAACAATAACTCACGTCTGTGTACTACGAGCTGTCTTCACTGTGCCTATGCAATGTCATTCTCTCTATGTTTTGTATCACTTCGTTCTAACTTTACATATTCGATTGTACCTGCTATTTCTATTTTACGTGTCTACTTATTACTACCATATATTCTATATACATTACAACATGTGGTATGGCGCGGTGATTGGTGACCTGTGCTGTACTTGTGTTTGCAGGCTCGCAGCGCCAGTACAAGTAGCTTTAGAAGCCTGAGCCAGGTACATACCAACATCACATAAAAATCCACCTAGCTAGAATGTTCTGTAGTCATGGCTCGTTAGAAAGCCAGGCAGTGACACAGATAAAATCGTTCTTCCGCGACTTATAGGTTTTTCTTTTGTAACTAGAGATACCCTAGGGCTTGACTAGATATTTAGTCATTAGACATTGTTCCAATGCGATCCATTTTTTTCTCTTTTATTTGTAATTAGCTAATGCGCGGCATGCATTGCAATGCCCGTTGCAATTATCAAAGATGAACAATTATCCGATACGCCTTGGGCGCCCCCTATTATACGTTCGGGGTACTGTGTCAGAAATTTTCACGCAAGTGCCAACAAGGACTGTATATAGTTTTAACTCAATCGGATGAACGATGCGCGAAGCATAGAAGACGAACACGCAAACATTATATTTTATACATATGATGATGACGATGATGATTATACATCTAGCCGTAGCGATGAGACACTATGAGGTCAGACATTTTTTAGGCTTCTTGAGATATTAATGGCTTATTGTTGAAACGACGATTTGGTCTTCGTACGTTTCTTTTGAGGAGTGCATCTACTTAGAGACCGGAAAAAACGGCCAAATTCCGAATTTTTTCCCGAATTTTCCCAAAAGTATATATATTCAGCCTTCAGAGAAAGAATCACCAAAAATATAGAGATAAACAAGAAAAACATGCCCGCCGGCAGATGATGAAATATTTTCCGCGACGTCTAGCGGTGGACACTCTCCAGCTTTAACGGTCCACCCGAAATCTAAAAACGAAACGGGTTATCCGAGTTAACTATAAATACAAGTCGTTGATGATCGTCGATTCCTAAAATCAATTTTTTTAACAACGTCGTGACGAATTGAATCTCGTGCATACAAACTCTATGAAAAAAGTCGTCATTTTTGAGTACATACGAAAAAATGAAGATCGATTTATAAAAAAAAAGTGAGATCGTCAACGACCTTTGAATGTTTCTGATCGTATCTCCTATAAATTTGGAAACAATCCATCAAGTGGTTTTCGAGATATCATGTCCACCGATTCTGAAAACAGTTTTTCGAGAAAAACTCGGTTAAAGTTTGAAATATGATGTTGCTATCGTCCGGCCAACTGTTAGAATCTGTAGAGCATTCAATTTTAGAAATATTTCAATTACATTTTCAAGGAATGTACCTAAAAGGTGATACTATCGAATAAAAATATTTTTGGAAAATGCATTTTTTGACCCGCTTAGGTAGATGTAGCCCGTTAATAAAGTGCAGTAAGAATCGCACGTGGGAAGGCAACGAGCATGTCCGCTGAAAAGTGGGTGGGTGCGCCTATAATATGTGCCTGTACACATCATATAGGTGCTTGGTTCACACAACACGCATATGTTGGATGAGGCATGGAGAATGTGTATATTCTTTCGTCGAGACTATACCGCAACTCCATCCAGGCCACGCGATCCGCTTCACTTATCCACCCCAGCTTGTATTACAAACACTTGGAAACAAGAATTATATGCATGAATTGATTATCGTCTGCTATCGTATGCCTTCGGTGTATTTTGGACACAAGTGGGTTGCCCTTTTCTCTTTTTCGTCGGTACTATACCTCCATCATCATTAACAGAGACGAGCCTCATTAATTTAAAACGCATACTGTCTCTAGCTACGAACATTCCTTGTGGCATTATAAGTTTTTTGTTTTTTTTTTTACCATGCACTTGAATGACATGCGTCTCTGTGGACGAACAAACGAAAAACTATGCATGTGACCTTTTCTTCCGTGATGACGCAATTAACGAAACGATCATGCATGAACTGATGACAGTAAGTGACCTCGTCAAACGTCAGATCGGGACTGAAGTGTCCAAGTGGGCAAAGTTTACTCGAAAGAAAAACGCCTGAGGCGTACCCGGGAGTAGAAAAAAAAGGTAGAGAACCTCGTAGGTAATGAGAGGCGTACGCATTTCCTGCTGTCGACGCTGGTGTGAAGCTCGTCGTAAAAGACATTTTATCGCCAGCGGGCACGAGAGGCACATTTTCCAGTATGATGTTTTTGTAGGAGAACGAGGTCGTAAAGAAGGATAATTTTTCAGACCACGCTTTTTCGCCGAGGAGTTTTTTTTATGCGTTAAAAGTGACGGCTTTGTGGGCTTTTCGGTTTGCTGACACAACTCAGGCTCATGCTTCGAAGTATCGTGAGCACCAATTTTTCGCACGTAAAAGTTACGTTTTGAATTTCTCAGCCTTTCAATGCAAAATGATTACCAATAACGAGATTTTAAGTGACACATGCAAAACGAAAGTTGAATTTTGATGCAACGTAGAAACTTCCATATTGGAAAAAAAGGTTGACACTTTACTGACAACGAGTTAGCGACGACGCATGGTCGATGACACTTGGCACTTTGTCGTAATTTCGGGCATTCCCCGTTTAAATCACACGACCCCGTTGAGGGTCTTGCGAAAGACGTTTCGGATATATCATTGTGCAAACTCCGGTAAAACTGTCTCGAAGCTGAAAAGCTCTCTTGAAATTTCACAGTGGCCTCTCGCGCAAGCGAGGAAACTATGCAAGGCCAACACCGCGCTCATGCTGCGCAAAACCTTCACCCGCTAAAGTTGTTCCCCTCGATTTACTCGAGTGCGCGTACTTGTCCGCACCCACCGAAAGTCCCGACCGGGTCGAAGGTCCTTGACAATTAATTGCGTTACGATGTATTACCGCGTGCTTCCGGCGAACTTGCACACTCTTGAGGTTATTCGCCGTTGTCTTTCAAACGCTGAAATCGAAAAGAATATCCAAGAAAGAGAAAATAGCTACTCAGCGGAACAAGGAAAAAAAACGAGTGCGATGTGGTCTGACCACTCGTACACTGTGACTACTTGAGATCGGGCGTTCGAACGAGTCTCCGGTCTCGAGTGAACAAACAGCGCGGGAGACGTAAACTTTTTTTAGACTGAGGCACTTGCTCGAATTGCTCAAGACCCTAAAAGCATTCGAGATTCTTCCTTTAAAGAATTTCAACAGCTGGGGGGGAGGTGCGATCGTAGGAAAAAATAGCCTCAATTTTGATTCCTCAATAATTGCCCTACAACTACGTAGTGAATTGTTGTGAAAGTTTCCTAAGGTTTCTTTCACTCATGAATCATTCACTAAAATCTACACCATTCTGTAGAGTTGCAATTATAAATTTGGATAATAAATGTATATAATAACTTCAAATGATCTTGTGAATAATAAATGTAAATAATAATTAAAAATAATCTTGTAAATTATGAATAATAAGTGTAATTAATATTTCAAAATAATCTTGTAAATAACGAATAATAAATGTAAATAATCATTAAAAACAATCTTGTAAATAACGGATAATAAATGTAAATAATAATTTTAAACAATTTTGTAAGTAACGAATAAAACGGATAATTTTAATAATAAAAAAATTGATGTGTTATAATTATTTAACAAGTCAGTGGATCAACCCCAACGTTCGCCTACCCTGGCCTACCTAGGCTAAAAACGAACGAAGTAACAATGCATCGAATCGTCGTCTTGTTAAAATTTCTCCAAAACTGCCACGAATCCTCGAGCCGTCTGGCGCTTTTTTTTCAATTTAGAAAAGGCTAACCGGCGATCCTCTCAAGGTTCTTCCATTGTACCGGAAGTCGATGCTAACGAGTAGCCGATAAAACGAAGTTACTCCGCAACGAGCGACAGGCCGACGATAGACTGATATCGGCTGATCGAACTCGACGGTCAGAAACGATCGAAACGTCAAAATATTTTTTTCCAATTAGCGAACATTGAAGGTGGAAGCGTCTCGGTTACTTTTACCCCGGTATACACTGCAAGCGCTATCCTGGAAATCTTGACCCGTCGAAAGCATTTCCGATCCGGATCAGGTGAGAGAACGAGAGAGGGACGTTTCTCCGAGACCTTAATGGGGTCTTAAGCCTTTTCTCTCTCTCGCTCTCTGTTACCACTTGAGAGAGCGCCCCGTCTGACGAGTACGATCTCTCACGGATATAAAAGCAATAGCTGGCGGGGAAACGAGGAAGAGGAAACGGAAGAACGTAGCTCGAATGGCTCGGGATCTCCGCGTGGTTGTAGGTCGGGGTTGAGGGCAGCTCGAGGGAGCGTAGACCGATCGATGCCCTGGGTGAAACCCGTCCTACTCGCTTTTCAACGCCCATCACGACGACGACGAGTCCGAGTTTTTTCCTCATTTCATTATTAATCCATCATGACTCAGGTCGAATTCCGAACTCACGAGTGCACTAACTCCCTTCAAGGCCATCGCACGAGCCAATAGTTCGAACAACTGTCTTTTACATACATACGTATATAGCTCATGTGCGCACATGTTTCAAGAGTAGGTAGATTGGAATCAATCTGGAACTCGCCACCCCCATAATATGGCGAAATTTGAGTAATCTTCGAAATTCATGCCCGTTTCATTGTCAGTGTTAATTGAAGTGAGGTCTTGTTTGTCTCTATTGGGATCCCTTATCACTTCGCCACGTCTGGATAGCCACACTTCGTAGCTCGTAATTCCCCATCGATAGTATTGAAAATTGATAGATAAGCGTGTCAAATATAAACGCGATATATGAGATAGATTGGCGAATCCATATTTCGAATGTTTTTTTTTTCTTATAAGTAGCCGGTGGCGACAAAAAAATATTTGGGTACCATTTTTATACAGAATTACGCAAATATTTTTGTACGACTAAATATTTGAGTATTGTTTTCGTACGAAATTAGAAAAAACGTACTCAGAAAAAGTTCTACCACCCCTGTCGTGCATTGTGAGCCTCTGTTATATATATATATACATATATATATATATATATACTACCAGTCAAAATATTCGTTCGCTTTGGATAATTGCCAAATTATATTAGAATAATATTATTTATTTTATAGAGCCACATGGTATCTTTGTAAAATAAGAAATAAAGTGAATTTTATCATTCTACTTATGAGCGGTACATGTATCTTTAGACATATATGTATAAAGATACATACCTAAATTGTACATAGAGACTAGTGGAATTAATTCTGCGCACTTTTCATAGAAATTAGCTCTTTTGATATTTACGCAAAAAATGTATTATCTGCTACGCCGAAATAATACTGTAGGAATTAATTCGACTATTATATCTCTATTATGTATACACACATACAGTGGATAAAAAAAGTATTTGTACGTCTCACACGAACCTGATGTTAATTTGGCTTTATTCGGTTGATCGTGTTTTCCCAAGATTTTTGTAAACCTTAATAAAGCATTTCATTTTTTTTCGTAGGATAATTTGAAAAAGACGACGTGTACAAATACTTTCTTCACCCACTGTATATATGAAATAGATATATGAAATAGCTTGCAGTGCACGACAGGGGTGGTGGAACTTTTATGAACAGCCCTGAGTACGATTTTAGGAATTTTTACTTAAATATTTCGTTATACAAAATTATTTGAGTAATGTATAAAAATAATAGTAATTCAGTAAAAATCTTAAATAATTCACCGAAATAGCGTTCAAATTTTACTGGTTCATAACTTTTTTTTTCGCTGTGGCTAACCGTCCGGTTATCGGGCGAATAAGCGCATGTTATTCGTCCGGACAGCGGCTAATTTCACGCGGTTCACGCTGTACAACGCCCCAAACAAACAATCTCAAACACACAAACCCAAACCAATCAACCCAAACACGAACATACAAACCTAAAATGACAAACGCACACAAACCACCCCAAAAAACAAACCCAAACCCAAATAAACAAACACAAAAAACCCGAACCCAAAAAAACCAACCAACCCAAGCCAAGCAAACACACCCAAACAACACAAACCCAATAAAAAAAATCCAAACAAAACCAACCAACCCAAACCAAACAAACCCAAACCCGGACACAACCAACCAACCCAAACCCAAAAAAAATTATAAAGATTTTCTTCGGATAACTACGTGTAAATTATTCTTCCGGATAGTTTGTTTAACAATTTAACACAATTTATCCGGACAATTATATACCTGTTATTCTTTCGAATACACGCCTACACGAATCACAATAATATGTACGCCTACTGGAAATACGGCGTGAACTGAGCCACGATCCGGAAGTATAACATACGCTTATTCGTCCGATAACCTGATGGGGAGACACTCCGTTTTTTATTTGGGGTTCTCTTATTTAAGGTAGTACCTCCACAGAAGAGTTGAATTAAGAAATGGTTGAAATCTGATATATATGTTATTTAATACATTATCCAAACATCTGTGCAATTTGAATAAGTTTGACCACCCCAAACCTGAGATATTTACCCTTAAAGTTGGCTTGGTTTACACGTAACAAATGCGTTATGATGGGCAAACAGAGCATCATTAATTCTACCGTCAAAACTAAAATTAAGACATTGATAAAAAACGAGGATACGCTAGAGTAAGATATCACGAAGAATGTGAAAAAAAATGAGAATGATTCACCATCTAGTTTCCAAGACATAATCATGAGAACCCACACAATTTTGGTCGTGTAGCATATATCCTGCTCGGCCTGCAAGCGAACAAGTGAATTGGGGAAAAGTCTGGACAGGCCCGTCAAAAAGTTTACTGGCAATGGTAGATCAAAAACACAATATAAAATATATTATACGGCAATAAATGATATCCATCGTATTATCTACTAGTACCGAGTCAAATTGCGTAGTTTTTCATTTTATTTATTACTAATTAAACCAATTATCAATCTTTTAAACATGAACATGGTATGTAAGCTTTTGGTTGAGATTTTCGCAGAGGAACTACCTTAAGCAGTTTTCATCGGTTTTATTTTCGACACGATTAAAGATCCATCCACGTCGGTTATTGATAATTACGGGTGTTCGTAAAACACCGTTGCTCGATAAACAGAAAATAAAAATGCAAGCTTTTCAAAGGTATGCAAAATTCGATAAATCATTTTTTCACGTCCAAACGTGGCCCACAGTGAATTCACCACTCGTCTGGATGAAGAAGGAAGAGAATCGCCGAGACTATTGCAATTCACAGCAGAACGGACTTTAGAAAGCACGGGGCCTTCTGGTCTCAGAAGGGAAAAATGTTTTCCTTGCAAAGTAGAAAGAAAGAGCGAGAGGAAGAGTATTCGACCCTTGTGGATTATGGTCGAGCGTTGCGGGATGAAAATGTTCGCGAGAATAGGTACTTTCATCGAGGTAATGCTCACGGGTGCCAAATGACCCGAAAAACCGTCCGGGAAAGCGAGAAGAAGGAAAAGCTGAAGCTCCGTACCGCCCTCTTATTTTCGCTCGGAGCGAAAAAGCGGCGCAGACGCGCGCACGCGAGCCACAATGGGGCTTCTCATTTAGAAAAATGTACACAGACGCGGAGGATTGTTGTCGAGGGCGACGAGACGGCAAGAAAAACGTCGCAGTCTATGTGGACGTAGACGCGAATTCACGCGTATAACTGCAGCGCATACTCGGAGAAGCAAAAGAGACCGAGACCCGGGGCGTTTTCTGCCCACTCAAGGGTCACAAATTTTCCAGCGTGTTCTTTCCGCGCCTGACTTTTCACCAACTGCATATATGGACAGACGAAGATAGTCCGACGAGTCGTCCAATTGTGCAAATAGGCATCTTGTGCAAAATTTCTACGGGAAATTCTGCTTTTACTCTTGAAAGACTCGAAAGACGAAAGCAGATCGAATTCTCGTGTTTTAGATTGAATAAAAATTCATTTTTGTCGTATTAATCCTTTCCATAATTATTTTAAACATTTTACATCTGTCTCGGTAAAAACTGTATTTGTCAAAAAATGTCGCATGACAGGAATGATCAAACGGCCATAAACAATATCAAAATGTTCTCGCGAGTCGAAAAAAAATAAACCATACTTGTTGGCCACTTCAAAGGTACCAATTTTTAACTGCTTGATTTCATTCTCCAGCCCTGTCCAAGTAGAGATTCAGAACTCAAGAAGTTTCAGGGAAAAATCTTGAAAAGTATCGGGGTTGTGCACTCCCAGATATCCCTTTCTCGAAGGATTCGCCATAGAGAAAAAGAGGGAGCGAAATCCACGCTCCAAACAGGACCTTCATTTTCGGCCCTGGCAGTACAGCGTTTCTAAAATGTACTATGATAACATCAGTAATACAGAAAAAGCCAATTTGCCCTACTCGAGAAATTTTCCATAAATATTATGCCGGAAGAATATTTCGGATCATTTTACAGCTGCGCGAAAAGAAACCGTTAACCGTTAAATTTATTTCGTCGATCACGGAAATCAAATCCTGACAGAGGTCCATTGAGCATCCAGTCTCAGATGTTTTTCGTTAAAATAGTATGCAAGTAAGAATGTGTCAACAAATGATACGAGATGTTGAGGATGTTGAGTCCCAAATCGCAAATGATGATAAAATTCTGAAAATTTGGTATGTTTTTGTATGAAGTATTTCAGAGGTCGTGTAAAAATTTCACAACAATTAGGAAGCTCGTTATTGAACAATTAACATTTACAAATAAAATGTTGTTTTATGGAAACTGATGTAACTTTGCAATAAGTTTTTTTTTTGACCTCTCAATTTTATAATATCGACAATATACTGAAAGCAACGGAAACAAAACGAAGTTTATTGATAAATTTTTTTTTATTTCTTTTAAAAATTGTTCTTAACAAAATGTTAATTTTTTAATAACGAGCTTCCTAATCGTCGTGAAATTTTAACACGACCTCTTAAATACTTCATACAAAAACATACCAAATTTTCAGAATTTTCTTATCATTTTTTATTTCAACCCTTAAGGAGGTTGAAGTAATGATGATAGAATTCTGAAAATTTGGTATGTTTTTACATGAAGTATTCAGGAGATCGTGTAAAAATTTCATGACGATTAAGAAGCTATTTATTGAACAATTAACATTAACATGTTCCATAGGGACTCAACATCCTTAAGAAAGTCGAAAGCCTTATACACGCATTGCTGTGTAATATGCATAAATGTACGATACAATGAACTAAACGATAACTCACGTTTGTGTACTGCGATCTGTCTTCACTGTGCCTATGCAATGTCACTCTCTTTATATTTTGTATCACTTCGTTCTAACTTTACATATATGACTGTACCTGCTATGTCTATTTTACGTGTCGACTTATTACTACCATATACTCTATATGCATCACAACATGTGGTATGGCGTGGTGATTGGTGACCTTTGCTGTACTTGTGTTCGCAGGCTCGCGCCGCCAGTACAAGTAGCTTTAAAAACCTAAGCCAGGTACATACCAAGATCACAAAAATTCACCCAGCTAAAATTCCATTCTCCAGCCCCGTCCAAGTCGAGATTCGGAACTCAAGAAATCTTCGGGAAAAATCTCGCGGCCTGTCACGGTTGCACATTCCCAGATATTCCTCTCTTTCAGCATTCACCACAGGGAAAAGAGGGAGTGAGATCCACTCTCCAAACACCCGAAGCATATGTAAAAATCGCATTTTTTGAACTTTCGTTGCAATTTTTACGATTGAGAAAACAAGGAGCTTCTTCGGTGAACTGCCGACCAAAAGCTATGTGCCTATTCGCCCCATCACCCATACTTCTAACTCCCACATCTTGTTCTCTCTATCTCTCTATCCCTATACCTCCACTTCTTACCTCTACCTCCCTTTCCTTGCCAGCCCTCCCCATATCGTCGTAATTCCCACCGCGCGTAACTCCGACAGATCGGATATAATTCGAGAGCAGCCCTCGAACAGAGCGCCTTTTACGCCCGACCGGGAGTCTTCGGATTTTCGCGAAAATGCGATCGTCTCCTTCATCGGTTAACTTTTGTATCTATCGAAGCGGAAATACTACCCCCGGGCGACCCATAATTCCTCGATTCCGTTGAAACCATCGTATATCGCGCGGATATCCGAGCTACGTGTGCGATTGAGTTCGCGGTTGAATCGAGAGCGACGAGAGAGAGAGAAAGAGAGAGAGAGAGAGAGAGAGAGAGAGAGAGAGAGAGAGAGAGAGAGAGATTTTGTATCTTGCCCATCGCAAGGAATATCAGATCACAAGGAGAGGAGGGATGAAAGTGAACAAAAGTGGAGGACAGAGAGGGAGACAGAGGGCAAAGGGAAATATTTCGCGCTATTCCAGCGGCTAAGAAATCCCCTGCCAAGGGGTGGCGGCAAGGAGAGTCCACTCTTGCCCTATCTCGTGATATATCTCGCCGAAATTTCGGAACTCTCTCCCTCTCTTTCCGCCTCTCCTAGTTCCTCTCCGAAACTCCTCCGAACGCGGGGGAGCATAACTTTTCGACGCTGCTCATCCTCCCTTGCACCCGGGCACCTCCTTATTGATCCCTTGGATGTGGCTTCAACACCGGAACGGGGGCTGAGTCGGGCCGCAAACACATTGATAAAACTCTCGAATGGATGGAACCGGGCAAAGAAGAAAAAGCCGAAAGAAGAAAGAGCGAGGAGGGGGGGGGGGGGGTACTGAAGAGAACCGGGTTCGTATCTTCGTCTGGAAAAGTTGGGAAGAGCGTTCCTGGAAATCCTGAAAATCTTCCATAGACCTGCACATTCTTCTATATACGTTCATATAATGATGTGCAAACGGCCCATTTGTCGACTACTCTCATACCTCCTAGTACTCAAGTACACAAACGTACCGATCATTTATGTCCGCGCCTGAAACCAAATCGTTAGGTCCTCATCTACCCCCCCCCCCCCCCCCTTCGGGCACTTGTATACACACGACCTTAATCTCGCTTCTCCTAAACTACATTGCACATATGTTTGCCACCAAAAAGGACTGTGAGAGAGAAACGTTACCAAATTCTCGTGGCACGCAATCAACGTCGGAACTTGAAAGTTATCGCGCGAAGAAACTTGCAGGGGAGTTGTGCCGAGCGCATCCACATTCCCATAAGTATTAAACTACGGAGGTCAACGCTTGAGCACAGTCGTGATGATCGTGATCGAGTCTATTTCACTCACTTTGTATGTATGCATAGGGTGGCCCCAAAAGTGACGCGCAAAAGGAGAGATCTAGATGCCTCGTATCGATATCCGAATCATCCCTATATGTGTTTTACTATCGCTTTTAGTTTTTAAGAAGAAGGTATTTTTTTCGTTTGTGTATGTAATTTCCTCGCGATTTTTTTTACTCGTGCTATCGTTACGAAGGACACTGTTTGAGCAATCTATAAATGGTCGACTGAACACTAACGTAGATTCCTTCGATTTGGATTGAAAGTTTCGAAAATAGGTTTGAGAGGATCAGTCACTCAGTTCAGGTGATAAGAAAAAATAATTACACTGGTCTAAATGACTCCCAATTGCTTCTAAAAATTTCTAAGTTTTTAGGAGCATTTCTAAATTCTTCTAAAATCTTTCCTTCTAAGCTCTTCGAAAAAGAGCGGGGAAAATAAAAACCTATGCTACAAGAGAGTTCGAAAAAAAATTACAAAATGCCTTTTTATCGGAAACTAAAAAAGATCGTCGAACATACATGGAAGTGATTCGGATAGGTATTGACACGAGGCATCTAGATTTTCCTTTTGGATGATACTTTTCGGGCCACACTCTATATATATATTTATATATATATATATATATATACACACACATTTATTATATACGATTTTTGTAAATCTACTTTCGTATTCATCGAAAAGAAATTGTTTTATCGTATTGAATATTCCGGTAATAATTCGAGTCGGAATGGGACGAAAATAAATTATATATTTCAAGGAAATAAATATGCCCTGTTCGTGATCGAATACGATAAAACAATTTCTCTTCGATAAAGATGAAAGTGTATTTACGAACATTATCTATCCGTATATAAATAGAGGATGGCCCGAAAAGTGACGTCTAAAATGAGAAGCCAGATGCCTCGTATCCAAATCATCCCCGTGTATGTTCTAGATCTTTTTCGGTGGTCGGGAAAAAAATATTAACTACGTTTTTTCGAGCTTACTCGTAGCGTAGGTTTTTTCTCTTTTGTGTATCAACTTTCGTCTCAGTCAGAAACTTTTAAAAGCAATCAAGAGTCATTTGGACTAGTATAAGTATTTTTTTATCATCTGAACTTTAGTGACTGATTCTCTCGAACCTATTTCAAATTTTGATCAACATCTATTGCGTTTATGTTAGTGTTCAGTTGCTTATTTATTTATCCTTCAACATTGCTCTTTATAACGATAAGACGAGTAAAAAACCGGGGAAAAAGTACGCACACAAAAGAGAAAAATTAAATAAAGCTCTTCTTCTTGTCAACTAAAAAAGTTCGCAGAACATACACTCGGGTGATGCGGATAGGTATCGATACGAGGTGTCTAGATTCTCCTTTTGGACGAAACTTTTCGAGCCTCCCTGTATAGAATCGTACGGTTCGGGTACTCTGGACTAAGTGAACGGATTTTGTGCACCCAAGCAATTCATGTTGCGAACAATCTAAAACTGGCTGTGCAGAGTCCCAGCAATTACAGCCTTTTGCTATCAGTTGATGTTGATACGAATACATATATTCATATTTACACACACATATACATACTTGTATGTATAAATAGGAATGTGTGACTGTGCAAAGGTTAAGCTGATGTGACCGTGTAGGCATCGATATCATTGGGCATCAGTCCAAATGCGGACCTCGCGATTCATTCTTCGCTTTCTCTTCGGTATGAATGAATATAGTGTCCTCATTTTATATATATATATATATACATATATATATTCATTTTTTGCGTGTCGCAACATTTTTTGGTGGACGCCGCATCGACAGAATATTACCTTGGCCCAAATATTCAATGTGCTGTCACGACTCAGGAAAGATTGCAAGCGCACCCTTCCTCTTCTATTCGAATAACGATAATAAAAATATTCATTGGTACTATCAACGTGAAACTTCCATTCACGTGTTACCTTCACTCAAATTTTGGATCCAGCTCTTCTCGGAAGTAGGGGTAGTTTTCGGGACAAAAAGAATTTTCGAATCTATCCAGTCGAAGGGCTCGTACTTTGAAAATAGTTAATCGCAGGTTTTGGTATTGTTGCAACAGATGTTTGTTTTACAATTTGTCGTCATTAAGATTTTTCCCACTGATCCCGATTCCAAATATTTGCGGTCGTCTTTGCTTGACCATCTTGTTTTCGGCAACGATTGAAATCGCACTTTTTGAGCGACGGAAATCAGCGCAATTAAGGCATAGTATACATTGATCAATTATCAATAAAGCGAGTTCGGACTGGTGATCAATACGATCCGAAAGATTCAGAGTTCCTGGCAAAAGCGTGAAGTGGGAGAGTAGACCGAGTCGTCGGTCGCTTACTCCACAACCTAGTAGAAACAGCCCGAAGGCACGCAAGAGCAAGGGAAAAGACTGTAAAATAGACGCACGTGTGTATAGGGTAGGGGGGGAAGCCCCATATATTGGATATTCTTGTTTGAAATTGAAAAAAAATAAACAATTTCTAAGACCTTCATATTTTACGATTTTATCATCCACATGTTATACACAGTAAGATGCTTATAATTATTTCACACATTACATTTCAATATTTTGAGTTATATTATGATCTACCAAAGATCATAGAAATCATGGTTTTCAAAAAGGTTGCCTTATATCCGATATAAGGGCCCAAACTCTATTTTTCTTATATGATATCTTATCTGATATCAGGGGACTGTTTTTATATATGATAAATTAATTTAAAACATTTACTGTTTTAACTTTAGTTAGTCTTTGCATAGGTAGAAACATTTAGGCATAAACGGATATCCAATATTAGGCTCGATTAAGTATCCAATATTGAGATTTGACACGCCGGAATACGAACAGTAATATTCATATTGCTATTTTTGCGAACATTATATATTTATTGATTAAAATGAATTCTATAATTCATCAAAATAACAAAAAACATAAATCGTTTCGACTTACCTCAATGAATACAACACTTTTCACCACAAAAAAATAATTTTTAACGCCGGCGAAAAGTAACATCAGTTCACTGTTGTGCCATTTTTGTTGCTAGGCAAGCGAAAGTTTTGCAGCGATGACATCTTACGACTAATTATTAGTGTATAAAATGAAAAACAAATGTCGCTATAGGAAAACTCACGACAGTAGTAGATTTAGTCATTTGTTACATTTTCCCTGAAAAGTCGCGGCTACGAAAATTCTTCTGTTGAACGAAAGTCACTACGAAAATGTGACCAGCTTGCCATCTCCATAAAGCGTCGTACAAATGAAACGATTTTTGGAGTCGTAATTTTTCGTTAAACGTTCGGTAACTTGACTTGAAATTTTACCAGTATACTGGAATGTATTTCTCCTTGATTGTAGATGAAAATCTGTTAATTGTTGAATATGTGGGTTCGTAAAAGAAATACCTTAAAATCTTCGGGCGAGGAAAATGGTATGAGGCTGCAGCTGAATTCATAACTATGTGGCACTTCGCACATCTTTCGGCCCCGTCCCAACCACCCTTCCTCTCCTCCCTTCAGCCACTCTTCAATCCACCAACTCGACGCAACAATGAACATTTAGACGAAAACGTTGCCAATTACGAATGAGAGCATTTCGGCCTCCCTTTTTTCCCTAATGCGCTTTACCAGAGGACGAAGGATCTGCTGGACTGTCTGTCCAGCTGCGTCACGTTTTTACACTTTCGTTACATATAGATATACGTGTCTGTAATCTCTCTTATTCCCTTTCAATGCCTTTTTGCAGAGAGCCCTTAATCCCCGTACTCTCGGTCTCGGGGGACTTATCCGCTGGATTTCCAGAGGCATACGCGACGCTTTTTGATCAAATGAACAGCCTAATTAAAATCTTCCACTCGCGGCTTTTCCTTTTCCCTTGATCCTCGAGCTTCGCCATCGCACAACCGCCATTATCGCTCCTTCTCGCTCGTTAAATATTTGGCTCAATGAAAATTCCACGGTACTGGAATACCGATTGTGAGTATGTGTTTACATGTGTATTTATTTATTTTTCTCCACGTGCTCTATTTACATAAGGGTGAGGTGATTTGTTGCGAACGAGAAAACACTTCTGCTCGGCATTCGGGGAGTGAAGAAACGGTTGGACTTTGGTGCAGATGTACCATTGATTGAAAAACTGATCGACTATGTCGCGATGACGAATTTCCATGATCGAGGTGTTCAGGATATGTCGCGTTCCGTGCTTTTTTTTTCTTTTAGTCGCCAGTCATCATTTCCATAAATTCTGAAAAGAAAAGAAAGCTCGTCATGTCAATCGATGAGGCTGAAATGATTTCTTTCATAGTGAACATTTTTTTTAATGGTTGAAAAAAGAGCTTGATCGATTTTTTTATTCAAATGATTTTTTTAAATGATTTGAAATGATTTTTTTAAATGATTTGAAATGATTTTTTTAAATGATTTGAAATGATTTTTTAAAATGATTTGAAATGATTTTTTTAAATGATTAGAAATGATTTTTTTAAATAACTTGAAATGATTTTTTATATCGAATATTAAAAGAAGAACTGGTTGAAAAAAGAGCTTGCAAGATTCGTATGTGACGGACGTATTTTTTGGCAAGGAAAAATTGCATATGCATGGGGTAAATCGTTTTGACCTCGAAGACTTTGTCAGGACGACGATAAAACGAAGAGGCATACGAGATTACGTTGTGCATTGTGAAATGTTCGTTGTCGAGAAGTTGTACGCGTTTCACGTTTCGGCGATAAACTCTCGTCAGAGTAAACGATATTGTTCGTGACGACGTCCTGTCACCCGAGAAAACGACTACGGCCTCTCTCAAGTAGTGAGAGGATGGACCTAGCCTTGTCATCTACACCAGCTCCTCCCCTATCCATAATTGTATACCCTTGTGTATGTATAACACGTGTGTGTTTCGCTCGAAAGCGATTGAGCGAAACTTTGCCAAGAGTGACTGACCGAAGCTCTAAACGAGGTCAGGAAAAAGTTTACTCCCGCTTATCAAGCTTCGAACATTTTCGGCTATTTATGGGGAATTTTTCATTTACTCTCGTTACTGTAAGAGTACAAAAAATCCTCTTTCGTTTGCGAGATTGTGGCGAGGTTTTTTGTCACGGTTACAGCGGCGGAATGACTCGATAATGTTGATACAAAAATAATAAAACAAAAAGATATATTAATAATATACAAGAATAAATAATAAATAAAATCCAAGTATATAAAAATAATCAAAATAATAAGAATAGAGAGATTCGATAGTATCGATAAGAAAAACAGGGGGTATGAACAGAAATTTATTACAAACAAATGAATATAATTGAAACGTATTTTTTCAAAATTATTTAATATGGATTATTATCTGTAACAATACAAAGAAAATATACGAAAATGATTTTATTATGATTATTTTCTGTAAAGATACATTTTTAAAAAAAACTATGGCCGATGTGGTATACCTTTCGTTTTCCCGTGGCCTGGCGCTAGTTGGCTCTAATTTTCGAGTTGATAACGCACTTGCGGTAGGAAATCTAATAACTTTGAAGTCTGGGGTGGCCGCACACACCCCCGCGCGGTCCACTCTGTTGCATGATGCATTACGACCGCGCTTATATCCTGCCTTCTCGAATTATAAATTGTTCGAAAAACTGGCGATGCGAAAAATCCGAGGGAACACGAAGAAAAAAAAACATGGAATAAAAACACAGGACAATGGACTATGAGAAAGGCGTTGGAGAAGTTTATTGAATCTCGATAAAGGATTGGTCACTTGCCATTGGGGACGATTGCGATGAGAAATGGTTTCGTTTGAAGAGGTCACCCATATAGAAGCGACGGCAGAAAATCTCTTGTGATAAGAGACTTTAAGATAGATGTTTGATAAGGTTGAGCGATTACTCGGAGAGCCTTTCGAGAGATCGTTTGACCTAACGGACAATGGGAGAGCAAAGGAATGAGAGAAAGGGAGAAGAAAAAAAAGACGACAGAAAAATTGAAAAAGGAAGGAGAAAGAGAAAGTTGAAGAGAGAAAAAGGACAGAAAAAGTGAATGTGAAAAGACAAAAACAAAGAGTGGTAGAGGAGAAAGAGGAGGGAGGGAGGGTGAGAGAGAGAGAGAGAGAGAGAGAGAGAGAGAGAGAGAGAGAGAGAGAGAGAGAGAGAGAGAGAGAGAAAGAGAAGGACAAGAGAGCAAGAGGCTGGACGTCATTAGGGTAAGATGCACCCCAAGCACCCCATTGGGATAGCTAAGAGGAAAAGCGCGATTGAATTTTAATTGTCTCTCGTATTAAACTTCTATGTACGGGTTGTTTCGAACAAGGCGCTGTACCTGAATTTTTCTTTGAAGTGCCTCCAGCCTACTTGGACCAAAAAAGTTGTCTATTAAAATAGCTTAACATGACAGTCGTAACATTACCAAAAAAAATTGGACCCCCACAATTTCTCATGATGTCGGAGCCTGCATCGTTGAAGTGCAAACTAAAATGTATTTTTTGAATCACCGAAATTTTTTTTAGGATCCTCACCAGCCTGCAGATGAACGTAAAAATATTATGGTTGCATTCCAACTTGCATCGTTGGAATGCAACGAAAATTCTCCTTCATTTATATTACTATCTAGATCTTTATTCCAAGTTTAAGTTATGGAACCCTAAAAAAGTTCCGCAAAAATGTTCCAGTGACTTCAATACCATAAAATCGATAAATGGAAGAAAATGTGAAAAAACCGGTTTCGTTGCGTTTCAACGATGGGAGCTTCGGCATCCCTAATTGTGAACAATTCTGTATGAATTCTATTGATTAAAGTTATTGTGTTACCTATGGAAATTGGTAGGTATTTGGATCAAATTTTGGATTCGATGGAGGGGTAGAAATCAGAAGACTATTTGTCCGATGGTCATGTCCCATCGATCAATACCGCTGTTCAAATACTATAACCTTGCTACGTGGAGCCCGCCCCTCCCCCCCCGGAAAAATGCAAAGTACAATGTCGATATAATTTATCAGAGAAGAAAGCAACGCTGGTACCTTCAAGGTTGCCCATAATGCCACGAAAACGGAGTTTTTTTATATTACTGTGCGAAAGAAAAAAGGCATTCGTCCATTGTTCAGGGCGATAGAGAGACAGACGGGTGAGAAAGGGCTAGAGAGGAAATAAAGAGGAAATCACGTCCGCGTTTCGAGCATGGAGCCTCATCGCTCGCGTATATCAACGTGCCCGATATACCTCGAGTGGTAAAATGCAAAAGAAGTCAACTGACATGGCTTTACGTGATAAATGGTACAGTTTACGACTTTTTACTTGTTACCAGTTGATGTATAATGTGTTGAATAAACATCAATAGGAGAAACGAGGAGTGGAGGAGGGAGGGCAAAAAATTCAGGGATGCGCAAGTGGGTCGTCCCGTGGTTTTGTATACCGAGTATATGTGCACCAGACCCAATGGTGCCAGTCACTCCCTCTCAACTTAAAACCGACGTACGAATTGGAACGATCTATCTACGTTATTGCAACACGAGCAAAAATTGTAAATAATAATGAATAATATATTTTTTAAACAAACATATCAATGAATAATAATAAATAAATATTCCAGCTCTGTTCGGATATTGATATTTAATTATCACGTATGAATTATGTTTGACGAACAAAAAGGTTAAAAGTTTGGAAACCAGAGAAGTGAATAAAATACAAAAGAACAAAAAAGAGATAAATTGAGATGTAACAATTCGTTACATACTTTCGCATGATGAAACTTGTGGCAATTTCGATAAATTATTATCGTCTTAAAGATTTGCTCTCAGTCGCATTGTTTAAAAAATAATATAACCTAAATACGATGTTGAACTTTGATCTTCAATTATATTATGACATATAAAGTGCCGAGTTATCGAAATTTATTTAATCTTTTCATGGATGAATTGCACATAACGTTTGATGATATGTGGAGTTTAAAAAATATTTATAAAAATTAAATTCGAAGTTTAACTTTAATCCTCGATTATATTATGAAATGTGAAGTTCAAAATTGATCTCCCAAATTTGAACTTTTTATTGATGTAAATTACACGTAACGTCAAACGTAATTTGAAGTTTGTAGAATATTAATACAAGTAAAATATAAAGTTCAATTTCGATCGTTGATTATATTATGAAACATAAATTTCAAAGTTTATCCTCAAAATTCGAAGTTTTCATTGATATAAATTACACATAACGTCAAACGTAATTTGAAATTTGAAAAATATTAATACGAATTAAACATAAAGTTTACTTTTGATCCTCGATTATATTAAGAAATCTAAACATTAAGGTTGATCATCCAAATTTGACCTTTCCAGTCATACAAATTACATGTACCCTGAAACATAATTTGAATTTCGTATAACATTAATAAAAATCAAATATAAAGTTAATTTTAATCCGCAATGTCCGTGATTTTTGCATAACTGATTTATTCTTGATGGTCAAGGACAAGCTTCGATTTACTCTATCATGGATGACAAGGCTCAACGAGAGAGAGATTGCAAAATAGGTTTGCCCGCAAATGTTCCTTTGTGCACCTTAAAGCACAGCCGCGAAGCACCGAGCATCAAGACCAAAACAGTTGCACGAAGGCCGGAGAATATAATTAAATTTCCGTCATACGCGGTCCCTTTCGTATCGCGGAGAAAAAAAGAGTCGACTCGACCACCGTGAGAGAGCATGTGAAAGAGGCGAGAGCGGAGGAGTCGCATGCAAGGCCGCTGGGCGCCTGGAGCTTTGGTTGTTTGCAATTAAAATCTTGGTCCCTCGGAACTTTAGTCTGAGCGACTTTTCTCTACGTAATGCTTACGTGGCCTCGTTTCGCCAGGCTGATTGTGCAAAACTTTCTCTTTCTTCTTCCTACCTATCACTTTAATCAAGATAATGCTTTTTTAAAAGAATCTCACGGTTTCCCCGGGAACTCGGACTAGTGAAATGAGACGTGAAAACCCGCAAGAAAATACGAAGCAATATTAAGACGAAAAGAAAACTGATAAACGCCCGTCTCCGTAACATACCCCGAGTCGAAATTTAGACCCTCCTTTGAACCTCCTTTCGATCCCAATTTGTCATTCAATGGAGGTTCAAGAGGTTCAAATGGAAATCTCAAAAACATGTATATCAGAACCTACTGAACCTGCAAAAGTGGCAGAAATTGGACTTTTTCACTCAAAGGAGGTTTAGTAGGTTCATCTGAACCTCCTTTAAACACTAGTGAGCCTGATTTAATGCTTACGCAAACCTACAGACCCTCTTTTAAACCTCCTTTCGCCCTACTAACTCTCCTTTGACTCCCTTCACCCGTGGCTCGCAGAGCCTCCTAGCCCTCCTTTAAACCTCTTCTGACCCTACTAACCCTCCTTTAAGCCTACTTCAATATGCTGCCCTCCGCTCCCTTCTCTCCCATCCGCAGCTCACCGATATTCCAAAGAAGGGATAATTATAATTAAAAAATATTTTCAGTTACGCGAAATAATTTATAGTTGTGACAATGTATGTATATGTTTCGAATAAATAAATCAATCTTATAATAAATAATCAAACATCATATTTTTAATTCACACATATAATTTATTTTTCAGATATAGCTTGACCCTACAGAACCTCCTTTGGATCCAATCTTTCATTTTCCTTCTGCTTTGGATTCAAAGGAGGTTCTGTAGGGTACAGATAGGACTTTAGGCCAAAACGAGGTTGTGTAGGTTCACGCAAGCCGAGCCCATAGGCCTAAAGGAGGCTCAGAAGGTTGAATAGAAGGTTCAGTAGGGCTAAAGGAGGGTCGCCAACAGTGCAAATTTCTTCATATAGGTTCAAGGGGAGTCAAAGGAGGGCGGCGGTCTGTGCGTTACAAAGGAAATAGGTTCTCGAGCATTCAAAGGAGGGTCTAAATTTCGACTCGGGACGTGTCTGCGAACTTCCTATTTTGGAATAAATTTCCAGGATCATTGCAAAGTCGACGTGAATAGGAAAGAAAATAAAAATACTAGCTCACCGTCGAAGTCGACGGTGCCGGAGCCATCGGTGTCGATTTCAGCGATCATACCGTCCATCTGATCCGGTGTTATCTGATCGTCGAGTGCAGCAAGTATTTCGCGTAACGAGCTCGTCGGAATGTAACCGTTGCCCTCCTTGTCGTAAAGACGGAAAGCTTCCTTGAGCTCCTTCTGCAACGCCTCGTCGTCTTCCTCCTGGAAGTGACTGGCAACCCGATAGAACGAGTCGAAAGTTAGCACGCCGCTACCTGGAATGACGAAGTACGCCAATTAACTGAAAATCTTACATTCTCGACAACCTTGTATGACCAAGCGATAATTGAGCAATCCATATATTCGATAGCATCTTCTGAGCTGATTATTGGACGCCTTTCATATGACTTGAACAGTGAACCGACACTGGCGGATGGGCGGTGGGTGTTTGGCTCCGGCGGTTCTTCGAGTTATGCAGCATTATTATTGCGCATGGCCGATACTCGGTGCGGTGACCGCTTAGCCGTGCACCGACTGGCGCATCAACCAGTCGGTGGAAGGCAAATACTTCTGAGACCTTAGTGTAGATTAGTAAAACGTCAGTGCACCAGAGAATCAGAAGAACATATGGGTCGTCTGTAGTGGTGCGGGTGTTCCACACTTTCCCTATATCCGGCTTCCCAGATTAGCGAAGTGCGGGTAGGGAGTGATTGGAAAGGGTCCAATTGGAAAGGGTAATGCGTAAAAAAAACCCGCAAGGGCTGGAAATCAGGAAAGGTTATATATAACTTTAACCCATAAGAAGAGGGTAGTGTTCGGGCTATATATACGTTCGTCTAATTAAACTTTGATTATAATTTCACAACATGCAGTCACTTGGAGATGGACATCTTTAGGAACGAGGAGTAGAGAGACTAGCGAGGGAAACGTGGTGCAGTCATCCATGGTGAATTCTTGATCATTGCTCTCTTTCTCTTCCTTTCTCTCACCTGCAATTGAAATACTGTGGGGAAACTCGCACTATCCTGAATCCCAGTATTCGTGTCGTAAACTTTTTGCATATTGTCACTGAATCCCGGACCAGGCGAGATCAACACAAACACTGAATTCCACGAAAACAATTAATTTACCTTTACGGAATAACTATCACATGAAAGGCAGCCTGCAAGTATGACAATAGCATATAACAATATCAAAAATTAATAAATAACCTTCCAATCCGGCAATCCATCAATGTCACTCTGATCCGATACTGAATAGATGTTCAAATAAAGAAGCCGCGATTGAAATGAGAGGCGGAAGTCCATCAACTACCCGAAATACCAAAAATACCTTAAGCTTCCGTTTCGAACGCGTTGCTAACGTATTTCGCAGCGGATATTCAAGTGAAATGGGGAACCGATTTGATTGAATTATGAGCCGTGAGTTCGGGGAAAGAAGATATCGTGATTCGACAGATGGCAAACTTCATTGGGGTTGTTCCATTTTCTATTTGCTCTGTTGTGTGATATTCGGAGGCTCTACCCGCCATCAGGGCCATCACCAACCAAGGCGAAGATTAGCGGAGCTAGGAAAAGGCTACCATCAACCGCTGAATTCATGTCCATCTGAGAGGAGAAATTCTATTGAGTGTTTTTTTCCTAGCTCCGCTTTGGTGGATGATGGCCCTTATCCGTGGCTTTGTCGCGCTTCCCAGCGAAACAGGGAGAGGATCTATATCGAAGAGCCGGAACTCTACTAATTTAGAAGCTCACAAGTTACCCCATTACAAGACAATCAAACAGGGCTGCATAGAGTTTGATGAGGCTGCTTACTGACCCACGTTATTGCAACTCAGACTCTGTATGTACATGCCTACATATATATAACGAGGAAGGTGATGCTGGCGCTTCAAGGACGGTCCCCGCAGCAGACCATTGACCCTGTACTCAATATCACGTAAACTCCAATGTCTCCAAAATCCTCTTTGGATAAACGTTTATGTAAAAGGCCTTTCAAGGATGATGTTGTCCCCAATGTGTTTGGATATACAGGCATATCAAAATAGTCCGAGGCTATTTGTCCCTCATCGGTGCATCAGCTTGCAGTCTACGTACGCGTTCGCTTTCACCCTACGTGCGATGCAATACACACTCCGTATAGGTACGGATAATACAGTGCTTTGTCGATGTACAGAAGGGCCCAACTCGCAACGATTTGATAGTCTAGTTCGAAATGCGTTAGGTCTTTTTGGTTGGTAACACCCGATGTATGTATATAGCGCAGCTCGTTATACCGGCTAACGAGAATCTCCGCAGAACGCCAAGAGCCTCCCTCGCTTGCCAGTGCAATGTGTTACCTCTGAAACCTCGGCGTTTGTCTCACGCCTTACCCACTGCCTCTCTCTCTCTCTCTCTCTCTCTCCCCTCGCCCTCAATCTCTCTCTTTCTCCCTCTAGCTCCCAGTCTATCCATCCTTGTCTCCAATAATATTGGTCTCGTTACGCGCGACTTGGCTCATTCGTTCGAGCACATCTGCGAAATTGGTTGGAGAGGTGAGGGCTGACGCATATGTAGTTGTAAAACCCTCGTGTTCTTACCCGTGTAATACACTGGGTACAACACTGATTGGGGGCTCGCAAATGTATCGATCGTGGAATTCAGGATGTCGTTAATCAGAGTCCTTCTTTCGATAATCGTAATTTTTTTGACATTAATAAATTCATGTGAGAGTACGTTCAGGTAAGGTAAACCAATTTCTGCGACGTCCTCGAGGTTTATATTCAGAACGCAAGTTTGTTATGATTTTTTTATAGCTTATTTTTTAGGTCTTTCTTTTCGTTAAGAGTGATATGGATATGCAAATCAGACCTCTTTTGGATAAGCCTCCATATTTGTTGCTGTATACAGGAACCTACTATTCATTTGAATAATAGGTTTAGGTAAGGTGAACCAACTGCTGAGGTAATTGGTCCTCGAGGTTTATACGCGAAACTCTAATTCGTGATGAATATTTTTTATGATTTATTCATTGGGTTTTGTTCTTATGATAGTGATGAAGATATAATTTTATTTGTGCGGTTTCAACATTATTATCAATGAGGATCTTTTTCGTATGGTAATTTTGTTGGGAACTCGATTCCATTGCTAAAATTTCAATTGAATTTAGTGAAATCGAATAAATCTGTTCTCTTGAAAGAAACATCTCTTCGTTCATCCTCTTTGATCAAAATGAAATTATTTTGGGAAAGTATAGCAGGAAGTCGCGAAGTGCTTGAATCCCACTGGGCTGTTTCGCTGAAATAATTATAATCTCCGATTATAATTGTTCCGACGAATCATTATTTGCAAGCGAAGTTATTCTATCGTATTCATTGATAATAATAATTATAATCGGAAATTATAATAATTGTAGGAATGATAATAATTATTATAATTATAATTATTATATTAGATTATTGACATTATTAGGATTATCTTGTTATTATCACTATCATTATTATTATCGAAGATTGTAATTATCAAAACCGGATAGTGAATTATTATTTCCAAGTAAATTTATTGCAGTTTATTAATTCATTATAATAACTATAATCGAAGATTATAATAATTATTATATTTCCTTTTATTTTATTACATTATTGTTATCATCGGGGATAATAATTATTACAATAAACATTACAATTACCATATTTGAATGAAATAATGAATCAAGTCAATATGATTTTGCAATGCTAACATGAATGACTGCTGTGGCAATTGCAAGAACTCTCCAGCTGCGCGAAAAATAATTTTGCATGAATATCGTTAAATAATTTATTTGTGTATGGCTTTACGAAAGCGAATTGGAACGTGCTCGATGCAATAAAGTCGTTTTTAATGTGGCCCATACATTTTTTTAAATTTGTTCAAAGATATGTGATCTACGAGGACCAGCCTTTCTATTTTCATTTAATAGTTATACACATGTGTGTCCAAAGCCATAGACGAGTGAATATGGCCGTTCGAGCGCGATCGTACCGCACCGAATTTATGTATGTGCGAGTGTATGAATCGAGAGACGTTCACTGATTAAATGGCAAATATTCATGCATACTTGCATTAACGTATGGATGACCAGCTGCACTAAACCAATGTCCATTCTCTCTCTCTCTCTCGTTCCCTTCCTCCCTTCCTCCCTCTCCCTTTCACTCACTCTAGTTTGTCTGTCGCTACAGATGCACCGATGTAAATGTCAGTTGACATAAATTTAACGAGTCTGCCAGCTTGCTAAAGCGAGACGTACCAGAGTTTTGGTATATGCCTCGATAGTTTGGGTGATTCGATCACCTGTTCGAATCATGCCAGAATATATTTGTCATTTAAATAATGCTTTGCGTTGATTTTCATCAAAAGGTCAGTACACGCGGCGATTCCCTCACTGAGAGCAAAATCGTGCGTGGGATCGGAAAACCGTATTTCCAATTACGTTCGTACGAGTATGGTGAAATGAAAACTTTCATTGGAAAACCATGACTTAGGAAAAATTAATATCTTCCACGAGAACCAGGCGGAGAAAAAGTTGAGGAGAGTAGAATTACAATTATCTTTCTCGGAATCCAAAGTTGATTTATCCAATACCAGCAGTTACGATAAAAGTAAACAAAAAGTGGCAATACCTTAATAATAATAACTGCAAACTCAATAACAATAACTGATAATAATAACTGTAATAATAGCTGTAAACTTAATAATAACAAATCATGAAAATAACTCTAATAATAATGGTAAACTTAAAATTATAAATAATAATAAGAACCTCGATAATAACTGTAAACTTGATAATAATAACTCATAATAATAACTGTAATGAGGCCTGTAAACTTAATAATAATAGCTAATAATAATAAACTCAATAATAAGTATCGAACATAGTATCAAAATAATAACACTTTAATACCAGCATTTAATTAAAGTAATAATACTTTAATACCAGCAGTTCATTAAAGTAATAACACTTTAATACTACCAGTTACGATAAAAGTAAAATGAAAGCTGGTTGATTTCTCAACTGCGTTTCTCTTGAAAAAGTCGATACGATTCTATTGCCTTGCCGTTTTACTCATATCGGAATGGCAAAACTTAGAAAGCTGCAAAAGTTCCGTATGGACTGTATCGGGCTTACTGGATCGTTGAAGATTCGACTCGGCGTTACGTTCCACACTAAGAGACTCTCTCACATCCATGCTATCAAATAAATTATATCAATGGTGAATTGAAATTTAACTAACAGCGGAAGAAAAAAAATGACACCGTTTGAACGTTCGTAAGGAAGGCTTGATTCTCGTCCATTCGGGGCGAGCGACGATAGGCTGAATTCGATGTTATGTTTGAGTGAAGTTTCCTACGCAAGGTTTAAGCTTGCTTATGTGCGGTTTCTTGTACGGCGCTACTCAAGACGTACGTTTCATGATTTATTCGGTCCACCTGCGCACGTGGAATCGATAAAATCGAAGGAATTCGAGCGTAGCTCGCGAAGCGAAACTCCATTGTCCCAACTTCGTGCCGGAGCACCGACGGGAATATACGAATTTGTACATCACCTTGAGCCCCATAGTACACGAGAATCTCGCAGCAATCCAAAGGATAAACGCGTGCGTCACGAGTAATTTGGTTTGTCCCTGATACCATCGACGATAAAAAAAATCTAGACTTCCAGGCCGTATGCATAATTCCTAGGGGTAGGAATAAGTAACTTGTGCAAGAATATGTACCTCGTAATTTTATAATCGTAATTGGTAATTAATTAATTTAGTGAATGGAAATCAATAATATTGTCATACGTATAATTGTATGAATAATTAATAATATAAAAATACGTATAATACATTAAGACGAAGCGAAGAAATTTCATGACTGTGTATTTTATTACAAATTCTAGTCATTCGTATATTTACATTATTAATCATTCACATAATTATTCAACCTATTATTAATATGATTATTTCATTATACGAGTAATTCACCCAGGCGATGCGAAGGAATATCACAAATGTGTATTTTATTACAAAACTTAATCATTCGTATTATTATATTATTAATTATTCATATAATTATTTAATTATACGAATAATTGATCCAGACAATGCGAAAAAAATTCAGAAATGTGTATTTTCTTTTTATACTTAATTATTCGTTCTATTGAAATATTTATTATTCGATTTGCCGAATAATTAACAATATAATCACACGAATGATTAATATTAGCAATGAAACATGCAGTGATGAAATTGCCTTCGTCTTGTCTAATCGTACATGGCAAAGTTAAAAAATTAGACCTACCGTCCTCATCCTCTTTCTGAAGGAGAACCTCGAGTTCCTGATCGTCGAAGGTGTGCCCAAGGGTGTTCAGGATCGTTCGCACCTTTTCCTTTTCGATTCTACCAGCCTTGGTCGAGTCGAACATGGAGAAAGCTCTCCTGAGCACTGAAACATCGACGATCAAAATAAAACTTGCCAAAACGCGCCCACACACATTAACAATGTTGCTTTCGTAATTAGTAGAAATTTAAACGTCACCTTGCGAGAAGCAATCTCATGCAATTTTTGCCAAAACTCCATTGAGTTACTCGCCACACCAATTCGCAAGCTCGAAATACACTCACCATCATCGACAGAGTATGAAATCGAAGTGTGCACTAGGTCGGAAGCAGTGCATTGATAAATAAATACGCAACACCCATTCGTATACACACTCGATCTTTATTTATCCCGACAGAAAATTCAAGCCACGAAAATCGCCTCGATTCTGCGCCGCAGAGAAATTTCTATAAAAAAAACCTGCAACTATTATCCGGCAAATTCGAAGTACTGGTCATAGATGTTTCCGTAATATTTTCCAATCAGTCGAAACTGTGTCAACTCTTTTTTTCGTCCCCTCATCCTTCTTCTTCATTTCTTGCCATGCTCCGGCTACAAATATTGCTCTCCATCGAGTCGTGGCAGCCTTAAAAGACGGAAAAGCAAACACGAGAGAGACGTCTGAGCAAACGTGCAATTTCTCCGCTTCCAGCATCCTATGCGGAAATATTCGTAGAGCTTTCGACTTCGCGGTCCATCCTCAGAATTCAAGACGCAATATTTCGAAAATCACTTTTGAGCACACGAAGGCCTTTTAATGTAAAATTCGTTAAAAAATGAAGGCATGTCCTTAAGGGGGTATACCTAGTTGTAACAGTCGAAAAATCAGTTTTGTTCAAAACCAAAATATTTTTACAGTATATTGTGTTATAAATGTTCCCTTAAAAAATTCAAGGTGATCGGATAAAAATTGACAGATTTATAGGCTATGTTGACGTCCATCGGAACCCTTGGAACATTATTCGAAACTATGAACGCTTTTTTCTCAAAAGTAAGCTTTCAAGGTCAGTGAGCAAAATTAGTCAAAAAATACTGCATCGAACTTTCTGAAATTTTTAGAGCCTTTTCTAGACGTAAGAATATGGTATTTCATCGAAGGATTTTTTTTCGATATATACTTTGATACGATTTGATGAACGAAAAATTCCCATTTTTCGCAAAAATTCCCATTATTCGCAAAAATTCCCTTTTTTCGCAAAAATTCAACACTTTCACTTTGAAAACGCGTCAATTTTTTTAAACTTTCTCTTTCGAAAATGCCTTCGACAAATCATAGGATAAACTAATGTACTAACGAAATCTGTTGATATCAGATAATTTAGTTCAAAAGGGCATTGCTCACCGCAAAAGACGTTTTCGAGAGATGCTTTCCGGACAGCGATTATTATTAAATATTTTCACCCAAAAAAATTACAGATTCTGCTTCACATGATACTTTTTCAAAAACCAATTTTTTGTAGAAATTTGCCATCACGATATTCTAAAAAAAACCAAGAATGGGCTGTTTTCGACTGTTACAACTAGGCATGAGCCGTCAAAGCAGCAGAATGCCCTGATATTGCATAAATATATATATATATATATATATATATATATATATATTTATCTACACGTAACTTAGTGGAGCCGATCCCCTCGTTCGTTCAAGTAGTCGAAGTCTCGAGTGGGTCAGACACGCTACGCTATAAACCTTTTCCAATTCCAATCGTTTCGCTTCTCGCCGAATGAGCTAGTAATAAATATGACGTCCTTGTTCCCTTTTCCATCTCTCGCTCGGGTCTGGTTACCTACTGATGGGACGTTACCGCTACTGCTGGACGATACTGGCGCAACCGTCGACGCGGCGTCGAAACGACGAAGTCGTTGTCTCCGAGATGACATAAAATGCATCAAGCAACGTTCGCAACGACCGGCTCTCCATAAAATCTACACTGTTCTATAAGTCCCCCTGCCCTCTTCCTTTCTTGATCGCCTCCCCCACCCGACGTACTTGAATTTTCGCTGTTTTTTTTCTCTTCCAATCAAAAGTATTCGGCTATGCGGCTGGGAAATTAACGCGCGGAAGAAAATCGACGGTCGTTTGGAAAATGAAAAATTTTACTAGACTGCACGAGACCGGTAAATTTAATTATTGCGAATAAAAGAAGAAGAGAGGGGAGGGGGAGGAAACGAGCTTGACCGTGAAAATTTCACGAGATCTCGTGTCACGTATCATCAACAATTTTTCCGCAATCTCGAAACGGATTGAGCTTTTTCCGCTGGGGGAAAAAAAAACGTCGAGACTCGGTTAGCCCATTTATGGCTGGCGTTCACTATGGACATACGTACGATAACGTACTAAAATCGAGGATGTATTTTATGTTGCTCTATGAATCGCCACTTATCGTCGACAAATGGAGTCTCCACCGTTCAAGTATCACCACGGACGTACACGATAAATCACGGATATTTCCCCCATTGACCCAGATACGCGAGACTATGCACGCGTTAATTTTAAAACTTTAGTGCGGCGACGGATCCCCGGGGCGTTTTACGCGTGCAAAAAAGAACTGCGCTGGCTGACGAGACGACGATGGTGAGAGTAAAAAGAGCACAGGGTCAGCGGGATTGGAGGACACGAAATTACCATTCGGTGCAAATTGTCAACGATGCACCCTGCGACTGAACTCGACGCGGAGATTTTTGGAGTTGATTGACACTTGCTAATCGGGAGCCCTAATTACAAGCGCGCTCAAAAGTTTTCGACTCTATACGGGCTCTCGCTGTCCGACAAGACAAACAGGGTGTCTATCGTGAGGTGGACATGCAGAGTCTCGCGTGGAGACTCCGCGACCAAGAAAAATATGATTTTCAATGGTTTTACAACTCCTCGTGGAGAAAAAAATATAGCATATTGAAAAAAAATAAAAATTTCATTTTCGGTACAGCGAAATGAAGATTATTAAATTCCGAATACGAAACACTCCTGAGAAACTTTTTTTGTGTATCCCGTTATGGACGAAGAAATGATTAAATATGCATTTCTACCGTTCATAACTGAACAACGTAAAAATTTAACATTGTTGACTCTGTGGTAGGTTTTAATCAATTAAAAAAGTACGTATTATTTCGTTTATGGAAAGTTTAATCGGGAGGCTAGTTACAAAGCAATGAAGTGAGTATGACAGACATGTTACATTGTTTCGTAACATTCCTTTATGATGTATGGAATAGTTTGGAGCAGTTGCTTTGCAAAGCCACGCCACATTTTTCACACACCGTTTGCCATTTTCATAGATTTTTTTATTTTCGCAAACTTTGAGTACACTCGAACATTGCACCCTCGCGATAAGTAAACTTTGTATAAGATTCGATCCGTACAATGCCATCTACTTTGCATGAATTGCACTTAAAAACCCATATAGAACTGTCCGTAGTCATCGCGTGACATTGATGTTTAAAAAAAGGACTAAATGTCACCATGGAATTTAGCGCGGACTTGGATGATTAAATGAAATTTAATTCCATATAACAAAAGTTCTTCTAGGAGTGTTTCATATTCTGAATTTAATTATCTTCATTCTGCTGAACTGAGAATGGAATTTTTAATCTTTTCCAGTGCTACTTTTTTTTCTGGTAAATACTACCCACCCCAAAAATCCGCTTTATTTTTCCGAAAAACCTCGAGGAACCATTAAATGTATTTTTCTCGATCCCAAAATCACCGCGCCCTCAGGAAGCATCTGGCCACCTTATGATCGTCACCCTGTACGCGTGCATTATTTCGTGCACGTAAAAAGAGGCAATCAAACGACAAGATCGATCGAATCGTATTCCATTGGGGTCTCCCGTGACTCGGCATCGAAGTATCAATGAATATCGTATACCGAACGCGTCCCAGTCATCGACACACCAAAACTCAGCGAAAAACGTAAAAAATTCCAAAACCGATGCAAACGAAAAAAACCAACGATCAAAAATATCCCAAAGCATTGTCAGGCAGCCGGTTATCCGGCAACTATCGCTCAAAGATAATAATTTCTCGTCGTTTAAAAATACATCGACGAAACAAAATCGGCCGTATCCATGCAACACTTCACCGTCACCAAGTATCCGTTTCTACTTACTCTGAACTTGTTCGTCATCCTGAAACAAGAAAACGCGAACGATTAGTGCACTGGGCCCTTTCCCCAAGCATGGGAGACTCAACAGGATGAAAAAAATTCCAAAAGCTTCTCAAATCGACTCGAAGCACGTAAACTCGAAGAAAAACGTGCGAGCAACGAAAAATTCGAGAAAAAGTTTCTCTCCTTCTCGATGCAAGCGACAAAAGAATACTTCGGAAAAAATCCGTGCGCGTTTGAAATTCGAAATTATGACGAGATTCATTATCTCGTTCTTCGTCGATCACTTTGCTCCCGGTGTGGCCAATTTATCAAAACGTCGAATCGGCGGTAATTTTGCAGTTTACGTGCGTGCAATCGGTGAAAGAGGATTTAATTTGTCAAAAAAAAACTAACCATTCTGTCGGGAGGGGTGGTTTGTTAGAGCGCTACCGGACTCTGGAGTGTATCGCACTAACGGAGTCTTTGGCTTGGCATAACTTTTATAACCGACCCAAAAAGTCCTCCTCCACCTCGGCTATTTCGCGTTTCCCGTGAAAATATCCACACGGACTAAGCCTCGCTGCCCTCTCTCTCTCTCCCTCTCTCCCTCTCTCTCTCTCCCGCGTGATTTCGTCACGCGTGTGTATTGTTCGTGAGCGTGGCTAAAGTATAATTCGGCCGCGTAGCGCCTCCAGAGCTATAATGCTGCAGGCTCGCGTGAAAACGTGCAGCCAATGAGAAAGACGGAAATCTCCAAGCCGTGCGTGTGCGAGGCAGCAAAAGATATAGAGAGACGAGAGCCGGGAGCGAGAAACTGCGACTCGACGTGCCGTAGAGTCCGCGGACCGAGAGATATTAGGAGAGAAAATATCCACACGCACACATTTCGGCGATGGCGGCGACGTCGCCACGTGCCGCTCTTTCAGACGGAAAGCGTCGCCGCATACATCGCCACTTGTTACATCCGTGACGACCGGACGTTTTGCGTCCAAACGACGCGAATCGTCCGGCCGAAAAGTGCCGAAAGCTCGTTTATAATCGATCGCGAGAAAACAAAAACAACAAATCTGCGATGATCAACGGCTGTCGTGCGAGAAGCGCTATCAACAGAGAAAACAAATCCGAAATAAGGCTGAATTTCGCTGATCGTCTGCAGGAAGCAAAGCAGTCGGAAAAAGGCGCAATAAAAACTGGCAAAAATAAAATAAACTGCAAGCTCCTACCGACAGGACGAATAAAAAATAAAGTAGGTCGTAATATTGTGCCTGAATGAAGAATAAAAACGAACAAAAAGGGACGAAAATGATAAATTATGAAGCAGCTTGTGAGCTTCTGGCTGGTTGGACGTTACGAGCCATTTCCTTTTGTTGCTCGTAGCCGAGTGGGATCCCACCGGAAGTCTTGCCCGGAGTGGAATGAACGACGCGAGAAAAGCGAATATATATCCGGCCAAGAGATTTGCTCACCATCAGCTCGAAGCGACCTCGGGGATGCCTTCACCGTGGGAGAGAAAAAAGGAAAGATCGTGAAGCTGAAGGAAACAGATGGGGCAAGAAGAGGCTAGGGCAGAGAGAAGGAATAACGTTCCTCGCCACGGTGATGAAGTCGAAAGTATGAACACACCTGCAAGGCTATCGTTAGTCGTAAAAATAAGATTGCGAAAATGTTCATCCTCGTTTCCGGAAATTGTGCTTGCGTGAGGAGTACACGTTCGACTGATTTATCATGCAGCTGGAAGTTCTTGCGCTCTGCTACGGCAGCCTCGACGAGTCTCTTACAATTCGGACCTATCAAATCTCATTCACGTTACAATCCCTCCAACGCACTTCCGGCAGTTTCAGCCCATCGTACCCCGAGGGATCCATTTTTCGGTTCAACAGCTCGGTCGGTGGGATCTTCCGGAAGGATTTTCTCGCTGATGGATCACGAAAGCGAAGAATCTCCAATGGAAATAGCTTGCCAGATAAATCAACCAACAGTCTGACGATCGTTGGTCACGATAATCATGGCCCACCCCTCACCATGGACAACGTCGTCAATAATGGCGTGAAATGGTTACAGCATTGAGCTACATCCAGCTAAAATTAATCATACCGTCAGATTGCCAGGAGATTTATAAACGGCATCGAAGATACATCAAACAATCCGGCTCCAATGAAAACATTTTCGTTGGAGACCATGTCGTCCGGTGTCCTATGGACAATGACTGCACCGTGAGTCGTGTGTGTGCGTAAGCTGATCCGTTGCTCACACATTCGCGACAGCCTCCCACGAGGGAGCTCGAAAGATCGAAAGTAGCGGGCTGTCGGATCGCTGGTGGGAGCTTGCGAGGGAGAGGTCCACCGTAGACGAGCAAAGAGCGAGAGCGACGGATAGTTATTTGAAAACATTCCAGAGACTATGATACTGCTGCTTTCCATGCGCGACTACGCCTTCGCAGGCTCTGCTCGGATATTCCTGATTCTTTTTTATCAGAGCGAGAGAGAGAGAGGGGGGAGAGGGAAAAAGAGGGAGGGACTTCTAGCCGTGTGGAAGAGGACAGCTGGAAGGCAAGCAAGATACCCCACCAGCGGCAGAGGGTAGCTTGGAGGGTGCACAATCCTCAGACCGTCTACCTGTGAAAAGAGGGGAAAGCTTAATATCGCGAAAATTCCAACGTGTTCGAGCTAAAGAGGCACCCGCTCGCGCTTGCACGGTAGTCAAGGTAACTCTTCCCACAGGGGATTGTGCAGAAAACGATCTTGCTCGCCAATGGTACCATCAGACATAGCATCACCACGTTGATGCTTTGTTAAAGACGTGCAACCACGATAATCGTTTCAGGCCTTCGTACTTCAAGCTGCCATTGACGAGGCAATTGAGACCGAGGTATCGTTTTAGCAATGAGATGGGGACAGCTGCTACGGGCTTTTTTAGTCTTCTCCCCGTTCCTACATCATCATTGATCCACTTGGAGATGGACATTTTCTCTGAGCAAAAAAAGAATTACGGATCGTGTTTACTATTTACGTTATTAGGATTAACGAAGGGATTACAATTTTGGGTAGTACTTGGGCAGTATGGTACAATTTATGTATATGAATGTGTACAGCAGAATCGTCAAAGTTCTCTCTGAACGTGAATTTCTTAACGGGCTGCATCTACCTAGGGGCCCACGAAAATACCCAAATTCCGATTTTTTGTGGAAAACGGTGGGTGACAAAAAAATGCCTTTACGTGTCCATACCGCCCCCCCCTTTCTGCCACCAGGGGGGGGGGGGCACGCCCCCCACTTAAAAAATCAATGATCTACAGCAAGGTCTCAGAAGTGTCGACCGCCCGCTGACTGGTCGATGCGCCAGCCGGTGCCCATCCACCAGTGTCGATGTCATCATTGATCAATCAATTAATCTGATTCATTAATTGATTATCTTATTATTTATTTATCAATTTCCTTATTTTTCAATCTTTTTAATCGTTATTTATTGATCGAATCCTTTTTCCTAATTATCTCATTACATGGTACAATAATTCGACAACAAATGTCACTACGTGCTATGATATCGATATATCCAAGACTATGGAACAAACGGTCACATACTGGCTCTTCGATTTTTTCGTACCCAATCAGGCTATACATTCGAGTTATCCAGAGGACATTGAGGACTTGGCGATAATTCTGTACAGAGCTTTTGCTCTGCGCTTTCAACCTAACGTGACCTAATTATGATGTCTGTGAGGACAAAGTCACATAGCCTAATGTCCGTAACAGTTCTACTCCAAAATTGTTCCAACACTCCATTTCAATAGCGAATGAAAAGTGCAATCTATTGTACCCGAAGGATCTCGGTACCTGAATGCTTCAAAATTTCCATCTCAATTACTTGGCGCTGTCGCGTTTCTCAATTCCTCGCTACTCCAGTGACATCACCAACAGCGGTTGTCCATTAATTTCCCTTTGTTCCGCTAATCATTCGAAGCGTCCCGTCGCGATTGTTGTAAACGAACCGACGAGACACTCGCAAGTCGGGACGTTGCGCGGGAATTGTGGAAACTGAATAATTTGGCAAGCGAGCCAAGAAATCGCGACCCTGACGTTGCCGGGCGAGCCTGGTCCTTCGGCCCTTCTCTCTTGCTAGCGGTACTTGTTCATCGCCGACAGTAATCATCGGTAGGCTCGCGCGTACGCCAAAATGCAGGAGACAATTACACGTGTACGTGTAAGCGTACGGCAAGGTACTGGGTCGGACAGGACGAGGAGAAATCGCTGAATTAAACGCCGTTTCATTAACTCGAGGACACGAAAGTTTATTATAACGAGGTGGAAGCTACGTTTGCGGTTCCGTGGTAACGCTGTCTAGCGGTGAATCCAGCCGATTTTAACCGATCCGATCGTTATTTCCCAGGGGACTCGCCGTAACTATTTTCAACCCTAACCACCCCCAGCTATGCTGCTCTTCGTCAGCAGGCCACGAAACATGCATATTATAGGCGTTCTCCAGTGTCCTAGAGGTGAATAGAGGTTGATTCTCAGGTGGCCCCCGCGAGCTCGCCAGACGCGAGGTACACTCTTCGCTTGCGTCGAATTAGCATGAGAACTCGGCTGATTAATGGCTCATCGGTGATTCATAGTGCAGACATGTACTCCACCGAGTACCGAAGGCTCAGGGGAAACATGCCCGTATATTTTCAACATGGCAAACTTCCGGACGTAAATCATCCTCTGGAATGGCAATTCCTCACCCTCCAGCCCTCTCCGGCTCTACACAGACTCCGGCGGTTTTATCAGAAAAATCAATCGCGTGGAGACTTGTAAGCGTCCCTGGACGCTTCGTCACTGCTGGTCAGGTTTTTTCTCTTGCTCACTCTCGTTGTCCGTTTTGAGTAGTTGCAAAACAACAAACGCGATACAATCATTTTTTCAACCGAGTTCTCAAACGGAGGAGGTTCTCAATTCAACTATATATATATATACAGGGTGTCCTGTTATGAATGGATAATCCTGCGACTGTCGATAGATCAGATCATGTCACTCAAAACAAAATACTAAAATAAAATTTAAAAACCGATTTCTCAAAAAAGTACACTGATAAGTCAAAAATAATTAAACAGACCACGATTAGAATAATTATTGCACTTACATTACTCAATGATTAAAATCATTCGTTTTTTAAGTCAGTGCCAAGCCAAATTAAACATATTTAGACGTCAGCACCAATGGTCCGATCGAGTGTGTGGGCTTGTTTGGATTTGTTGGGGTTTGTTTAATTTTTGAATAAGTTCAATTATTAACTAATAATTAAATTTATTAATTGTTGAGTGAAGTAAGTAAAATCATGAATCATTAAGTAATTGTGGTAGTTTATTTAGTTATTTTTTACTTTTTAAGCTACTTTTTAAGCTACTTTTTCAGAAGTCGAGTTTTTTATGTTTACTGGTGGAAAACGTTTCGCGATGCTTTTCTTCTTCCCATTCGGAGGGGAAAGAAATGGATCCCGCTAGGACCGGCCACGATGATCGGTAAACCGGAAGGCTCGTCTTTTGTCCAGCCACAACGAGCAACATGATATCTTCGTTACTGGCCCATTCACAGCCACCATTTACCTCAAGCGCATTTTTATCCGCGTCGCAACGGAAAGCAAAACATTTGGATAGCCGCGATCACGCCCGTCGAGAGCAAGCTGAATAACGATGCCTACTGAAACTCCAGCGCCCAGGGACTCACGGAAAAAAAATTAAAAAATGGTCCCGGAATAAAATATTTGCTCATTGTTCCCGGTGGACGGGCTCCATTATGCACTGATCCCACCCAATGGTAGAATAGGAGCGGCGCGACCAAACCTCCCTGTCCGTTGTTGAGTGGTACTCTATCCCTCGTATTTTCTCACTCGTCCGATCTCTTCGCCCTGGCGATCTATCTTGACGTAATTGTCGGTGGAAAAAACGCATTTGCGGTAAAGCTTCTTCGATAATCCGACGCTGAAAAAGTAATATCCAGGCTGCTCGACGAGAGTAACGGGACGACTGGAACATCGAGAAACGTGAATATGAATATTCAGGAGCGACGAAAGCTCCCAAGGATGGCAATTCGGTCACTTTCACGAAGCCCCTTTCAATTTGCATAAAAGCTCGTATGTACTGCGTTTGATCGAATGTGTGACGAGCATAGTGGGGTGAACGTCGCAATATATGTTATATAATTCGAAAGTGGCAGCACGATGGTTTGAGGTTACTTTCCAATCGCCACACACGGAAGGACTTCATCAACATCACAAGAATATTTGGGGCTTAAGAATGTTGAGTCCCAAATCGCAAATGATGATAAAATTCTGAAAATTTGGTATGTTTTTGTATGAAGTATTTCAGAGGTCGTGTAAAAATTTCACGACAATTAGGAAGCTCGTTATTGAACAATTAACATTCACAAATTAAATGTTGTTTTATGGAAACTGATGTAACTTTGCAATAAGTTTTTTTTTGGACCTCTCAATTTTATAATATCTACAATATACTGAAAGCAACGGAAGCAAAACGAAGTTTATTGATACATTTTTTTTTATTTCTTTTAAAAATTGTTCTTAACAAAATGTTAATTTTTCAATAACGAGCTTCCTAATCGTCGTGAAATTTTAACACGACCTCTTAAATACTTCATACAAAAACATACCAAATTTTCAGAATTTTCTTATCATTTTTTATTTCAACCCTTAAGGAGGTTGAAGTAATGATGATAGAATTCTGAAAATTTGGTATGTTTTTACATGAAGTATTCAGGAGGTCGTGTAAAAATTTCATGACGATTAAGAAGCTATTTATTGAACAATTAACATTAACATGTTTCATAGGGACTCAACATCCTTAAGGCGTTAGGCCACAATAACGGGTATAAAATCATGTGCGAATTTACCAATTTTTCTTCGTATGAAAAAGTGATTCACTCATAAAATTAATTACATATCCATTTAGTATGAATATCAAGCTGTTAGAAAATATTTATTTATTTGATGTACAAAATGCCCGACTACTAATATTTTCTTTTGTTATCTTTTTTTAGGCACTCCGCAGTGTGACATTTAGCATCCAGAATTGAGGGCCTAGAACGAAAAACCAAAATTCTCGTCAATCTACATTAGAATACCTAGAGAAGTACGTTTTATTCAAAAGTTGTAGGTATTTGAACTTAAGAAATGAATTTTCAGTGAGAAATTTCGTATAAAACTGCTCATAAAATGAAAAGTTTTCGATTAATCAGAAATTCCGTACGTACTTCTCTGCAAAATCCAATTAGGAACATAGCTTTAAAATCTGAAATAAATCGAGTGAAAATTGTTGAAGTTATTTGTCACGCCAATTGAAAAAAAGATAACAAAAGAAAATAGTAGTCGGCCATTTTGTACATCGAAAAAAAATATATATTTTTTCTAACAGCTTGATATTCATACTAAATAGATGTGTAATTAATTGTATGAGTGAATCACGTTTTCATACGAAAAAAAATTGTTAAATTCGCACGTGATTTTATACCCGTTACTGTGGCCTAACGCCTTAAGAATTTTTTTCGCAAAAAAAATCGAAATTGGCCGAGTAATTTTCGCGCGTAATGGGCTGCAAGACGGATTCTCTCTTGCGAGCTTCGAGCATGGAAAAAAAGGCGAGTCGCGGCAATTATGTTGTGGTTTTGCGAACCACAAGAAGACCAAGACAGTTCTATTTTCGTGCCCACGGTATTAGCCTTGCGAGACGCAATTTTTTTTCTTCATAAATTCTCCACGGGTTTCTCGTGGCCGTTGGGCCTATGGACACTTCCGTTACTTCTTGTTGTGGTGACTCATGAGCGCCTCCATGATCCTCTCATTTTCGTGAAATGTTCTATCTTAAGGGGGGCGGGGGGGGCATCGTGGGTGAGGAAAAAATTGTTGATTTTCATGATTTTTTTTAAGGAAAGATTTTGTCGACATTTTCGAGATTTAGAGTCGGTTTTATTGCTACTTTTGGCTGTTACATGGTATTTTATATATTTAGTTATGTTAAAAAATGGCGGAGGTATGGCACGGTCTTCTAAACGCATTGCCGAGGGTGCTGTCAGACGGCGTGACACGTGGCGTCGGCGGAATTAATCTGAAAAAACCAACGTTTTTTCTTTCATTAACACTTATAAGCAGAATATGAACCAAGAAAAGGCAAGAAATTTTGAAAATCGATTAAATGGCACGCTTTGAAAGAACAAGATTGAATGTTCCGAAAAAATTGACTTTTTCGCAAAAAAAAAATTTGTAATATTATTTATTTATTTATATCTATTATTTATCATTATTTATTATTATTGTTAAAAAAAACTTTTTTATTAAATTTTCATAAAATAGGGGGTCATATTTTAGACAATAAGGTTAGAAAGATTTATGCCAAATTTCATCAGAATCGACCAATTAGTTTTTTAGCTATACGTCATGCCAGTTTTGAAAATGCAGTTTAGAAGGCCATCCCATACCTTCTCCATTTTTAAAGATTAGTAATAAATAATTAAAACAATGTAATAACCAAAAGCTGTAAAAAACATACCCTAAGTCTCAAAAATTGTAAACAAATCTTGCTTTGAAAAAAAATCATGAAAATCGGCAAATTTTTTCCTCTCCTAAAGGTACCCCCCCCCCGCCGCACAGACCCTATGAAATTTGTTACTCGTTCTGGCGGGAAAAAGTAGGAAAAATTTCCTGTCGACTGTGACAGCTTCTCGAGCCTCGATTGTTGTAAAATATTTTTTATTGCAATGATCGTTCTCTGCTGCGATATGCATACATGTCAAGTGGGTACTCCATTCTCAAATGTAGGTTCCTAACCTTAGCTATTCAGTATCGATACTGATTAGGTGGACATACAGGTTGGCAATTATAAGGCTAAAAATATTTTTTTGAATGCTTTTGTACGTCCTCTTCGAAAAAGAATGTAGAGTATTTCAGTTACGAGTAGTGTTGTTCGCCAGACAAAATTGAGCGTTCTGGAAAAGCATCGGAATTGGTTTTTGAGTACAGCGTGATGAAGATAGTTAAATTCCCAATACGAAACACTCCTGAAAAACTTTTTTGCGTTCTCCTTTACAGAAAAAAAAAATGAGCAAAGATGCATTTCTAAGTGAATGCATGAAATTTAATTCCATTAACCTTCCGTTGACACACTCGGTCGTTTTGACCCGGAAGAATTTAAAATAAAAACCTCGTTTTTCCAAAGTTCAACATTTTCAATGATTTTTCACAACGGCCTAATTTTATATTTACAAATTTCCATTATATAGGCATACAAAGGAGTGTTGAAAGTACACTCCTGTTAAAGAAAAAATAGAACACCGACTGAAGGGTTATTAATGCCAAATGGATGAAGTACCATACGGGTCGACTTGACCAGGTACGTTAATTCGGGGCCAAAGACAAGTATATTAACTGAAGGTAAAAAAAAATTACAAGTGTTTCGTATTCAGAATTTAAGGATGTTGAGTCCCTATGAAACATGTTAATGTTAATTGTTCAATAAATAGGTTCTTAATCGTCATGAAATTTTTACACGACCTCGTAAATACTTCACGTAAAAACATAGCAAATTTCCAGAATTTTATCATCATTACTTCAACCTCCTTAAGGGTTGAAATAAAAAATGATAAGAAAATTCTGAAAATTTGGTATGTTTTTGTATGAAGTATTTAAGAGGTCGTGTTAAAATTTCACGACGATTAGGAAGCTCGTTATTAAAAAATTAACATTTTGTTAAGAACAATTTTTAAAAGAAATAAAAAAAAATTATCAATAAACTTCGTTTTGTTTCCGTTGCTTTCAGTATATTGTAGATATTACAAAATTGAGAGGTCAAAAAAAAAAACTTCTTCCAAAGTTACATCAGTTTCCATAAGACAGCATTTAATTTGTGAATGTTATTTGTTCAATAACGAGCTTCCTAATTATCGTGAAATTTTTACACGACCTCTGAAATACTTCATACAAAAACATACCAAATTTTCAGAATTTTATCATCATTTGCGATTTGGGACTCAACATCCTTAATTATCTTCGTTATGAACTACACAAAATGAAACCTTGATGTTTTGTCACAATGCTCAATTATTCTGGCTAATACTACTCATCCCCAAAACACGCAATATCTTCTTTTACGAGGACTTGGCAACCCTTTAGATATCATATTTTTCTCGGTCACGAAATCTCCGCGAAAGACCATTAAAAAACACACGCCTAGCCTACAATAATCGCCCTGTACATTCTCAAAAAATAGTAGTTGAATTTAGCTAAAAAAAAAGGACATCCCGAATATTCACATCGAGCCCAAAAAATCCAACAAATACCATACGACTCGAAAAATTACAGAAGCATTCAGTTGTATCGATCACGAAAACGTACCGCCATTCCCTCGGAATTTGTTGCGCTGGTTCAGCAAGCCTGAAATCCACAGAAAGCCTGGCCTTAATTTGCTTGCACACGTTTACCAGCGCTTGTGCGCGCATTTTCGTTGATGTGACAGAACTGTGCAAGTCTATATACGCGATGAGGACGCGGCTCTGCCGAGTCAGACGTGCTCGAAAAATCCTCGAAACCCGAGGGAGCGCCGAAATACATCAGCTCTTTGGATCATTTGGGCGCGAATTCAACGAGCGTGACTCTTGTCGATTCGCGCTCACACGCGCACCTCGCTGTGTTACCACAAATCTGAGGTTGCAACGCGAGAGATTAACGAACCGTGCATCGACGCCGGAAATTCATCGGAGATCGGAAAAAGTCTTCTCTTTTAACACTGGTGTACAATAATATTGTTGCCCAGCGCATCGAAAATTCCGAAATAAGCTTTAAAAAATTATAAATACCTATTAATTCAATTCCGAAATGAACTTTAAAAATATATAAAAATTCACTCGAAACGATATTCCGAAAATTGAACAATATAAGTAGAAATATAAGTCGATGAAAAGTATAATAAAACAAGGGGAAAAATATGAAAAGAAATAAAAATGTATATATGCATATAATAATCATGAAATATGTAATATATAAAAAACAATATATAGTAAATAAAAATAACATATAATAAATGTACAAGAATGAAACAAGGTCTAAAGGTCATCTGAAGGTTGATTGAGAGACTGTCAATTGGATTAAAATAATTCCCTCCCGCACTATCGTGAGTACAGGGGTGATTTGGTGACAGCTGTCAATCCACATACCTTTAAAAAAAATTAACATTGATAGCAAGTGGTCGTTCAATTTTGAAAAAAATCGATTATATCTATAGAACGTTTTAAGAGACGCAGCTTTAGGATTTCGCAGAAAATAAATTCATCGAAATTTACAATACTTTTCGTACGCGGACACATAGTCACATACTGCTGGCTCGGGGCAAAAAAAAACATTTTGCCAAAGGCTCGACGTTTTCGAAGTAATGCTCGACGTATTTTGCGATATCGAATAATTATTTTCAAATCTACAGCTTGTTCTTGGCTACACGTGGCTACATGTTCCATATCGTGCGTTTCAATTTTTCCTCTCGTTATTATTTCATGCTACTGGCAAAATCTTGACAGGCATTGACAGGCGTTTCAGGTCGCAGAAAAATCGTTGTCATTGATAAAATTAAATTTGTAAAATATCTGCCCGTCCGATATCAGTTCACCATCGCTGCTATATGCATACATATACATGAGAACGCGATAAATATGATTTATTCCTCGATTTAGGGAAAAGTTGCATCACGCTCGACAGATTTTTGCCAGCAGATATTATCGGTATTCAGTTTGTGTATCGGGGAATGCATCACGGGCGCGCATGTACGAGGATGTTCCATAAACTGCAGTGCACGGAAAAATGTTCCATTCGCGACGGAAAAGTTGCTCGCGAGAGCAAGAAGGAGATGTGCAGGACGTCGAGCAAAGAAAAGGGGCAAGCTCGGCTCAACGTTCACAAGTTCGCAATCGCTGGTGTCCCAGTTTCTCTTCCAGGCATTTTCCATATTCGGGATGCACGCCTTCCGCATCTTGTGCGGCGAAACGACGAGTCGAAGTTTTCGTGGGCGTTCGCGCGAGGGCTCGGGGAAACTGAGAAAAACGCTAAAACCCCACGTATATAGCCACAAATTTTTTTGACGTACGAGGAAAACGATTTTTCTCGTACTTTCGTGGCTGATCGTTCGTCACCGCATGACGTGCAGGCTCGTTCGGAATGTCCACGGTCGTCTATCAGGAATCGAAACACCCGACAGACGACTGATGGAAGCATCTCCGGTTCTGCGAAGAAAAGTATAATTGGCTTTATTTTTTCCACCGAAGTAAGTGAATGGAGAGCAATGCCAATGAAATTATCTATAAATAATCAATTGAGAATAAAGTCGACGAAAATATTCGTGCGTTATGTCATTGAAGAAGGATGTTCCTCGTCGATAGCAAAGCAGGATGGCATGCATTTTCATCCATTTTTCAAGACTTCGAGCACGACTGTTGCGACGAGATCTGGCTGGCGCGAATAGTGCACGAAGGAACAGCAACTTAGTCTTGCATTTATGTAACGATGCGAGGGTGAATGCGATTCGAGACTTTTTTTTGGCTACCAAGAGACTCCGAAGGTTGTCGATTTTTGTTTCTATCGCAGCGCCTACGATTTTATCAGTGTGCACCAAGGAGTTGAAAAATTCGACTTGCTCTCTTGATGTACCCAAACATACGTTGTGTGATTACGAAAGATTCGGCTTTAAGGATGCGTAGATTAATCGAGCTTGAGCAATCAGCTGACGCTTCATACCCAAATTGCGATGAACAAACTTCTAACGTGTTCGTTTTTCTGTCCTCTCTCTTTTCCCTCCTTTCCCTGTCTCGACGTAGGCCCGCAACAAACCGGCGGATGGTGTTGGTCACGTAAATCAGAAGGGTGCCAGCGGCCAAAAAGCTCCGGTCGGAGGGCAGAAAGGTGCGCCGGGTGCCAAAGGAGCTGCCAAACCGGCGCAGAAACCGTCGGCCCAGAAGGGTCAGGTCAAGGTAACGCCGAAGGCAGCCTCCGTCAAGACTGGCAAGAACAAGAAGAAGGGACAGAGACAACAGTACGATCTTATCGTTACCATCAATTTGGTGAGTTTGGCAAACTAATATCCAACTTTCTACATTAGATATTCCTCTCTCTCTCTCTCTCTCTCTCTCTCTCTCTCTCTCTCACTTTGTGTGTATATACAGGGTGCCCTGTTGCGAATGGATAATCCTGTAACTGTCGACAGGGCAGATCATGCCCTACTGTATCCTGGAATTTCAGTTTAGTAAAAATTCTACGGTGTTCGAAATAAAATCATCTGCTTTTGGTTTTTTCCAACCCAGTTCTACAAGATACAACTTTTTTTACCCGGTTTTTTTAAACACTCTTGGTTATTTTTTTTTATCTAGAAGCGTCTTTTTTTAACCTTAAATGTTAAGGGAACTTTATGAAAAAAGATTTAATGCAGAATTTTTATACAAACCAATTCGAACGACTGGCTTTGATAGCCTGCGGTGTAGAAAAAATGTACTACGTATATCGGACCAATGACTTTAAAACGTTGCTTAGTTATTGTCGGTTCGTATAAATTATAGAAATGGCATGCAAAAAACCAAAAACATATGGTTAAAACAAAAATAGGACTAATTCAAAAATCTCGAAAACCGTGGGACTTTTACTAAACTGAAATTCATGCCCTACTATAATAGGACACCCTGTGTATATGTGTGTGTGTGTGCATGTGTGTATGTGTATATATGTATGAAGGGAGAGAGAGAAATCCCTCTGCTCATTAAATGTTTCAAACCGTGGACTCCCAGGCGTGATTTTCGCTCCAGAGTAATTTTCCGTTTGCCGAAATATAAGGAATCTTATCTACGTATCTGGCCCCTGCGGGAACGGAAAGGAAAGATTTATTCACCATTTTTTAGACGTACAAGGAACATTACTTAAGTCCGCCTTCGATTTTGTTAAAACTCATACATGTGATAAAGCATTGAAAACTATTAGAAACGTATTTTTTTATCGGCGGAAAAGTGGTTTCAAGGCGGGAAACGACCCCTCAGAGAAAGGAGGATCTTAATTTAATTTGTATTCGATACTTATATAGTGGATTTTTCATCGCTTCGCATTAGAAGAATTTTGGTTTTTGTTTCATTCAGATCGGTGCACTGCTTGTGGGTGAAACTGCAAAACCACCCCTTGACGTGCCTTTTTTGAGGGGTGGTTTCCCCCTTAAAATCGTTTTTCCGCAGATAAAGAAAAATGCGTGTCTAATAGTTTTCAATGCTTTGTCACATACATGAGTGTCAACAAAAGCGTAGGGGGGCACTTTCGGCTGTTACATATGGTCTAGAGAGTCTAAACGAGTTCCATCTTTGTGTAGCCCCACGGTATATATTCAACAATACCCTTTATCGAGAGTTTGTCCGCTCGCCACCGCAGATGGAGGCTTTCTGTAACGCTCTGCCGCGCTCGCTTCGATTTGCTGTAACTAATATAAAACGCAATAACCGGAAGTACCGGATAGAGTTAGGTCCAATATAATAGATTAGCTTAATTCCGCGCGCTTTAATGGGGATGCGTAACCTTGGAATTTCAAAAAATCGATTTTCGGTTGATTTTATTTGATTTATCTTATTACGTAGAGTCTTAACTTTGATTCGATTAAAAGATTTTGTAAAAAATCCAAAAATTGACCGAATTTTGACGATTCTAATGGAGCACGTCAGAACATCCCCTTAATATGCCCCTGCCTTGAATACGGGACCAAGCGATCAACACTTGCGACTACCACTCCGCTATAGTCACAAAACTAGCAAGTGACTAGAAAAGAAAAGGAACGGAATAAAAAACGTACATTGTTCTCAATCACCGAATACTTGTCGAAACTACTCCGAGCTGTGCCTCGTTGTTTTGTTACGAGTTTGTACCGGGCTAAATAGCTCCAACCTATAGCCCTAATATTTCTCTTAAATAAATAAATTAAAAATAACAAAATTGCTATAATTCCGGTAATAATTGGATTTTTGAAATGTTTTAACGCTTAAAATATGTTTAAGTATAAATAATAAATGTAGCGAAAAAATTGATCTTTTGAAAATTTCAAGTTGATGTAATACCCCAATCGCTCTAATAGGGCGTAAGATTCCCTCGCAAGACATCTCTTTCTTGTCTAACGATTGTCGCGGGCTATTCTGTTGCGCGTGTAACGTCTTGGCAATCGTCACTGTTAGGACATTTCGTAACGCAGTCGCGAAAACGTGAAGCGATCTATGAGGCGCTCCACGTGGAGCGAGTCGCCTCTTGTTATTCCTCATTATCAAAAGTGATGCATGAATTCTTTCCAAATAGTTCTAATTGATGAAAACGTTGGACAATTTTTCACGTGTCCAATTATTAAAAAATTGCAATCTTATTTTCTCGATATTGCCCTCCTCGAAAATGTGAATAGAAAACGTAGGAATAGGAAATTCCTGTTCTGCAATTGAAGCATCAAATTTGCCAGAATCCAATATTTCAGCACTCAAGTTGCAATGAGGATGTAATGGACTAGCAACTTTGGGTAATGTCGAATAACGCAATTTATGAATTCAGGTGGAACGTCTCATAGAGGCAAATATATAAATTATGTTATTTTCTCGTTTTGTCGTGAACCAAACAAGTTCGTACTTGACGGGTCGTGCCTAGTTGACGCAGTCAAAAACAGCTCGTTAAAATTTTTTTTTAATAGAAGGTCGTTATGATGAATTTCTAAAAAAAACATAGGTATTTGAAGAAGTATGGTCTAAAGAAAACTGTATAATTTTTTTTTGTAGAAATATTTCATCATAATAGATTACGACTCTCGAAAACGTATTTTGCGTTTTCGCCAAAATCAAACAGATTTCGTTAGTATATTAGTTTATCCTACGATTAATCGAAGGAATTTCCGAAATATAATGTAAATAAATCGCACGTGTTCAAAGTGAGTCTCGAGTTCTGCGCAAAAATGTGCATTTTTCATTCATCAAATCGACAAATCAAAATAATTCTTACATCTAGAAGAGACCCTAAGTATTTCATAAAGATCCATACAGTAGTTTTTTAGATATTGTGCTCAACGTCTTTGAAAACTTACTTTCGAGAAAAAAGCATCTAATGTTTCGAACGACTAAAATCACTATAAATCTGTGAATTTTCATCCGATCACCTTGACATTTTCAGGAAACATTTATAAGATGATATACCGTGAAAATATATTGGTTTTGACCGAAAAATGATTTTTCGACCCTTACAATTAGGCATAACCCCTTAATTTACCTGCCAATGAGTGAAATATTGCGGCTGTAGCGAATAGTTAGACATTGGGGATTTCGCACAAGTGATCGACCAAAAAATTGCAGCGATTGGTAAAAATTGTCGATAAAAAATGTATGTATTTGTAGCAATAAAAAAATGACTCATGGCAAGGCCATGCATTCCGATGGCACAACCGTGACCATTATATTCAAGGCCGTTGAGCCATGATCGGTTCCCTCCTCTCGTACGAGCTACGATATACATGTTTGTACGTATACGTGCGCGTGTGCTTTCCCTGCTATATATATATATATATATATATACACGGAATCTTCGAGTATATAGTCGTTCCAAACGGCGACGGCACTTTTGCGTCGCGACGCACTTCTAGAAATAGATACCGCATGCTTTCCTGGATTGTGGGTGGTATATATACCGCGTCGTTTCCTCTGCTCGGCGACACACATATCTTTCCCCGGGATCCGGGTTTTCGGTTCGAACATCGGCCCAAGCCAACAATATATATATATATATATATATATATTTACAAGAAAAAGAATTAACACCCAGGGGATAAAAAAAACGTTTTACAGATCCGAAAAGCTTGCCGCCCAATTGAATTCCATCAGTAGTTTGAGCGCGTAACAGGTCAGACTTGTAAAATGCAAACCACACGTCAGATTTTTCCTTGAGTACGACGTTTTTTTCGAGAGGCAATGCCATGTCTGCAAATCCCCTTTGAAGATGGCTGCCATAAAGTAAGTTTATTTCAGGCAGTAAATTCCTTCGAGCTTTTCGAAAAAGTTATACGTAACGATTGCTATTTATTGAATTTCAACGAAATACTGTTGTCATATGCATCGTGGTGACTGAAAATAATAATGGATCTCTGGTGAAGTTTGACCAGGCGACGAATACATTGCATTTGTTTCAATGAATGAATTAATCATTCGAAATAGATCAATAGTGTTTACTGAGTTCGGGCGAGATTCGAACTTGGTTTATTTTCTCCCGCGTTTTATACGAGAGTCCGATCACGTAGAGGGGAGGAAAAAAGTGGCAGCGACGAAAAGACTGACGCGCGCAAGCTGTGAGGCTCATTCGCTTAAAATGTGACCCACTTAGACAGACTGCAGCCACGATCAATCGATAGGTCCTTAGCACCCTCGACTAGGTGCTGTTCACCAATGTGTATGCCCCTGACACACCATCTAGTTGATCGTGTTTTCTGACTCGTGATATTCGCGCGTGTAAATAGGAGCCGAGGATTCATATATCGACAGTATTTATTGAGTGTGGTCGGAGTATTGGCGGATCCCGGAAATGATTTTCCCGTGTCACACGTGGGTTCGCGAGAATCGCACTGTTTCGCATCGATTTCTCTCCCGAGTCCTTCCGTTCGTATCTTCGTCGCTCTAACGAGGCGAATGAAGAGGCAAAACCATTGACGGCAATTTCAAGCCCGCAGAGCGAGTTAGTTTCGTTTTGATAGCCGACTAAAAAAAAAGGCGCTCGTGTCGGAGCGACGAGGATACTTGGCATCGAAAGAAAAATCGCTCCGAACTGACTCATCCTCGAGAGACGCGCCACGAGGGGAACACGCACGAATCGCGTATCGTTCAAGGGACAACGATAAAAGCTCTTCTTTTTTTAATCTCGACTCGTTTCACTCGCGCGGCCGAGAACCAATCACATCGAATAACTCGCGAGAGTTAAAAACGGTCGAAGGTCGATACTTCAAACGACTCTCGTCTTCTCTTCGCCGCAGTGACAACTATTTTCTCGCTCTCAACGCGCCGGATGTTAAAACTCCAAGAGTTTGGCCTTTCACTTTTTAGAAAAGTGTATATAACGATTCGGGGGCTTGGTATGGTCGCGCAAAATTTGTCGAGCCCACCACATGCATTGATTTGCCTCGTTTTATTCAACGGGTCACGGCTCGTGGCCGGAAAAAGGGATTTTCGTAATTTAGTTTTTTGGCACGTGTGCAGGTTTTCAAATGGTTTTTTTAGCATTAAAGAATAGGGTTTAGAGTATCTTTTACAATTTTTGTATTGAAAAATATTTATAAATGCCACATTTATAAATATTTTTAATACAATTACTTGTGCAGATGAAACTGCTGCTTGGAAATAAATCATCCGAAAAAAAACAAATGCATTTAAGGCAGGATTCTACTTTGAAACCATGAAAAAAACGCTATTTTCGTGAATTTTTTCTGAGAATACTATTAAAGATATCGATATGGAGTTTAAACTGTTCAATAAATACACTCTTTACGTACATAAAAAAAAAAATTTTAATGTATTTTATTCATTTTTTGTACACGTAAAATATGTTTAAAGCCAACGCCTCGAAAAGCAGGTACCGTTGCCGTGGTCGTGAAATCTTCCCGACGGATGGTCTGAAACAAAAAAATCAAATAGTTTCATGTTCAGTATGTCTTCAGGAACCGACCTAACTAGAATATTTTATATACGTGCAAAATTAACAAAATGGCGGCTAAAATACGAAAAAAAAATGCGTTTTTTTTGGGTCTTTTTTTGCAATAAAAAAATAGTTCTAATCAAAATTTTAAGTTGATTGTAGTTAGGTCGGTTGGTACACACATATAGAATATGTGTTCCAAATTTCATAAGGATCGGTTCAGTACTTTTTGAGTTATCACGACCACGGTACTTGAAAATGTCGTTTCGAGAAAAACGCGTTTAAAGTCTTGGTGAGTGATAAATCGTAGAAAAAATTATCTTACCCTCAATCAGCGATGCCTGGGCCATATAATATGCCTTCGACGTGTTCCAGGTGGGTGTTTCCATCCAATTTAGCCTTTCAAAGTTTCAAAGTAGAATCCTGCCTTAATTATCGCGTGAAATTATCTGGTGCTTGGTAGGAGGATTCAATAAAATATTGATTTTTGAAAAAATGGCCGCCGTCCAAAGTAAAGGTATCGATTTTTGGTGAAAAAGTACGCCCTATTTTCGTTGATAAAAAATAACTATGCATCTAAAAAGATTACTCTGTTTAAGCACTAGCTTTTGGTATGTCAAAGTAGCTTGTAAAATTTTAAGTTGATCGATACAGTGATTTTTGAGATATCGTGATTACTGATTTTGAGAAAGTCGTTTTGAAAAAAGAACGCATTTAAAGTTCGCCAGTTCATAGAACCTACCTAAAGGAGTCTCAATATGACCTGAGATTGAAAATTGCGCGCCCTTTTTTGTGGCGAACATAGAGTACTGATTTTTGACAACTGGCATCAGGAAGTACTCAGGTTTGGTCATGGAGAACTACACGATCGAGCAACGCATAGAAATTGTGGAAATTCACTACAAAAATGGTGAATATGAAATTGATGATGAAATTAGTTCGCAATTATGCCAAAATGTTATAGAAAATGTTGTCAGAAGAGTGAACGCTTGCAAACAAGTATGAGGAGATATCCATTTATTGGATATTGTGTTTCACACATAACCTCCATGTTTGTACCTTATACGAAAATAAAAATATTCGTACTTTTCAAATAAATAATACGTTTTATTGATAAATAAAAATGTCAAGTCATTCGAGGCACCCTATGTAAACGTCCATAACTGCCTTAATTTTAAACGAATCGATTTGAAATTTATAGATCATATTTTTGAAATGTTGTATCTTGAGAATCCGTGTTGAACCAAAAATCGATATTTTCAAAAATTACAGCTATGTGTAAGCCTCTGAATTACGATTTGGTTTACAGCACTGCTATTCGTCGGAATAAAATTGCTTGCATCGAGCGAATTCCTTTCGCGTAAAGTACACGGGGAACTTTTTACAATTTTTGAAATGAATATTCATTATCATTGTTTGTTTAATTAAAACTTGCTGAGTGCATTTTAGAAATCCTTGACGACTCATCAACTAAAAATCCTTTATCATTCTATGGGAAAGCAATTAATCGAATTTGAATTACTTGGTGAATACATGACCACCTACACTTGGTGGCAAAAGAAATGACCTTTGCCGAGAGCCCACCATTCCCAAAATAGTGCTCCTTGTACTTTGGGATAACGGATTACTTTTCGAAAAACGGATATTCCGTCCATACGGATCACGTTGCGTCTCGATCTGACAATCAAGTTCGACTTGATATTCGTTCGTAATCACGAAGACAGCTGTTCCGCTTGAGCCATGCGTAAACACGTCTTCATCGCTCGAACTCAGCCGGTCTTATCATTTCAAACTATTGGCAAAATCTTGATACCCAAAGCCCAACATCAAAGATCGCGTTTTCGTGCTCGAGGCCAGTGGGTCGAAAATTTCGCTTTTAAGTAAACCTATCGCTATCGGTATGATAAACCAATAGTTTATTTTTTACAAGGGAAAATTTATGCCCAAGTCTACGTGATTCCCGACTTAATTCCAGAATTTCAGTGCGCGGAACGAAATTGGGAACAAAGTATGTTAAGCCCGCTCCACGTTCGTTCCCTCGATGAGACTCTGATCCGCTTAGAATCGGTTATTCGACTATCCCCATCCCATACTTCTCTCTCATGAATATTCCGCCGATCTCTAATCCGCTTAATTCTCCAAATTTCTCGCGTGAAGATGAGGGATAATTCACCCCCCCCCCCCCCCCCAGTAACTTTCTTTCTTTTCGTGTTGCGTTCGAGTGAAGTTTACCGCAAAGTGAGCCAATTTTTGGCAGAGCAAATTATTGGCAGTCGTTTGGAACGCGACTGGTATTCCTACTGAACAGACTCGTCACATTTTTTTTCGGCAAGACTGCTCCATCTCTTGTTTTGCCGAGACACTGTAGGGGAGTTGAGCTTTAGATGACATATTTTTTCTTTTGCGATAAATATTTAAATAAATGACGAACTGATGATATGACGATGGATGAATATCAATGAAGGTTTATTATTATAATAAAACAGAATCAGTTCCCGGACACTAGTTACTTTGATTTAAAGAAGAATTAAAATTAAAAACCACATGTAGATCGACGTGCGTAAGACGACCGTCTACTTAAGTCTGAGATGACATATATTTGTCATCTTATACACGTCGACCGAATTATACTCAGATTCATTAATTTCTGGATTAAAGGTTAGTTTGTAGCAACCAATATTTACTGAAACATTATTATAGTGACGATGAAGTGTTGCCTGTGGCGCGTTAAAATTCTCGGATGCTAAAAGTCAACCCATTCTATTCTTCTATACAGCTTCACTAGTCTTGGTCACGTGTTCTTCTGACCAGCTCATACGTGTCGAGGTTCATTAATAATGACCAGACATCCTATAACGAGAAGCCAACAAATCTAACTTTATGTCCAGTTCTATACCGACGTCTGGTATGTCAACTTACCCATCAGTGAATGCAGATTTCGTTTACTTGTGTGACAAAAACTTCAAAGTTAGAACATACGTTGTTCAGTATTTGTGAAGTACAATGACCCTAGATTATGAATAAATTAGTTCAACTAGGAAACATCTTACCCAACGGCTAGTTTTAGCACCGCACAATAACGTGGTCAGTTTTTTTTGCATCTCAAAATCACGATAATATTTACTACGTAAAAGCTCGCGTTTACTGACGGCTATACTAGATTTCGCCACTAGCAAGACTTATTGGTCGACCATTGACCGTCATCTTTACACTATAGACCAAATATTTGGGACGATATTGAGGGCGTGTCGTCTTATCTGACTATGTCATCTTGAGCACAACTCCTCTACGTTTCTCTCAGAAAATCCGGTATGGTTCCAAAATCCCAAGTTCCAAATCCAAACAAACCTCTCCGATTCAGCTGAAATTTTGTACAGACCTCGTTTTAATATTTTAAGACAACCCTAAAGGGATTTTTGGCAATGCGCAATAGTTTTTGGGTTTGGGTTTGGGTTCGTCTCGGTTCGTTTTAGTATGTTTGGGTTTGTTTCTATTTGTTTGGGTTTGGGTTGTTGCTGTTTGTCTAGATAGGTTTGGATTTGTTTGGGGTTGTTTCTATTTGTTTGGATATGTTTGGGTTCGTTTGTTTGGGTATGTTTGGATTTCTTTGAATTTGTTTGGGTTCGTCTGTTTGGACAAATCGGAAGGACGATCACATATATATAAACAGAAACGTAGCAGAAATAGATATAGTCGACGCACGTTAAAATAGATAACCCAAAAATTCAATATCTCGAAAAGTATTGCGAGTTTGTTTTAAAATATTAAAAGGACGGTTTGTGCAATATTTCAGCTCGATCAGAGGGTGGAGGGGGGGGGGTGGGGCTGGTTCGGAACCTTATCCGAAAAATCCCCTAGTAAAAAAGATTCCACCTGTGTGAAATAAATCGCGTTTATTTGTGCGCAAGCTCGTCGCCGAATCGGCAAAGACAAAACAACGTCGAGAATCGCGACTCTGAGGCTTTGTTGCATAGCAATGAATATAATAGCGTTCCGTGTGTTGCCCGGGTAACACACTTGAGGAATTCTGGCTCGAGATTTTCTAGCTAGAGATCGCGGTGAGACCGGCCGAGACGAGCCAGTAATAAATGTAGAGAGCTCAGTGAAAAACGTTTTCAACGAAGACCCCGCCGACGAGAGAACCACTGAGTGAGATTGAATAGTCCAAGTTGCGAGGCAAAACGTGGCCCCGGTGTGTGTGTGTTTTTTTTTTAACAGCTTACTCGCGCGACACGAGACGCACGCGCGCACATTTTTTCACGCAAAAAATTCGGCCAATCGAAGAATAAATAAATATCCACGCTTCGATGAAACACAAGCGAGTGCCGTGCTCGTGATCGTCATCGTGACGCGAACGGTACAAGCGGATTTATCGAATTGTCCGACACGAATGTGATACGATAAAAATAATACACAGTGAAAGAAAACAATTAGCCTGCGGAGAATATATCGTAGTGAGTGATCCAATTCCGGACTTATCGGACACTAATGGCGGATACGGAAAAAAAGTACTCTTACGAGTACGGGAGACTCAGGAGATTGACAAGTACGATCGACGGCCAAATCAGACAAATAAGCGTAAGTTTTATCAGGCTGCAGTTTTTTTTATTATGAAAAAACAAATTCAAAATAAAATGTATACGAAGATTTTACAATGCTATTCATTGATAGTTGATTAGTCAGTTGAGGAATAAATAAGCTACTTTGGTAAATATTCGGAAGTGGGGCTCCTGCTAGAATCAGCCTAATTTTTGTTTGGGGTTGCTTGAGGGTGTTTAGGATTGTTTGGGTTTGTTTGAACCCTTGAAGAAAAATAGCCTGATTCCAGCAGGACCCCACTTCCGAACATTTACCGCTACTTCAGCTGTAAAATAAAAGGCTAATTTTGAGAATTTTTTGAAAGAGCACAGCGACAGCGGTCCAACATTGAAGCGGATAATTTCGTTATGCATAATTCTGAGTGTGCAAACATTTTGTTTGTTTGTAATTTTTCAATTGAAAATGGTGGCGTCAGAGTCCAAAACCGCAACGTACCTCTCGTGCAGTGTCTCGCGGCCGGAACGATTTCTCCTGTAGTTTTCAACCCAAGACACACAATCGAAAAAATCTTTAAACTATATACAAAAAGTTATGGAACTGCGTACAGAAGTTAGAAAGTACTTTATTTTTAAACATAGTGTAGGTTTGAATAAAAACTTTCATTTTTTAACAAAACATTGCACATGTGTATATCATAAAAATCATAGTTCATAAAAAAAAGTTAATAACGAATAGCAGATTCCGTACGCAGTTTCATGAAGAATGCATCTGAGAAGATACGTTCAAAATTTCAAGTGGATTGGTGCATATTTGGCCGAGATGCGGTTCCGGCGAGTTTAAAAAACATTGTTTCGAGAAAAAAAGCGTTCAAAGTTTGAACTCACATGTAGCAATAGAAATTTTCGATTTCTCTTTACTAACCATTCATAACTGAACTAGGTGAACATTTAAAAACAGTTGACTTTATAGTAGGTTTTAATAAATAAAAGAGCCCTAACTATTTAGTTTAAAAAATGAATCAGTGGGCTAGTTACAAAAAATGAATCAGTGGGCTAGTTATAAAAAATGAATCAGTGGGCTAGTTACAAAAAAAAATGAAAAACTATTTAGTTTAAAAAATTAATCAGGGGGCTAGTTACAAAGCAATAAAGGAGTGCAACAGATGTTACGTATTATCGTCACATTGCTTTACGATGTATGGAATGCTTCAAAGCAGTCGTTTTGCTTGATGTAGCACAAAGCCACGCCACATTTTTCACACACCCTTTCTCGTTTTGATATTTTTTTTCGATTTTCGCAAACTTTACGCACACTCGAATCCTGAAATCCCGCGATAAGTGAACTTGGAACAAATTTTGATTCAACTAACGCCATCTAGTTTGCATGAGTTGCACTTAAAAACCATAGATATTCATTTTAAAAAGGATTAAGAATTAATATGGGATTTCGTGAGGACTTGGATGGTTTGTCACCGAACTGCCACACGAGGATAAAAAGGGTTAATCTGCAATGCCAGCACCATATATTTGGCTTGTCAAATTAACATGGTCCTCTTTCGTTACCTTTCTGAAAATTTGAAAATCCTCGAGTAGTTTCACCCGTCAAATATAAGGTGTCTCGAAATGACCTGACTTTTTAATACATTAACAAAGCGTATTATTTATTTGAAAAGGACGAATATTTTTATTTTAATATAACGTACAATCGTGGAGATTGTGTGTGGAACACAACAACAATGCACAGTAACAATGCAGCAAATAACAATTTCCATGCGTTGCTCGATCGTGTAGTTCCCGATGACTAAACCTCAATACTATCCCAGTTGTCAAAGATTAATACTCTATGTTAGTCAATACAAAAATGGCGCGCAATTTAAAATGTCAGGAAATTTTGAAACACCCTTTACAATACATCGCAAACTTATAATGCAATGAGCCTTTTTTCCGCATTATTTATCACATCCCGAACGCCCTGTATTTTATGCCAGCCATGTTTGGCAATCCGCACAAATTTCCTCACCGGCGAAAATTCATGTTTGCCCTTCTGTTTTACCGTGCAACCTGTCGTGTGCAGCACCAGTGGAAACGGCCCGATGTGATCAGACACGCGTGTCCGCGTTGGGAGCCGTTCCCTCGACGATTTGCTGACGCACGCCCATTCTCGAGATAAACTTTAAAGTTGCTTGCGAGTTTTCGAGACCACGCACAATCGTGACGGGAATTTATCTGCACTGGAAAACTACCTAGAGGGCCGAAAAACATAACGAAATTCCGGATTTTTTTCTGGAAAACGGTTGATGAAATAGACACGCATATTTTTTCAACACAAACATTCATACATGTATATTGAGAGACACTGAAAATAAAATCACCGAAAAATACAAAAAAACAACAAAAAAACAGCCACCGGCAGATGATGAATTTTTTTCGTGACGTTTGACGGTCGACACTTTCCACCTTAAACGGTCCATCTGAATTCTAAAAACCGGACAGGTAATTCAAGTTCATAATTAACACGAGTCGTTGACGATCGTCGATTAAAAAAAAAAAACTTAACACCATGGCGACGAATTGATGCTCAAGCATATAAAATCCACGAAAAAAATTGTCATTTTTACGTAACTATTAAAAAATGAAGATTGATTTTTTCAAAGTGAGATCGTCAACGACCTTTAAATGTTTCTCGTTATACCTCCTGTAAATTTGGAAACAATCCATCAAGTGGTTCTCGGGATATCGTGTCCACCGACTATGAAAACAATTATTTGAGAAAATCGCGTTTACAGTTTGACGTATGGTGCTGCTACCGATCACCCGGCCGCCTGTTAGAAGCTGTAGCTCGTTCAATTTTAGGAATATTTCAACGAAATTTTCAGGAAATATAGCTAAAAGCTGATACTATCAGGTAAAAACAGTTCCGGTAAATGCTCGACCCACCTACTAAGCTGTAGCTCGTTATTTCCATCCAAAATCCGTTCACATTAACTTCGAAAAGTATACTTCATCGACATACAACTATGGAAGAAATTGGACACGAATGCTTTTAATTTCTCTCAAGCCCAGAGAGCTCTAAGAATTCCCTATCGAATGTGTTTTGGGCCCTTCCGGTAGTACCGAGCCCAATTCCAAAAAATAACGGAAACGATAAAATTAGTGAAATATGTTGAAAAAAAGAATTCCACTACGGAAAAACTTGAGATGACTTTTCCATGGCAAGCGAAGGCCTGAATAATGGCGGACGGAGCAGTTTTCTTCTGGACCCTTCGCGCTTTCAATAATCTCTAAATACTAATGATCCCCCGGGGTAAATAAGACGTGGAGCTTGCGCCTTCGTTCCATTACTTGCCATAGAAAGTTTATGGTCTGGCAAACGAAGCGCGACGAAACAGTATAACGCAACGAAGAGGAAGAAACAAGGCTATTGGCTTAACGTCGAGAAAATGTCGTAAACTGATGGCGTGCAGTGTTTCTTCTATCGTGTAAGAAACCTGACCCAGCGACAGTGCGCGCGACCTCACGGTGGAGCGGATGCCGTACACTCACACATATATATATATATATATATATATAGCATATATACATAGGGTGTCCCGTTATGAATGGATGATCCTGTCAACTGTCGATAGCTCAGGTCATGTCCAACTATATGCTGCAATTTCAGTTTAGTAAAAGTCCCACGGTTTTCGAGATCATCTGCTTTTGGTTTTTCGCATCCCATTTCTACAAATGATATGAATCGACCATAATTAAGCAACTTTTTTAAATAATTGACACGATATGATATTCACGTGAAAATTCTGCATAAGATTTTTTTTCATAAAGTTTCCTCAATATTTAAGGTTGAAAAAAAACTTTTCTAGATAAAATAAATAAACAAAAGTTTTTTTTAATCGGATCAAAAAAATTATCATTTGTAGAAATGGCATGCGAAAAACCAAAAGCACATGATTTTTATCTCTAGAGCCATGGGACTTTTACTAAACTGAAATACAGTTTAGAGAGTTGCAGGATTATCCGTTTATGACAGGACACCCTGTGTGTGTATATATGTGCATATTTGCGCACACACACATGATGGGACAGTTCATGAATGAATTACATCAGATGAATTAATTAGTATGCGAATTTGATTTATGTAGGGAATAATTATGTTATTATCAACATCTAGTAATTTTATTTCATTATTTTTAATTATAAAAGAGTTAAATTTAATATCATTAAAATCTGAATATTCATATGATCAATATCAATATCATATATATATCTGTACCATCAAGAGACTGAGGGCGCAATAGAAATTTCGCTACATCGGAGTGTACACGTTTTACACTCTGTACACCCATCTGTCATGCTCGTATTTATAGGCATGGCGGATTGCCGGAAGTTCGAGACCTCTGGAGCCAGACGAAGAGAGACAGAGAGAGAGAGAAAGAGAGAGAAAGAGTGAATACTTCTTCCCCAAAGGACGTTACGAGAAAATATCTCTGTGCATTCGCGTACGATGAAGGTCGTTCGAAATGTTATCATCGCGATTCCAACAATTTGTTAGCCGGCTTGCGTAAATCACATCGTTCGTCAAAATCGACATTGTACGTGCCGGCGCAACGACGTACACCTTTTCCCCCGTCCCTTGCGTGTGAATACTTCCGCCAATTTCTCACATTCCTCGTGGGCAACCGTGAACTGTGTGCAGACTTTTTTGCTTTTGTAATATCACGAGTGGAGTAATGAATGCTTTTTTGATTGAGAAGTGGAATTAGAGTGCCCTTGTTGGTAGAGGAATTTTGGACTCTCATCTTTGCAAGGTAGTGTGCTGTGAGAGACACCCATGATATTTGCAAATCACGCCGATGGTAGAAGATCATTTATGCAGTATCAACCAAACGTTTTTGATTACTTTGAATAAGTGGTAAATTATACTGGAATAATTTAATTCGTTTTATAAAGTTCTATATTTAAAATCTTCGTTACAATCTTTCTGTTAAAAATACATCTTTTTCACGATAAAACTAGCTTATGATTACGATTAAATTATACAATTTGTGTCTTTCAGGAAAGTGTTGCATCCAAAGTGATCAAAAACCTTTGACTGTCATATATATATATATAACCCATACAATACGATTATTACAAAGGACTATAGTTTATAACAGGGCGATCACAGTTCGGCTGGCGCGTAGTTCAATTCAATAAATTATAGGTAGTCTTTATATATATATATATATATTTAAATTATGGCAAGACTAACTATAATTTATAACTATAAATTGTAGCGGCTATGATATAATATAAAATAGTATCTTTAACTATAATAAATCATACTAAATACTTTTTTTTTCAATAAAAAAAATTCCGCTTGGTTTGCTTATAGAAACGAGAATTATTGATGAATCGTTAACATCGTGGGTACTCCTTTAGAAAATCTATCTAAGAAGCTGCAGTCGAAATTTCGAGTCAAACGGATGGAACCTGCCCGAATTATGCGTTCTCCTAATTTAAAAAAAAAGTGGTCTCAAGAAAAACGCGTTTACAGTTTCAAAACTAATTTAGGACCTGTCGTCCACGGAACTAGAGCTCTCATTTGAATTCTGCGTGTACCCACCGAGGCATTATGACAGTAGGTCTTCAGTTAGGTCGTTGTATATTTTTTGTACAACAACGCCAAATTGCTACTTTCAGTGTCTAGTACTCTAGACTGTTTCGTGCGTTTCGCGCTTAGGGGCGCTTCCAAAAGTGAGCTCCAAAAATGTTACAAACATTGTTTTGCGTGTAATTCCTTTTGTGTCAGCCTTGTGACGTTTATACGTCATTTCAGATTCAAAAGTTTTACCGAGACGTTAACACCGTTGGTAAAAGCCTCTCATGAGATAAGCTACTGTTCCTCATTCGACGAGTATCTCTCGCGAATACTCCATAAATCTAATTTCGCTTAATTGCGTCTGAGAGACATTAGCGATCGGAATGCATGACAGAGTGGCCGAACGGTCATCGACCGTGAAACAGACTGACAGATTCACGTGGCTTCCGTTAATGAACCAACAAAGTTGAAGCGTGTCCAGCGGTGGTCCAGTGGGCTGCAAAGTCGCGGCCATTATTAATAATCTCGGCATGAGAGGGCTCTTAAGGAACGATGTGCATCCGACGTGGACAGGCCGCGGGGAAGATTGCACGTGATAGCTTTCGGTGCGTTTATAGCAGGGCAATTGGCCAAAGTTCTCCTCTCCCTCATCAAGCCCAACCGCACTTCATCCTAGTTTCCGTATATAATACTTCAATACCTGCCGTGGAGACATAGTTCCGTCTGGAAACTCTTTAACGGCTGCTGCACGTGCTCCCGATTGTTCGCGTTTTTTTTTTAATTTCTTACGAAAAATGGCGGACGACGAGAGTTACTCGCAGGAATATCACAAAATTCGTCGTTTAACGTTGGAACTCGGTTGCGAGCTCCAAAACTTTTGTGTTAGTTCGAAATGCAGGCGTGTATATTTCTTTCGTCTCTTCGTTCTCGCGCATTTTCCATCAAGCCTGCTGCAGTTGTCGTGGAAAAGTGTGAGGTTGCATTCGTGAAAATGAATGATCGTGAAACGACTTAAAAAAATAATTTACATTCACGGAACGCGTGTGCGTCTGGATTATTCTTTGAATGTACGATATTGCGGAAATCGTTGAAAACGTGCTGGTTGCGTGTTCCCGATTTCGTCGGAAAAAAATGGATTATTTTTATCTAGATCCGACCCGAATTATGCACAGAATTTTTATTGCAATAACAAAAGTGCCTCTTCGTAACCACAGAAGTAGATGTACGAACATTTTATATACAGAGGGTAATCTTATGAATGGATAAACCTGCAACTGTCGATAGGTCAGATCATGTCCTACTATAGGCTGAAATTTCAATTTAGTCAAAGTCCCACGGTTTTTGAGATTTTGGGTTTTATGTTGTTTTCTGAAAAAAAACTTATATGCTATTGTTTTTTCGCATGCCATTTCTACAAGTGATATGAGTCGACAATGACTAAGCAACTTTTTGAAGCAATTGGCACGATATGCATAGTACATTTTCTTTACAGGCTGTCAAATACCAGATGTTCCAATTGGTTCGTATAAAAATTCACCATAAGATCTTTTTTCATAAAGTTTCCTCAAAATTTGAGGCTAAGAAAGACTTTTCTATATAAAACACATAACCAAGAGTATTTTTTTTAATCAGGTAAAAAACGTTATCATTCGTAGAAATGGCATGCGAAAAACCGAAAGCAGATGGTTTTTATCTCGAAAACCGTGGGACTTCTACTAAACTGAACTTCCAGCATATAGTAGGACATGATCCAACCTATCGACAGTTGCAGGATTATCCATTCATAACAGGATACCCTATATATATATATAACATTTTTGTACTTCTCCTTTCATATTTATCGAAAAGCAATTTTTTATTGAATGAAATGCTGAGCATCAATCGGGTTGGAGCGAGATAAAAATGAAAGATTTATGCCCGCCGAAGTCGAGATAATACTATATATATATGGCTATATATATATGTGTGCTGTTCACGTATTCAATCACGACCAGGGAATAAAGCATTTACTTTTGTTTCGTTCCAACCCGAATTATAAACGTAATTTTCAATACGATAAAAAAATTCGTAAAGGTTCGCAATTTTTATGAGAGCTCGAGACGCTCCGTGTTCTACCCTCAGACATTTGTTGCCCGTACTAGCGAGAGACACTGATAAAACTATTTTCTTCAGTGCATATGAAAGTAGATTAAGGAAACTTATATGCATATATATATATATATAGGGGCAAAAAGGTATTGGAGGTACTATATAGAGGGTGGCTCAAAAATTGCGGTCAAAGAGAAGAATCTACATTCCTCGTGTCAATACTTATCCGGATCACCCTCATGTATGTTGTCCGATCTTTTATAGTTTCTGAAATAAGGTTTTTAAAATTTTTCCCCCGTTTTCGTGTAGCATAGGTATTTATTTTTCCCTTTAGTGCAGGTACTTTCCTCTTCGAACTTTTCAAAAGCAATTGGGAGGCATTTAGACGAGTATAACTATTTATTTAATCATCTGAACTTTAGTGACTGATTATCTCAAACCTACATTGTAAACTTTTGATAAAAGTCTAAGACATTTGCCTCAATGTTCAGCTGGTAATTTATTTATTGCTCAACAGTGATCTTCATAACGATTAGACGAGTAAAAAAATCGCGAAAAGAGTCCATGCACAAAGGAGAAAAATTGAAAGATGTTCTTTTTTTTTCGAAAACTGAAAACGATCGTTGAACACACGTAGAGATGGTTCGGATGGGTATTGATACAAGACATCTTGATTTTTCTTTCGGACATCACTTTTCAGACTATCCTGTGTATATATACATATATATATATATATATTATAGACTACTGACCAAAAGTTTTCCCACGCTTCAGATAATTGCAAAACTTTCGATTACTTTGGATAACTGCAAAGTTATAGTAGCATAATATAATTTTTCATACAGAGCTATATAATATCTTCGTGAAATAATAAATTAAATGAACTATATCGTTCTAACATTATTTGGCAATTATCCAGTGATCGAAAGTTTTGCAATTATCCAGTGATCGAAAGTTTTGCAATTATCTGATGTCCGGAAACTTTTCGGCGGTTGTGTATATACAGTTGAGTTTATTTAGGACCATTTATTTGGGATATAGATGAATATATATATATACATATATACATATATATATATATATATATATATATACAGTGCTATATACATGTGTATGTATATAGCACCGTCGAAAACACATTTAAAAAATCTATTTTTTGTCTACCTGTGAGTGAAACTTAAATTTCTCATATTGGTCTCAAAAACAACTACATGCGATTGCCAAATTTTGTCTGTTGCAGTCTGAATATGGGCTCACGGAGGATCAAGTCGCGGGTAAGTTTTCAATATGAATAAAAGCTCGTTCTTGGAAATATGAATTTGCACATACACATATGTATATACTAATTTAGTCCTGGTCTGACTTTGACGTGCGATTTCCACTTATACTGTACATATGCGTATTTCACAAAGCTGCAAAGTCTAGAGAAGGCCCATTTTACCACGATATTATAAGACAAATGTAAAAAGACTAGAGACTAGTGTGTACCTATTAGCTTTTCCCTCTGATGTGTGCACGAACGTTTGCATACGCAAATATGCACACCACAGAGGCTCAGCGAAGTCCTCAACGCCGTTCGATGCCTTTTCGTACAGCGCTCTCACAATTTGCCGAGACGCTATATCTCTCGCCGGAATTCACTCGAGTAAACTCATAAAGTTTTTAATTGCAAATATACCCTCGAATTGATGAACAGTTTTGCTCCGCTATTGAGCCTCACTTGTAGGGAAAATAAAAACCTTCCGTGAATTGCATCGTTGATGTAAATTATGGATTACTTTGATATCCTCATTATTCTGTTTTTTTTATGAGAAATAAATTGTCCCGGATAAAGTTTTTATTCGCAATATGCTGGCAAGTTTGCGAAGTATTTTTCATCAACGCATACGAACGTGAACTTTCAGCGTATGATTTTCATCACTCTTGAATGTTTATTTTGAAGAGTCAATATTGCCCCGAAACGTTATTCGAACGCAACCGAACGCGAGGGATTTTTAATAAGATCTTTATGATCGCAGTGGGTCAAGTGTACACAAAAATTGCATTACACAATCCGGTGCCCAAAATGATGAAAAAAATTGGATGATCGTGTAGAGTGCTTCACGTTGCCAGAACGCGACGCATTAAGAATGTATGGGAATCTGCGAAAACGCTACCATGGCGATGAAAATTGGATGCAGCATTGCCTCGTTCGTTCCAAGCTTGTATGGAAAATTTGGGATCGAGCCCCTGAACCGTCGGGGAATTGTAACACTTTTAATTTGCAGTAGTTTCGCACGAGTTCTCACGGGACATTGGTTTACTTTGATATACAATGATGATACAGAATGTTTCGAATTTTTTATGCGGGTAATTTATGTATGGAAGAAACTTTGGAAAATTCCCCAATCATTGTATTATAATTGATTGTAGTATAAGTGTACGCTTGTATTATATAATTATTATATAATAATATAATGCCGTGCTATTTTTGCGAAGATCATATATTTAGTAAGCAAAATGAATGCTATAGTTCATCAATAGTAACAAAAACATAAATCATTTGGACTTACCTCAATGAAATCAATATTTTTTAACACATAAAATCGTTTTTAACGCCAGCTGAAAATAGCATCAGTTCACTATTGTGCCGTTCTTGTTGCTAGGCAACCAAAAGTTTTGCAGCGGTGACATCTTACGGCTAGTTATTAGTGTATAAAATCAAAAACAGATGTCGCTATAGGAAAACTCCAGATACTCCACTATCCGCTATTAAGGCGTTCCCCCCACTGGTAGCGCAAAAAAAAGGCCTTTTTCATGAATTTTTTTAAAGAAAACTACAAAACTTTTTCAATCGATCAATATACCATCTAAAAGAACACATCTTGAAGAACTTTCAGTAATTTTTTTATTGAAAAATATTACATTGTTTAGTGGCAAATGGCCGTCAATGAAATAATGTTTTTATATACACGGTTTGCGGTGACCAACATTGCGGCGAAGTGGATCATCTGAAAAAAAAATGCGGATGGATTTAGTCAAATATAAGTATAAACTAGTCTTTAATCGAAGGATTTTAAAAAATATTCATTTTTCACAAAATGGCGGGCAGTCAAAGTTAATGGTTCGATTTTAACGAAAAAAACGGCCGTTTTTTGGCTATAAAACGGCCATTTTTTTTTCGAAAAAAAAAAATCGAACGATTAAAGACTACATTTTTATGTATTAAATAAGCCTGCAAAATTTCAAGAAGATCGGTTCATTAGTGTTCGAGTAATCTTGGTCACCGACTTCAGAAATGCCATTTTGAGAAAAACGCGTTTAAAGTTTCAATTAGCCGGTCGTTTACACAACGGATTCTTCTCTTTCAACTCTCATATCTCAGTCAATTTTGATCGGATCGACTTGAAATTTTCAGGACATATTCTCAGATACTTATACTTCAAAAAAATGCACTAAAAAAAATCGATTTTTTCAAAATCGCAAGTGGGGGTAACCCCTTAAGCAACTGTCCGATATATGGTGCTTCGCCCCTACAGCTAGAGTTATGAATCCAGCCAGGTCGAGGAAAACGCGATTGAAAGTTTAAGTATACGTAAGTCGTTGCGCCACCTGCTCTCACTAAATCGTCTTTAACTTGTCCAATTTTAAATATCGCCACTTAAAATTTTGTAAACATTTTCTTGATTATGCATACTTTAAAAACATGCAAAAAAATTGTTTTCCTTGACCTATCACAGTGGTGTCCTGCCTCAAACAAATCTTTTCACTTTCAAATTTCAAGCTCGGTTCACATGTTGTGACACTTGCGACTGATATTACTTTAGATCCAGCATATACACGTCAGAATTCCAAACGTTTAGCCACCTTTGCCTGGGATTGCATCCTCCCACCCTTCCTCCGCCAGAAAAATTATTTCCTCGGTTCGTAATGACCGCGATTACACACACGCTAGAAATCACGAGTATCGCAATTTCACAGAAAAACGATCAAAAAAAAAATTCACCCAGCTGCCTTTGTTCATCACAACTCGTCAAAGCCTTTATCAGCAGTGTACTTTTCAATCGCACGGCTTCTCATCCGCGTCGATAAATCGCCGAGCTATTCATCTCGACAGCGCATTTCCATGCATTTTCGTACAGTATCATTTCGCATATTTGCCATCCGCCTTTCGAATTCTCTCGACCATAAATATCTCCCCTCAATCTTTTTTCACATATTTTTCCATAGACGATACTTCGAGACTTTTCACAGTAGTTGCCGCCATTTTTCCAGAGCGTTGCTTATTTTTTTATTCGGCGGAAAATTGATTTTGACGTGGGCAAATGAAAGGGGACTGGACTGTACGTGACACAACGGTGGCACGTCGTAACATCGCGATGCGATATGTCGAGTGAAAAAGCGCGATGAAAAACAAGCTCCGATCAATTGGCAGTGTGGTGTTTGGAATGAAAAAGAGCTCGATAGACGCGAGCCTTCAATTGACCGTTTTATGAGGCTGTGCACTGCTATCGAGAAGAGAGACGATACATGCATCCTCCTGCCCAGTACGAATGGGAGGAGAGATCCAAAAAGCTCCACGGTGAAAAGTGCAATCGAACGCGCAACGATTAAAAGACTATTCTACTGTGACGTGATGAAAAAATCGATGTTTTATTTTTCGCATTTTTCAACTCTATTCCCACCATAGAATTGATAGCCTACTGCTGGTAAAGTCGATTTTCACTTTACCGACTCAGTACAGCGTTTTGAAGTAGAAGCGCTCGCTGCACGCGCTCTGGTACGGCTACCCGCTGCGCGTCTCTGGCGGCTGTTGGGCACAGCTGTTTTGAATTTATACCTGAGTATGCACATACGCACGTGTACTACTATATATTTATTGTATAGTAGTAGTTTCTCTTTTCATTGTGTGGGTAAAAGGACGCTCTACCGGTTAGTATTGTATAGTATAGTATAGTAAACTTTAACGCGTTTTTCTCGAAACGACTTTTTTCACCTGGCGTCGGTGATTTCGGACAAACTGCTTGACTAATCGGGCTAATTTTACTGCATATTTAGCATATGGATGGCTATCGCCCGAACTATGTTTATTAAAAAGTATCAATTTTAACTTATACTTTCGGCCGAATTATGACGAAAAAAAACAAGTTTTTCAAACTTTTTGGCCAAAAAACAACGCCATTTTGTTATTTTGCAATATAAAATAATGATTCTAGTTCGGGAGATAGTGACGCTTAAAATGAGGAACCTTTTTGATTTTTTTTGCATTTATATGCAAAAAAAATTGTTTTCCATTCTGTAAGAGTGTATCGTTGAGCGAAAGAAAGTTTGTACCGATACGTGCAACAGTTTTCAAGATTTTTTTTTAAGTAGCAGTCACAGTAAAATAGCCCCTCAAATGTGTTTCGATTCACATACCAAGGCATCAGAGCTACGAAATATTCACAAATCGCGGACCAGCTCGTCTCATTCGTCTCGCACATTATCCGGTTCAACAATTCGCTCCTATGGTCACTTTTCTTTCATTTGAGTCTCACTACACCAATAACAAAGTAACACTCGTCTATTTTGCTCAAAGCAAAAAAAAAATACACATGGATATCTGCCGTTTGATATTCTCAAATGATGTTTGGAGTGCATACGGGAAACTGATTTCCAATAAAATATCCGTATGTGTATATGTGATGGGTAAATACGATTGGATAATTCCTCACAACGTAATTCACGCGCTCTTCGTATTCGATATATTCATTAATTTAAAAACCGACACTGGTGGATGGGCGCTCGGAGTTTGGCTCCGGCGGTATTTACACGCACATCTCTTAACCTTCCGTTGACACACTTATATTTGACCATGATTTTGACACACTGTGTCAATTTAATCCGGATAGTACTTCATCCATCTGCCATTAACGAGCCTTCGGTCGGTTTTTATTTTAAAGAATCGGCGATACGATCTCGACACTTTTCAATATGTCGACATAATTGAAATTCAAAAAATATATAATCGATCAGTAAAAAATATTGAGAACTTTCGATTTTTGCAAAGTTAGCATTTTATTCAAAATTCGTCCGAGTCAAAATGACCCAGTGTGTCAACGTAGGGTTGAATGTACGTCGTCGATTTTGTTGAAACTCATGTATGTGACGAAGCATTGAAAACTGATAAACAGTTTTGAAAGGGGGACACCACCCCTCAAATAAAGGCGCGTCACAGCTTAATTAAATTTTTTTCAATACTTCTATAGTGGATTTTTTATTGCTTCACGTTGGAAGAATTTTGGTTTTTGTTTCATTCAGATCGGTGGACTGCTTGTAACACGAAACGGCAAAATCACGCCTCGGCACGCCTTTCTTTGAGGGGTGGTTTTTCCCTCAGAACCGTTTTTCCGCTGATGAAAAAAATGCGTCTACTAGTTTTCATTACTTTTTCACATATATGAGATTCGACAAAATCGAAGGTGTACACAGTGATGTTCCTTGTTAGAGTTAACGTACGGGTTTTCCGCAGGTTCCCCGTACCCTCGACAAATTCGGTGTAGTGTAGCTTAAGATAGCTGTATACGCAACGAAATGTAGGTTAGATTAAGGAAGCTTTCCAGTGTGACAGCCCGAAAAATCGCTGTTTTTCGCGATTTTTTTTTTTAAAGAAAAAATAATCTAATCGGTCTGGTTTTTTTTTGTATATTAATTGGGTATTGAAGAATACAAAACAATTTTTTAAAGATCGATTTATTTATTAATTAATATCTATAAAAATGATGAAACAATTGTTGCAGAAAATGCACTTGGACGTGGTGTCCACGTTGGGGGTCACAATTTTGATCTGAAACAAAAAACACAAAAAGATTATTGATCGGTATATAATTGGCTTTCGTGCTATGGAGGCTTTTTTTTTTTTTTGCAAAAATGGCGCCGTTTTGAACAAAAAGTATCGATTTTAGCATTTTTTTGGCAGTTTTTTTTACAAAAAAATAGGAAGATGTCAAAAAAAAAAAAGCTTCCATAGCACGATAAACAATGACGTTAAGAATATTGTGTGAAAAATTCAACTCGATAGCTTTAAAACTCTGCCCTCCAAGTTGGACACCGTTTTGAAAAATGCTGTTTCGAGAAAAACGCGTTCAAAGTTTCGCTGTAGCTGTAGCGCTCCGTTGCCTTCTTCCAAGAAATGCTGTACAGTAACCGAAATAATCTGAATTTCGGCATGAAAATTTCAGGGAATATTCGGAAGAGTGTATACTATTCGATAAAGCAAACAAAAAAATCGATTTTTTGAAAATTTCACACTGGAAAGCTCCCTTAACGAAGTGCGGGTGGGGATTGATAGGGAACCGTCCAATTGGGAAAGGCAATACGTAATAAACGGTAAGGGTATACGTTGTAATTCAGAAAAAAAAGTGAATAAATGAAAAAAAATTGAATGAAAAATACATTCATTAATTTTTTTGAAACTATCTCACATTGTTATACTTTGGGGAATTATATATTTTTTTAAATCACCTATAATTTTTTTTATCCTTATCAATTCTCGCATACGTTTCGTCGCGCTCATAATTTACTTTTGCCTGGTGAGGCGAATCTCAGTCTAGACTATACAACCGATATACCCAATAACGTACACACGTAAAGTATAGATGTATGTGCATGGCTTTTTTGCATGCGACACACTCCTAGCTTACTACAGAATTCATTTCACTTCCCTCTGGTCTCTGGTCATAAGAAAAGCTTACCTAGACCAAATACGAAATTCGAGCGCGCGCGAGTGTGTGTGTCTGTGTGCACCCTCACATATGTATACTCGTTCTTACTTTACATTCGAAGCAATCCGTGTCAGGGTATAAATTTACATTACGGGCGTATATAGCACACTCATCTAAACATTTCAACATAGGGGTTTCGGTAAGTTGGGGGGGGGGGGGGCAGACATGGTTTAAGAAACCCGGTGAGGGAGGCAAAGAAAAAGTCATAAAAGGAGAGAGATAGGTAGAGAGCTGTATATATATATATATATATATACATATAGAGAGAAAGAGAGAGAGAGAGAAATAGATTTTCGACCCATATATATATATATATATATCGAAAAATATCGTAGAAGAGAAAGGGATAACAAATATGTGCGAATGGATAACGTTCGTTGGATTTATAAGATCACATTTCTGGAAAGTATGACGGTGTCTTATCTGGCCCCTTGCCCACGCCAGTACGGAATCTCGTGAAAATACGTTCAGACACAAGCACGTGTGCAGGAGAGTAGAAAGTGGTAACAGTTCGAGAAATGTTTGGTCCAAAAACTATATATGTGCATATATATATATACATGCACCTATACACATGCACATATATAGTTTTTGGACCAGACATTTATCGTACTGTTACCACTTATATATATATATATATATATATATATATATATATATATATATACATATTGTTTTATTCATGTTCAAAGCGTATATAAGTATACTACATATGTATTTCGAGCCACAGCAATGCTCGTGTGATTAATAGATACCTCAATCCACGCGAGCCCGTGGGTTCTTTGCTAAGCTAACATGCTCCGTTTTTCACTAGTTCTCTAAAGACGCGACACTCCACGCATTTCCCGAGAGATAACCAATCGTCCCGCGCGATGTTCGTCGTGGCTATTCTATCGGGGCTTGCACGAGAACGAAGTCGTAGGTTGTTGCCAAGAAGTCTTCCGCACTGTCCTTTTATTTGGTCTACATATGTATGTGTCCATATGTACATGGACACACAAATTGTGTGTATGTATATTGCGGCATTATTTATACTCGGGACTCGTGGCCGTATTCGTGTGAGGAGGTATTCACAAATTTGGAGCCATTTATAAACGCTTTCGACTGCTAAAAATTCCTCTCGAAAAATGTATCCGGTAGCTTTGAAAATAACCGAGTCATTGTGAAATTCGCCATTCAAGGGTGCGTGGAAGTCGCAGTGGGACGCTACCACGGTGCTTAAAACTGAATGCGGTATTACCGTAAAACGGGGTTAAGTTGACTGTAAGGGTAACTTTGACAGTTTTTGGGGCTAATTTGACAGAGCGCCAAAATACGGTTTAAATGTGTGCGCACTAAGTCATCGGAAACTTACAATGACGCTTAGTAAAAATAAATGACAATCAGTGATTGTACCCAACGATAAACTGCAATGAAAAAATTTGCGAAAACTTCGTAGATCTAGAGATTTTGAGATTTTCTCTGAAAAATCGCGACTACGAAAATTCTTCTGCTAGGCACATTTTTCTAAGTTTTATCATTAATACTTTCTGCAAACATTCGGTGGCCCCCTGTTTTTATTGTCGTTGCGGAATCTTTAGATTTTTTACACGCGTGAGCAGTTTATATCAGTCATCTTTTTTTTTGGTATATGAATTTGGTATATGAATTATGACATAGCCGATTTTTAGACTTGTGTTTTTTCATTAAAAGTCCGGTAACTTTGCTAGAAATTTTACCAGTAAACTGGGATGTATTTTCACTTGATAATGGACGAAAATCTTTGAATCGTTAAGGTAGTCCTACCGCTTCACACTAGTCATACCACGGAACGTACTTGAGACCTGTACAATTTATATTTTTAACGTATGCAAGAAAAATAATTTGTAATAAGCAAAATTTTCCATTTGTAAACTGTTTAATGAATGTTCACATTTAATTGTAAAAATGAAAAAATAGCTACTCCAACGATTCGCGCAGTATTTCTAGGTTTGATATTTGGCAACATTGGTTCTATCTCCGTCTCTTTTTACTCATTCAGGCGAGTTTGAGCTCCATGCTTTTCAACGTCGATCTGTCAAAACAATGTCAGGTGCGGGAAATGTAAAGCATTGTATTCGGGCCACGACTGGTAAAAAAGCGTGGTAAATTTGTGTCGGCGAAAGATGACGGTTAAGAGGGAATGATACCTTATCGCGGTCGGTATGGTAGATTATACCATACGATTATAGATTCCCACGAATCTCTGAAACGGCTCTTCAGATCCCGTCGAAACTTTGCCAAACGACGTCAAATAGATAGACGAACGGCTGTCTTCTCCTCAAATTTTCCGAATTTGAGAAAAAAAATGTAGATTGGGTTATCATAAGCCAATCTACATTCTTTTTCTCAAAATCAGAAAATTTGAGAAGAAGAGAGCCATTCATCTATCTATTTGACGTCGTTTGGCAAAGTTTCGACGGGATCTGAAGAGCCGTTTCAGAGATTCGTGGGAATCTATAATCGTTCTACCATACCGACCGCGATAAGGTATCATTTCCTCTTAAAAATCAAATATGTGTGGAAATTCGAACGAGTGAGATGAGATTAGGACTACAGTCAGCTGTTGCCTTGCTGTCACGTCTCTTTATCGTAGCAACTGGTAATAAATCCAATACCGGAAGTTCAAATTAAAGTTGTAATTACATGAAAATTAGGTCAATGAGCGTATTTTTTCCGAGAGCATTGAATTACTTTAAGTATGTAAATCTGATTATTTTAAAGAATCTGACGATTTTTCACTATTTATATACACTTTTGTAGCGACCGGAAATTGGGTTTTTTTTATGTCGTCTCGGGATTCCTTCGCGAAAGTACGCAATTTTTATATATTTTTTTCTCTGTAATAAGCTCAATAACCGACCCTGAAATTTTACAGAGACGATTATTAATATATTTAGTAAAGCTCAAAAAAAAATTATGAAAATCCTATGAATTGAAGTCTGTCGATAGGACTACCTTAAATATTCGAGTTCGTCAAATTACGACCGATTTTACTTTACATCCAGGACATGCTTATCAGAATTTCAAATTTTTGCTTCTTTCGCCTGGCATCACCAGTACATCCTAAAATATTTTACGTACCCCCTACTTTCGATGTTTCATCAACGAAACGCTTCGTGCCGTTGAGCTCGCCCGATACCCCTGACCGTTTACTTTTTGTCGCTGCAGAATTCAAGGAAGCTTTCATGCTCTTCGACAAGGACGAGGATGGAATGATCACGATGGCCGAGCTCGGTGTGGTCATGCGCTCGCTGGGCCAGCGACCATCGGGTAAGACAACATATTTTTTTTTTCATCAAACATTTTTTTTTCTTCAACCTTCCCAACAATAGCCAAACTGTAGCGATAAAGTTGCGCGCGCACTCGCTAGTTCGAAGGACGATATATTGGCGCGAGTTCAAAGGGAAAGCTGCACAAACGGTTATCGTCACTGTGTGGGTGTGCGTGGGTGTACGTATGCGAATATGCAGATTGGAAATCTGTACAATGGTGATCCGGAGAGGAGAATTCTTTCCTGCATATCGATTCTGTCCATTCTTGTCGAACTCCAGCTGATTTCACCAAGAGATTGCGTATGGAATAAAAGCGGACTCCATACCTTTTATGCGACGAACCCAAAGACCCAGAGCATCCGCACGAATTGTATAGGATGTATTTATTTGGAAAGTACGAATATTTTAATTTTAATCTAAGGTACAATTTGGAGGTTATGTGTGGAACGCAATATCCGACAAATGGCCACTTCGTCCCTGTTTGCCAATGTTCACTCTATTGACGAAATTTTCAATAACATTATATTTTATATATATAAAATTCAATAACACCAATTTTATCAATGGTGCGTCCAATTGCTTCCTCGAGCTCCGGAACGCTCTGTGCAAGACGACCAGAGGTAGGGAGTACGAACGCAGTGTCGGCGGAACGTCCGCGAAAGTGAGAACGAGAAGGGTGGCGCTGCTCTCCTAGCGAACCGAAGTGAAGTCAGCAACAAACCAGTGCCGTACGATATGCAGAAAGCTCCCTTTGCTACTTCATACGGAGCGATAATTTGATCGAATTAATCGTCAAACCAGTTGGTGAAGGAAATTTCTATACAGATAGATCGATTCTTATAAGATGTGATAGATTGTTTTGAAGATTTATAACGAAATTTATAACGAAAGTCGATAGGTTTTTTTTCGTTCCGGAACCAGTAACGAACGAAATCTATTTATAGAAATAAGCAAATTCGTACAAATTTTGAATCCAGACAAAAGTTTTACAAAATCGGCTTCTATTTATTTATAAAGACGAGAATCGTTGTTGAATCTTAAGAATCGTATGTACTTTTTCAGACATTCTATCTAAGAAGCTACAGTTAAAAATTCAAGTGAATCGGATGCGAACTGCTCGAATTATGCATTCTCCCGATTTAGAAAACGTGGTTACGAGAAAAACGCATCAAAGGACAGTTCATGGCGATGAAAAATACGATTTTTTTTTACATAATTTGCATCCTAAAGTGATTAGAACACGTGTTTTCTTGTTTTTTTGGGTTGTCAAAAACAAACATGAAATACGATTTTTTATAACGTTAAACTTTAAATGCGTTTTTCTGGAAACAGCCGTTTTCGGCGCGCGGGGCCCTTTACAGCTTCAACGGATGAACCGATTCACATGAATCTCTGCACCATTGAAAGGAAATTCAATTTGCGCGGCCATAGGGAAGCTATGCTTGTCAAAAATTGATTTAGAAATATTTTTTGGTCTGTTGAAGCAAAAAAATCGATTTTTTTCAAACGACTGACATTTTGTTATCCAGGAGTTTTCCAGAAATCAAAAAACCATAAGGCCGCCCAAATTTAGTCTAGTTTAATCATTTTTAATCCGTTTTTGCTTCGAATGAACTGGCAAGGCTGTGGAGCGCCCCGCGCAGACCAAAACACGCCGTGCAGTGTTTTTTTTACGGGAGCTGGAGCCCGCATTTTGGTTTTTTCTTGATAAATAAAATTGGAATTCACTTTCCATTGATAAAAGAATATAATACGTTGAAATTTATTTCCAAAAGTATTTATGTTACATAAAAAAAAATATGTCTGCATAAATAAAATTTGAAAAATATAAAATTGAATTGTTGTAAAAAAGCATTGAAAATATTCAATTTTGGGCAAGTGAGCATTCCATTTCAAATTAAATCAAAAGTAAAAATAGGCGCACGTATTTTTTCATATCTGCGAAACCCGATTTTTAAGGGTTGAATGCACCCTCGAAAATTGGGGTGTTTTTCGTTTTTCGTCGATAACGTTTCAACGGTACGAGATATGAAAAATATTCATATTGCAACAATGTTTATTTTTGCGTGTACTATGCATTGGAGATGAGAACGATAACGTTATCGACGAACAACGAAAGGCACCCCTATTTTCGAGGGTGTGTTTCACCCCTTGAAAAGCGGGTTCCGCAGATATGAAAAAATAGGTGTCGGCTATTTTTACCCATTCTACAAGCATGCCAAATTTCATCGAAATCGGAGAGATCGACCTCGCAACCTAACCTTGTCAGTGTGTCAAGGAAGGGTTGAAGTTTCAACACTGATCTACGAGCTATCGTCCACACGATGAAATTGAAGCTTTCGTTTAAGTTTTGCGTGTACCCACCGAGGCATTTCGATAGTAGGTCTTCAGTAGTTAGCTCGTTGTATATTTTTTGCACAACGAATGGACTAAACGATTCCAAATTCCTACTTTCACCGTCTAGGCTGTTTCGCGCGTTTTCGAGCCCTCGGAGGCACTTAAAAAAATGATTACTAAACATTTCTCAAACATTTCTTCGCGTGTAACTCCTTTTACATATCATTCCTATATTTGTACATCATTTAAGCCCCTAAATAACAGTCGACATTTTTTCCACTCAAATGTAACGCCTTAATAAAACGACTGCTTCTACTTTTACGACTTTTCACTTCTTTTTCTCGTCACTGCCGAAGCCAAACAGAGTTTCACTACGGAGGGAATGGAAAAATGTAGAATGCGAAAAAAAGATCAACGAGTACCCATGTTATTTAATATTTATAACGAGCTCCGCAACGGCTCTCTTGACGTTCCGTCCGTTAAATTGTAACTCGTTCGTTAACGCATTCTAGCGTGAATTCATTAACGCAGACCTTCGAGACAAGACGCGAAACTCATTTACCTCGTTGTTAACGAATGAACATAGATGTATATAATTTATATATTCGCATGTACCACCGTAGGTAAGAGCTAAGAACTTACGGCCTATTTTTTCCTCTTCTACCCCCCCCCCCCCCCCCCCCTCTGCGAATTCAATTTTCTTTCCATTCCAGTTTAACCTACATTGGTATGAATTCTAGACGAATTGTGTTCTCTCGTATTTCATGGCAATTTCACTGCACTGCCCGTGTTTTTTTTTACTCCCACGCAAATACTAATTTCGACTTTAATTTTCATTTAAATTTCCATTATTTGGGTACTTTTAACTTCTTGATCATTGCGCGAGCACATTTTTCAGTTGCATCGAATTATTTTTTTTCCTCCCTATTTCGCTTCTCGAACGGCGAGGTGCGGCGTTCGAATTGAATTAAAAAATACGAACCCTGGCTCGGTGCAGAGACGGAGCTACGAGACATGGTGAACGAGGTCGATCAGGACGGCAACGGTACGATCGAGTTCAACGAGTTTCTGCAGATGATGTCGAAAAAGATGAAAGGTGCCGATGGCGAGGACGAACTTCGCGAAGCTTTCAGGTAAGCTCGATAGACGTACGAAAAACTTGGATTATTTGTCTCGGCGATTGGCCGAACCGCGACCCGCTTATTGTTGAGGGGGGAGATACCTTTAGGCGAGGAAAAAATTGCGAACTTTTGTGATTTTTTTTTAAGGAACGATCTCTTTATCATTCTTGAGACTTAGGGTACGTTTTATTACTACTTTTGGCTGTTACATGGTATTTAAAAAAAAATGTTTAATTTTTATTAATTTTTATTAATCTTTATTAATATTAATATATTAATTAAATTTATTAATTATTAATTAAAATTAATTTATTGATTTTTATTAATCTTCTTTTAAGTTTTTAAATTTTTATTGATCTTAGAATATGGCGGATGTATGACACGATCTTCTAAACGGGTGACGGCGTGTTTTCAAACGACGTGATACGTAGCGCCGGCGGGGTTAATCCAAAAAACTACCAACGAAGCTTTTTTTTTCGCTAACACTCATACGCAAAATATGGACCAAGAAAAAGTGAGAAAGGTTGAAAATCGATGATATGGTACGCTTGAAAGAAAAAGATTGAATTTTTCGCAAAACAATGGCTACATTTTGCAATAAAAAAAAAGTTTTTTTTTGGTAAATATTCGGAAATGGGGCTCCTCCTAGAATGAGGTAAAGTTTGTTCAAGGCCTCAAACACCCCCAAACAAAACTTAGCCTGATTGTAACAGGAGCCCCGCTGCCGAATATTTACCCTTTTTGTTTCATTTTCAAAAACATCGAAGATCAGGTTTTAGACAATAAGGTTGGAAAGATTTAGACCAAATTTTATCATAATCGGTCGATTAGATTTTCAGCTATACGTCATGACAGGTTTTACGCCACACGTCCGCCACTTTTAAAGATTAATTTAAAAAATACCGTGCAACAGCCAAAAGTAGTAATAAAAGATACTCTATGTCTCAAAAATGGTAAAAATCTCGTCCCGTTTAAAAAAGAATCATAAAAATCAGCAAATGAGACCTCATCTAAAGGTCTCTAGTTTTTGCACGAAATTACCTAGTGCTTGGACGAAAGATTTAATAAAATTTACATTTTTTTCAAACGCCTCAGTCCAAAGTGGAAAGTATCGATTCTCGGTGAAAAAAACGCTTTATTTTCGTTGATAAAAAAAAATAGGAATCGAAATAAAAAAAAATGCCTTCGTTCAAGCCCTGCTTTTTTATCGTAAGAGGAGCTTGTAAAATTTAAAGTCGATCGATGCAGTGATTTTTGAGATACCGTGGTCACCGATTTAAAAAAAAGTAATTTTGAGAAAAACCCTTTTCCATTTCGCCGGTTCGTGGAACCTACCTATAAGCCTCCATAACTCTTTCAATTGTCACTGGATCGACTTGAACTTTTCAGATTTTTTTTCTAAAACGTTATGATTCGAGAATCCTTCGAAAACCAAAGGTCGATATTTTTAAAAATGTCACTTATTCGTAAGTCCTTAATTTGCCATAGCCATTGGGAGCTCCGATCCTTTGGTAACAAAACTCTCCGACAATTCGTGAAAATGGCATTGATTACCCACTTTTCTTTCCAGCGAGTAGGCCATTTACCATTTTTTAATGTTCCACGCGATTCAGAGTGTTCGACAAAAATAACGATGGCCTGATATCATCGATGGAATTGCGGCACGTGATGACGAATCTTGGTGAAAAATTATCGGAGGAGGAGGTCGACGACATGATCAAGGAGGCCGATTTGGACGGCGATGGAATGGTCAACTACGAAGGTACGTTTTTTTTACAAACTTTTATTTAACTTGACTTGGTGTGAGATGCAAAACGGAAAATCGATATTCCACCCACCTCCCAAATACTTAGAGCTCTAAAATTTTGCCAACATGCATGTAAGAGGTGACGATGCATGATTCAACTTTAAAAAAAAATCAATAGATTTACTTTCTGTGAGATGCAAAACGGAAAATCGATATTTCACCCAATTCCCGGCTACTTAGAGCTCTAAAACTTTTCAAGCATACATCTAAGAGGTGGCAATGCATGGTTCAACTAAAAAAAAAAAAAAAAATAGATGAATTTCAAAAAAAAAAAAAACAAATAACGACTAAAAAGGCATCATTTGTTTAATTTTTTTTTAATGTATCTTTTTTTTTAAGTCGAACCATGCAGTCAGTGAGATGCAAAACGAAAAATCGATATTTCACCCACATCCCGACTACTCAGAGCTCTGACATTTTGCAAGCATGCATCCAAGAGGTGACAATGCATGATTCATTTCTTTTCAAATAAAATCAAAGACTGAAAAGTAGAAAATAATTTATATGTAATTTTTTTTAACAAGCTTTTATTCAATGCACTAAAAAGTAGAAAATATTTTTTTTTACCAAGCCACCTATATGTGACTATGAATAAAAGCTTGGTGCGCTCAGAATGTATACATATCGTTAATTTACATAAATTCGTTAACATATCAACTGCATTTAATTTACAGTAAAACAACCTTACATTTCTTAACCAAGAATCCTGAAACTAAGTTAAAACGTGTGATCGAAAATTAAATTAAACAAATTGATTAAACATTCAAAAAGTTGAGCGCCCTAAGCTTTTATTTATAGTCACATATAGAGGACTTGGTAAAAAAAAAAGATTTTCTACTTTTTCGTACATTGAATAAGAGCTGGTTAAGGATGTTGAGTCCCTATGAAACATGTTAATGTTAATTGTTCAATAAATAGCTTCTTAATCGTCATGAAATTTTTACACGACCTCCTGAATACTTCATGTAAAAACATACCAAATTTTCCGAATTCTAATTACTTCAACCTCCTTAAGGGTTGAAATAAAAAATGATAAGAAAATTCGGAAAATTTCGTGTTTTTGTATGAAGTATTTAAGAGGTCGTGTTAAAATTTCACGACGATTAGGAAGGTCGTTATTAAAAAATTAACATTTTGTCAAGAACAATTTTTAAAAGAAATAAAAAAAAATTTATCAATAAACTTCGTTTTGTTTCCGTTGCTTTCAGTATATTGTAGATATTATAAAATTGAGAGGTCAAAAAAAAACTTATCGCAAAGTTACATCAGTTTCCATAAAACAACATTTAACTTGTGAATGTTAATTGTTCAATAACGAGTTTCCTAATTGTCGTGAAATTTTTACGCGACCTCTGAAACACTTCATACAAAAAAATACCAAATTTTCAGAATTTTATCATCATTTGCGATTTGGGACTCAACGTCCTTAAAAATGAATCAAACTTCGCGTCCTCCCCCTTGCTCGTTTCGTTGCACAAAACCGTTCGTACCTACACTTTTCTCCCCTTTCAGAATTCGTGACAATTCTCACGTCAAAGAATTAGCTTGCGCGAACAGCTGGACCGAAAGTCAACGATACCGAGACAATGGGAGCAAAGATAGTTCGTGTCCTGGCGGGAATAGAGCGGAGAAATGATTGGGTTGAAGAGCGAACCGGAGAGCCAACTAATGCAAAGTGAGTGCAGAAACAACCAACGATTACGCGATAGTCACGGAGAAAAAAAAAAGCGAAAAATCAAGATAGTGTGCGTGCGAAAGTGAGAGAGGGGAGAGAGAGAGAGAGAGAGAGAGAGAGAGAGAGAGAGAGAGAGAGAGAGAGAGAGAGAGAGAGAGAGAGAGAGAGAGAGAGAGAGAGAGAGAGAGAGAGAGAGAGAGAGAGAGAGAGAGAGAGAGAGAGAGAGAGAGAGAGTGAGAGAGAGAGAGAGAGAGAGAGAGAGAGAGAGAGAGAGAGAGAGAGAGAGAGAGAGAGAGAGAGAGAGAGAGAGAGAGAGAGAGAGAGAAAGAGTGTAAAACGTTAGAGTGGAATTGTGAGAAAGCAAGGATAAAGAGCAGCCGAAAAGGTTTCGCGATCAGTACCGGAAGTCACGTACTCGCATTCTCGTTCAGAGCAGCGAGTGAAAAAGTCCCTCCTTATATTTCCGACCTCTGCGACAGAGCCCCGATATCATCGTGCTCGAGATACAAGTACGGTTTACGTTTATCGTTGGTACAAAAGTTGTGAAAAACAATTCGAGGCAACTGACGTCGCGTGGTGCACGACGAAAGCATAAAAATGGAAAAAAAGAAATGAAAACGAAAAACGAATGAGATACGAACAAAAAAAACCAAACACTGGACAAAAAGAAACATATATGCGTGTATATATGTTGAAAGACAAAGGGAGGAGACGACAGGAACGTGTTTCAAAAACGAGCCACTGTTCGTGACTTCGCGAAAAATAATTTCTATATAATTATTTTTCGAATTTGTTTCTATCAATTAAGGCTAGTATATCCTAAGAATCAAGAGGTCGCTCCTGAAACAATCAACTGAGCTTCGTTTAGCGTACCTACTTTATTCGTATGCTATAATATCTCGTTCACAATCACACGTAAAACACGGACACGCTGAAATCATCTCGAACGAGGTGAAACATTGTTACTGATAACAAAAAAAATGATGTTTGATTAAAGATAGACGAGTGTTCGATATTGAGATTTCTCGTCCGTGTGATGTTGAAAAAAAAAAAACTAACAGTTTAGGAGCGGTACGGTCGTCCAGCACACTCAACCACATTCCGCTCCGAATTTGTACGCGAGAAAAATAATTTGAAGTATATATATATATATTAACTGCATTGATTTTTCAAAGATATAATCTTTCGGTATAATCAAAGATCAAGAGATGTTAGCCGAAAAATTAAAAAGAGTCATTCCCTCCGAAAAGTCAGTCTTGGGATTTTGAATTCATTTCATTTGATTCCTCCCTAAACGGTGGATCGAGTAGCTTTGAAGCCGGTGAACCAGAACGGCAATAACGGGAAAGAGACTCGCGAAATCCCCGCAGGCATGAGAACGCTGCGAAAAAGTGGTCAGCAATTGGACCGAAATCATTGACACTTGTCACTTTCCGTGATCTTCATTTAAAAAAAATTTTATCCCCAAAGTAAGTGCAGCTCTCTTCTGCGAGAAGTTCGACCTGAAAAACGTCATCTTTGTGCCGTTGAAAAAAAAATCAAAAGAGATTTGATTGTTTTACGATTTTTTTAATTTGATTCGATTACGATTTGATTGAAAATCAAATAAATGAAGACTATTTTATTTAGCTAATTAATTCGAATTAATGAACATTCTTGTAGTTGATTAAATCAACCAAATAAATGAACATTCTTTTATTTGATTAAATAAATCAAAATGATTAATATGCTTTTATTTTATTTGACGAAACAAATGAATTGACATTCTTTTATTTGATTTAATAAATCAAACGAATTAACATTCTTTTATTTGATTTAATAAATCAAATAAATTAACATTCTTTTATTTGATTTAATAAATCAAATAAATTAACATTATTTTACTCGATGCGATCCCTGAATTTTGATTTTCACGTTCAGGCTACTCGACCCCGTCGAGGAGTAGGGGAAAAGTAAGTCCAGCGAAGCAAGTTCGAATCTTAGAGTCTCGAGAAACAAATTTTCGTTTTTCTACGGTATATTTCGATGCTATTCCTCACACACACGTGCGCGTACGCAACACAGAAACACGTGCTCCAAAGACGAAAAAGGTAAAAGAAAAAAAATCGTTTCCCACATTTGTAGCGTCTCGCACGTAGGTGTATTCGTTATATAAGTTAATAGCTAACGAGCCTAGGGGTGAGATAGTCGTAGCGAGTAAACACGTAGTCACACTCGATTAAACATATTCACGTATTTAAAAGAAGAAAAAAAAATCAGCAATGCGCGAAGCACTAATGAATATTGATGTAGTTCACGTAGTGTGGTTGATAGTATTGTGGTATGTGGCATCGATATTTTCGTGATTACGAAATACAGAAGCAAAAACCAATCGAACCCGTACGAGCGAGAAGCAGGGGGGGGGGGGTGGAAAAAATCGCGAAGGGAAATCAAGCTTGTCGCGACAAAATGGGAAATGATGGAATTTTTGTGTGCACGGAGCAGCCAAGAGGATAGAAGGAAGCATTGTTGTTATCATCGGTAGCTCCGATGACCCGATGATTTTACATAGAGCTAGACAATAATGTGTTACGTTTTTCATTTCGAGCGTTAACCTATAAACATTCGATATTATAGATATATTCGAATTACACGAGAGTGTAAGATGTTGATATTAAATATTACGAAGAGAAAGACAATGCGGTGCTTTGAGTCGTAGAGAGAAAAAATAACGTGTACACATTGGCGCGATTCTAGGCATTGTCGAAAAATGGCAAAAAGTTCACAGAGAGATGGGCATCGATGTCGTTTTTAAATAATCCTGATGCGTAAAAATTGTTACGAGAAACTCTCTTGGTCGACTTTTCGTTACGAATTATGTTTCAGCCAAATCTGCCTCCCGATAAACTTATACCTAGACGTGTAATCAAAGTAAACCCTCGTTACGATAGTCCGGAGAGTAACGGAGTACTCGTGAACTATTTTTTTATTACAAGACTTGGACGCTTGTTCGTGAATATTTGATTTTTGTAGGGCAATTTTTTTCACCATCGTTATAACGTCGTGGTGGAAAAGTAGTCCGAGACCAAATATTTCGCTTTGAGGCCAGAGTGAGCTTGCGTTATTATCGTATCGCCTGCTCGAGGATTCGGTGAATATTTTCTTTTTTCTTTCTTAACAAGAAAACTTGGTGACGACGGAGCAGAAATTACTCTTGCAACAGGGCCAACTCGGACGATATTTTTATGCAAACTTTTGGCGCTTTTTTTTCTCGTATCAAGGAGCTATCGCACGTACGTGACCAGACTAAAATTCGATCGGATTTTCAGGGCCAACTTTTCGATGAAAGTTGAAAGGAATCGGACGCATTTAGGATGCTAACATTGATTTGGAATGATGGTAGGAGTGAAACGTTATTGTTGAATTTCTTCGATAAAGAATGGATCAACGGGTAATTGAGCAGGAAAAATCTTCGCATGAAACGAAATACTTGATTTTTCTAACGAGGAACGTCACTCGAGTGTCCACCTTCGATTTCGTTGAAACTTACACACGTGATAAAAAATTGAAAACTATTAGACACGTATTTTTTTTTATACGCGGAAAAGCGTTTTTAAGGGGGGAAACCACCCTTTAAAGAAAGACGTGTCGAGGGGTGACTGCAATTTTATCCACGCGCAGTCCAACGCTCTGAATCGAACGAAAACCAAACTTCTCGTAATGTAAAGCGATATAAAAATCCACTGGAGAAGTACTGAGAAAAAATTAAGTCAAGGGATGACACGTCTTTCTTTGAGGGGTGGTTTCCCCCGTTAAAACCGTTTTTCGGTCGATAAAAAAATTCGTGTCAGTTTTCAATACTCTCTAACGTGAGTTTCAACAAAATAGAAGGCGAACACTTGAGTGATGTTCCTTGTAAGCACTTATTGCTCAAATCAGAAATGTCTATTTTTAAATTCCTCTTTTCGCCTTCTTCGAGATTGAATTAATGAACACCTTTGCTCAATTACTCATACCTAACCTTTTCACGGACATCGTGAAAGCTTTTCACCCAAAAATATAAAAACTTCGCAATTATTTGGTCATTTTTAATTTTCAAAAAATTAAAAAACGAATAAAAAATCCCAAATAATAGCCATTTCTTATCAGGATTTTGATTTGCTTTTTATTTTATGACAATTCTAAAAAATGGCTAAGCAATTGCGATTTTTTTATCATTTTTCTACTGGCAATTTCTCTCGTGGTTATTTGTTTCAAATATTTATAAATGATAATTTGCAAATAAATGATTTTGAACCAATATTCATAATATTTTTAATGCGTCCGGCTTCTTGTAATTTTTGTCGAATCTGAAAGTACTGAAATTCTGAACACGTTAAATTTTCGGCGGATGCCTTGTGACAAACCCTCCAGAGATGTCCATCTCCGATAGCTCTCGGGGAGTAGCTAATTATCGCTACGAGATAAACGTTCAGGGGTTTACGCAAAGCCATACACGTCCTGGCCAATCGAGCAAGCGCCCGAGTTAAATTAAAAAGGGGAGGGGGGTGGGAGCATACGAGTAAAAAAAATCACCGTGGAAAAAATGAGAAACGGAGCGACGACGATCTCTGCGACAGAAACTCACGCGTCAGTTGAGAATTTCTACAGTCAGAAAGATTGTGTGGATTTTTGAGTCCACAGCGATGAGCCAATTCAAATAGTAATGTATAACGTCCCGAAGACAATATCTGAAGAGATTAAACTAAATCTTATGTGAAAGGGTCTTTCAGCCTGGACGGCCTACGTCGAAAAAAAAATGAAAATGAAACTTTCGTTTTCAAAGGCAATATTTCTTATCGTTTGTACATTTCGTTTATCAGCCTAAATATTATGTATGCTAGTTTAATCTATTTCTTAATGCGGCTCGTCTACCGTTCTACTGACTCTCCAATTACACTGCGATGTCCGGACGTTTGATTCACGTGTTTTTTTATAACTTGCACATCTGGGCACCTCCGCAAATTCCCGTATGTAATATAAAGTAATTGTTGTTAAATTCTTCGCTCTTTGAAATTTTGTCTTCGTGTTCACATTTTTTATTCCTGCGTTTTGCAAGATACATATACATACATACATATATATACATATATTTGAGGCGTCCCATACCATTTCGAACGGTCAACAAGTAGTCCACTCTCAAAAAAATCGAAATTTTGTCAAATTATTTAATTATATGAAAAAAAAACAGTGTAAAATTTTTCAAAATTTTTGGATCGCATTTTCTCGAGTTTTTCAAAATTTCAAAATTGTCAAAATACCGTTATATCTCGTGAGCATTTGATTTAACAGAAAAATGTTTAAGACAAAAAAATTGCAATTTTACATGAACTTTGAGAAAGAATTTTGTTTTGAATTTTTCGATTTAAAAAAATGCTCTTTTGTACCAAAATTATACAAAAATATTTTTTTTCGGTCGGTATGTCACTTTTGATTTTCCTCAAAAAATTCCAGAAAATACTCTAAAGTGCGTACAGTAATACGTATTTTTTTCAGAGTGGCTCGATTCGTTTTTCCAAGGCTGTGCTTTGTTTTATTATTATGAGATATTTTTTTAGACAAATCAATTATTATTAAAAATTATTCTCACATTTTTCAGGTAATAAACATCCATAACAGTAATCATTTTTTTGAGCTTTTTGAAAAATGTGAGAAAAATTTGGGCGAGAATAATTTTTAATAGTAATTGATTTGTCTAAAAAAAAATATCTCTTAAAAATAAAACAAAGCACAGTTCCAAAGCACAGCTTTGGAACAACGAATCGAGCCACTCTGAAAAAAATAGGTGTTACTGTACACACTTCAGAGTATTTTCTGGAATATTTTGAGAAAAATCAAAAGTGACGTACCGACCGAAAAAATATATTTTTGTATAATTTTGGTGAAAATGGGCATTTTTTAACCTCGAAAAATTCAAAACAAAATTTTTTCACAAAGTTCGTGTAAAATTGCAACTTTTTTGTCTTAAACATTTTTCTGTTAAATCAAATACTCACGAGATATAACGGTATTTTGGAAAATGTTGAAATGTCGAAAAACTCGAGAAAATGCGATCCAAAAATTTTCAACAAATTTACATTGTTTTTTTTTTCATATAATTAAATAATTTGACAAAATTTCAATTTTTTTGAGAGTGGACAACTTTTTGACCGTTCGAAATGGTATGGATCGCCTCATATATATCTTTACCTGAGATTCGGATAATTTTTTCTCGACCTCGATGCGAGCCAAGAGTGCGAGGAAAAATCCGAAAACGCGGCTGGATCAAGAGATACGCTGTTTTTACTTTTACGAGTAAATATCTCGCGAGCAACTCGGTTTTTCCGTTCAATAGTCATTATCACGTTGATTCGAACTGCTAAAGCGATTGCGGTCTAATCCAAAAAATAAAATAATATTTTTATAGCTCAAAGTTCAGCACGCCGAGAGGCAAAACCGTTCAACATTCGAGTACGATCACATATTGTGTGCAGCTCTCGTGCAGAGTTAAATTTTTATTGTCGTCGTCGTTAAGTACAACTAAGTGAAAGGGTCCTAAAATATTGACGCAACGTGCATTCGTCGCACATTGTAGAAATGATATGCCAGAGATATTGTTCTCCACGAGTAACCGTGGTGCGAAGAAACGAGAGGACGAGAAACAGATTGAACTAGAACGAGAGAAACGGTCTTCCTTCCATTCAGCACTTTTTTTTACAATAATTTTTCATGAATTTTCGAAAAAAAAAAAGAAATATATAACTTACCGATTTACCTACGCCGCAGGTCTGAGCCTATCGTGACAGTCAGTGTGTGAATCTCTTCGCGAGAATCGGTCTGTCAAAATCCCCAAGTCATTGGACACTTACGAAACGGCATTAAAGTCTGAATCACTGAGATGCAAAAAAAAAAATTCGCACGTTCAAGTTACAAAAATCGCTGAAGCAGTTTTGGAAATCCTTATTGAGGTTCCGTAACCTAAATTTCGAAAAATAGAATTCAGATGGTAACAAAAATGAAGAAACGAAAAAATAAAGAATTTTCGTTGCATTCCAACGATGGAAACTTCAGCACGGTTTCGAATGCCAAATGCAGACTCGTTTTCATACTTTTTTCAAAGGCGTGAGGATTTTTCAGCCGTAGGCGTATCTTGCGCAATTCATAAGTAGCAAATACCGTTTTTTTTGTCAAAAAAAAAATACCGAACGCGAACATTCCGGCTCGAGATGGTGACCCTCGAAATAAAACCAACTCGTATCCGAGCAGCTGTTTCTGTCTACGTTCGACTCGTAAGTTCATTCTGGAGAGCATAAAAACCCTTCCGAAAATTTCGACAACCGGATGAAAAAAAGATAATTCAACATCACTCAAAACACGTAAAGGATGGCTTTAAAAAACTGTTGATTTTCATAGATCAATGGAAAAGGCTGTCGACGAAACGAGTAGGTTTGATCCAGCGCGCATCTCGCGCCGGTTCTGACAGCACCATGCAGTGTTTTTTAACAAAAAAAATAGTCCGCGCTCCTTCGAGGCCCCTATGGAGCTTGCGTTTTGGCTCAAACCTAGAATTCTTCGATATTAAAAAAAATTGAATCACCAAGGTAGGACAACAGTGATCCTTGGCGTGGACTCGTTTACGAACAATAGTAAACGTTCGAAAAAGTGTTTTTTTTTATTTCCATAAAGCAAGCTTCGTCAATTAGCTCTTTTCGAGCCTGATAAATGTACAATTAAAATATGAAAGATTAAAAACTATTAAATCAAACTGAGATTGCTTAGCTTATCGCTATTTTCTTGACGGTGAATTTGTATTTCGTTTTCCCCATCGAAATGCCACCGATAACGTTTGAATTTGCAGTTCGTCAGGATTGTCATGTTTTGGAAACGATTTCTTTTGCTGTAGAGAAAAGATCGGATGGTGAGATTCGTCACGATATTATCATTATTGCGCTGTCACGTAATTATGATAATAATTATGCTATTTCGCAAGTATGATAACAATTAGGCCATTACGTAACTATGATAATAATTACGCTGTTACGTAATTACAATAATATTCACTTACCAATCTATCATAATTACACTATTACGTCATTATGATACGTGAAACGTTACGTAATTGTGATAATAATTACGCTATTGCAACACATAATTATGGTAATAATTACGCTACTATGTGATTATGAAAACAACAAGGCTATTGAGTGAAATTATTGTTAGCAAGTTAGCAACTTATAATTACGATATTACGTAATTATGGTAACGCTATTACGTGATGATAATATTCACTCACCAACTTATCATAATTATGCTATTACGTAATTATGACAACAATAAGCATGTTACGTAATTGTGATAATAATTAGGCTATTCCATAATTATGGTAATAATCACACTACTATGTAATTATAATAATAATTACACTACTATGTAATTATAATAATAATCACACTGCTATGTAATTATAATAATAATCACACTACTATGTAATTATTATTATAATAATTACGCTATTACGTGAAGTAATTACAATAATAATTGCGGCATTACGTAAAGTGATTATAATAATAATTACGGTATTACGTGAAATAATTATTGCCAACTTACCAACTTGTCATAATTACGCTATCACGTAATTATGATAATAACAACGATGTTACGTAATTGTGATAATAATCATTACGCTGTTACATAGTTACGGTCATAATTCTGCTCCTGTGTAATTATCATAACGCTATCACGTAATTATAATAATATTCACCCACCAGATAGTCGCGATAAGCTACGCGATCTCATCGAAAATTTCATAGTTATTTATCTTTTTCTACAATGTACGCGCGTGGTGCCGAACAACGGATAAATAACGCAGCTTGCTCACGGAAATAAAGCTGGATTCAGTTTTTTCGTACTCACTACTGTTCAGTGCGATCAGTTATCGAATTGCGATTGATCGGCGATTCAATTTTCGTTGTTGTCAATTTTACTCCGAACTATCGAACGGCCAGATTTTATGCTTTGCAAAAAAAATACTATTCCAAAAAAAAAAAAACGTCATCCCCACGACTTGCGGCGAGAAATTAAAAAGAGAACTACCCGTCGAGGCAAAAGAGACAAGTTCGCTAATATCAAACGCATTAAATTTGCAAAACTAATCAAACGATTTGTACGTACACGTATGGACAAAAAAAATTCAAAATAATTGCATAATTGCATGCAGGGCATGCGGATTATCCGTGGGGTTAGATGACGTAATCATTACTGTTAATAAGTGTAATGCTGACTACGCGAACGTTCTCCTGCTGAATTGCTGCTAAAAGATGTACGGTGGCAAACTTTTGCACGTGAATACACAAATAAATTAAATAACCTGTAGATTTTATCATGCGATTAGGCTAATGTTAAGGATGTTGAGTCCCTATGAAACACGTTAATGCTAATTGTTCAATAAATAGCTTCTTAATCGTCATGAAATTTTTACACGACCTCCTGAATACTTCATGTAAAAACATACCAAATTTTCAGAGTTCTATCACCATTACTTCAACCTCCTTAAGGGTTGAAATAAAAAATGATAAGAAAATTCGGAAAATTTGGTATGTTTTTGTACGAAGTATTTAAGAGGTCGTGTTAAAATTTCACGACGATTAGGAAGCTCGTTATTAAAAAATGAACATTTTGTTAAGAACAATTTTTAAAAGAAATAAAAAAAAATTTATCAATAAACTTCGTTTTGTTTCCGTTGCTTTCAGTATATTGTAGATATTACAAAATTGAGAGGTCAAAAAAAAAACTTCTTGCAAAGTTACATCAGTTTCCATAAGACAGCATTTAATTTGTGAATGTTATTTGTTCAATAACGAGCTTCCTAATTATCGTGAAATTTTTACACGACCTCTGAAATACTTCATACAAAAACATACCAAATTTTCAGAATTTTATCATCATTTGCGATTTGGGACTCAACATCCTTAATTATCGCGAATTCGTGCGAAGAGGGAAGAAAGCAGAATTTTCGTGAAAAAACAAAACACCTTTGTACGTTTGACGACATTTGGGTGTCGAAGGTTTTACCGCGACGAGAGGGGAAGAGAGGGTGGACATAGATGCGAGATAGGTGGAGAATTGCGTACCAGCTCGCGATAATATTCCGCATTGATTGGATCAAATTGAGGCGGATTATCGACCAACGTGTCATTATTTTACACCTGTGCTTATTTCCGTCGATTGCACGCGAATGTCCAACCGTTGTTCAAGAAAAAGGCGAAGCGAATGACGGAAAGAACGAGTCGAAAAAAACTGTAACGAGAGTATCGACGACTTATGGTTTACGAGTTGGCCTAAGCAATTAGACATATAGAAAAGTGAAAACATCCGAGAGTCTCGGCCAAGGGGTTTGACGAAATAATTATTGTTAGAAAAATTGTCTTTCATTAAGGGGTTAGGCTACTGTGATGACCCAAACATCAGGCTTAAAAAAAATGTCAAGACTAAATAGGACTGAAAAATCGTTTCGACGTTTATTTGTACGTAGATTAACGAAGTTGTATACCAAATTTCGTTAAAAAATATTTAAGATCAAAGAAGTTATGAGCGATCTCGTGGAGGACCTTCAAACGTGAGGAACTCAACGGTGTACTTGATTTTACCCGCCCGGTTGATCTAAAATCAAGAACAACGAGTATTTCTCAAAATAGATAACATTGGCTACGACTTGACCGAGCTTGTTTTTGTTATCGTGCTTGAATCGTAAAAAAATCGTTTTTTTTCAACGAGAAATTACATAATTATTGTTAACAACTAATGAAAAAACATGAGGAGGAAAACGTCGGTCACGACTAAACTACCATTACGCTGAACGAGTGTACCAAATTTCAAGTCGATCCGGTGGTTGAATGTCGAGGAATCGTGTACACCGTTTTGAAAAACGTAGTTTCGAGAAAAACGCGCTGTAAGTTATCCCAGCAGTTCTATCGTTACAATAATAAGTTAACCCTCAATTCCTGCACCATATGTTGGACCTTCCTCTTGAATTTGAGTTGCCTCAATTTCACAGTAGCCCAATCCCACAACTGACGAACCGTGAGTACAAGTGGCGTTACCGAGATTTTGGAAAATTAACGTACAGCGCTGCCAATTGTAAGGGGGAATCCCGTATGGTCAATGGAAGGATTGAGAGATATATCCCTCGCGAAAAAATACACGAGAAAATAACGCTGAGATAAAGAGGGAAGGAGATAGAACGAGAGGGGGTATATAATATGTATGTTTATGTATATGGAGAATGTATATATATATATATATGATGTCTGCACGGAGAGAATTTTTAAGTAATTTTTACTGTGAAATCACAGTAACTCGGTGACAAATGTGCAATTCTTCAGGTTTTTAGAAAATAAATTATAAATTTTCATGGAAATGAATCAAATTTTACTTTTGCGTAACAGAAATTTAAAATATTTTCCAGAATTTTTACTGAAATTAATATTAAAATTTCATGAAACGTAAAGATTACGACAATAAGTTAAAAAAGTGCTAATATAAATGAAATTTTTCAGTGGAACGTTGAGAAATTTGCGTGTTTTCCATAAAAATTTAAAACGGAAGCCGTAATTTTCCGTGCGTCCACCGGAATTTTACGTTCTTTATAGTAAAATCAGTTAGGGCTAGGTCGCCTGACCGTACGCGTGAGCTCTGTGTGCGAGCGTGCGTATACGTGAACGCAAGCTGTGAGAGTGGCTTGTGTATGACGCAGTATGACGAGCACGAACGACGCCGACCCGCGTTGCTTAGCAACAGTGGTACCGCGCATGCGCATTATAGTACGAAGCATGGGCCAAGAAAGCCTCGTGGTCTCGTGCAGTCTAACGTGTTCTACGCAGTTCTACGCAAGAAAACAAAGAAACGTGAAAAGAAACTTCGATAAAGGACGTCTACAATGGTACGGAAAGATGATATGCTAAAATAAGTAGCAATCAAGAACACAAATGTTCAGAAACGCGTATATAGAGTATTTATTTAATCATAGGGAATTAATTTTTCGCTAGGGATTTTAGAAATTTCAAGTTTGTCCAGGTTATTTTTACTATAGAAACTTGGAATTTTTTAGGCAGCCCATTGTTAAAATTCTACATGAGAATGTGTCAGAATTTTTACTGAAAGAAATGTAAAAAATTATGCTACTTGCTTAAATTTTTACATGAATGAAAGCAAAATATTAAAAGCTAGTGTCAATTTTTGACTATGTGCACATTTGTCACCGATTTCAAATTTTTAATGTAATTTTTACGGAGATTTCACCGTAAAAAATACTTAAAAATTCTCTCCGTGTGTATATTGAACGTATATATATATCTATATATATATAGATATAGATATAGATATATATATATATATATATATCATACCATATTTATTAAGGACGCGGGTAAACGTAAGATACCGAGAGTAAATATCGAGCCTGGGGTAACAAATTTATTATTTTTCACCCTCATAGAGTTGTGACGAAGGTTTCTACAATGAGAAGCTCCTGTGAACGGGTCTCTGTTGCCCTTTATTTTTCTAGAATAAATATCCGACTAATTATCATTATTATTGTAATTATAACACGCGTTGTTGAAGAGCGTGCCGCGAGGGAAGCTTTGAAAAAGGTCGAGACGTTGAATCGCGGAGAGTCGATAAAAATAAAAAGAGAGAGACGGAGAGAGACGTCGTATGGCAAACCGAACGAGGCTTCCAGCCAAATTAATGTACGAAAGATATTTATATCTATATGGTGAAACATACATAATTTTGTTCCTCAATATTGCGCCGAATTGTTCACGAGCGCGGGTGGAATAATATTTTTTTCGAAAGAATAGACGACGAAAGGGAACATATTTTGTCGCGCCGAAAAATCGACGTATACGTGTCCGTCTTCGAAGCTTCGTGTCCCTCCACGGTACCTGTGCCACTCTGCTATTGGCTTTATCAATTTTTCGGCGTAAACGAGAAAAGCGAGACGTACACAAATAAGGCAATTTTTCGTTTCGACTGTGACGACGCGCGATCGAAAGACGAAGCACTTTCTGCATTCTATTTTCCGTAACTCGTCGAAAAAACGAAAAAGGGAACTGGACGGGAGGAAAAATAAAGTCGTCGTCGGATAATCGCTTCCTTCGCGCATGCGTACACGTCGCAATTTCGAGCTGACGAAGCGACACGAGAGTGCTATATGTGTGGTGTTACGTGTATGTAAGTCATGCTACGTTCAATGTCATGTATCGTACGATTAGAACACGAGTGAAAAAGACAAGAGGGCGAAGCAAAAAAACCGTGACGGCGTGTTTCAGTGGAATGTAATACATGTATCAAGTTATCCTTAAAATACAGCCATTTTTTAATGGACACGTTGATCGACACTGTGTATTAATCGACCCGAGATGGATTTATTGCTCTTGTCCCGAAGACTACGCAGCCGCTGGGAACCGTTGCAGTTTCGTCGCGCCCTTACGCGCGGCTGTCACCCCGCCCCTGTATACCTCGTATCTTTCAGACAAGCTGAATGAGTTTGCGGATGGAAATAATGAGGTAATTTTTTTGAGACGTTAATTCTGGCTCGTGTCCGGAAAAGCAAGTTTTCAGTTATTTTTTTTTTACGTCAAAGAGCATGCAATTTTTGTATATGTGCTGCTGGAAATGGTCAGCGCTCTGCACAAACCATTTTCAAAAATGTCCAGTAAGAAATTGCATCCAAATGAGGTGATTTTCAAAATTTTCGTCTGCCATATTGCATCTGCTGTTTCGAATTCCCGATTTTTGTTTTTGGGTTCGTAATCAGCGACCGCAAGCCCCCGGACACTTAATTCCAAGTGAATCGGAGTCGCGGAAAAATCCAAAGTTAAAACGTTTCGGATTTTCGAAAACCAGGTCCGCCAAAAAATAAGGCAATTCGAAAAAATCATTATTCGTTAGATTTCGATTTAACATACGTGGTAAAAAGTGCATCCCATTGCACAAGAAACAAACCCAACCAAACGCGCTCACGGCATCGTAAATGCTAAACAAGAAATCACCTCTGGATTTCTTTCTTATCCACTTTTTTGTCTCCGTCGAGTAAACATATGTAGTAAACAGGTGTAGAAGTACGAACACGGATTTTTTTTTGTAAATATTTGTGTAAAAACCCATTTTCCCACTTTCTGAATCTTTCCCATGGAATCTTTCAAACGAATGGAGACGGCTTTCTGCGTCACGTTCAATCGATCCGCGAGTTCTTGTTGACTTTGAGTATCGTCTTCATCCAATAAGGCTTGCAATTCGTTGTCTGCGAACGTTTTTCGGTGGTTTCCCACGCTCTTCGTTTCTCACGTCAAAATCACGACTTTTGAATTTTTTTGAACCACTCGAAACACTGTGTTTTACCAAGAGCATGTTCACCGTAAGCTTCGACAAGCATTCGATGCGATTCTGCAGCAATTTTCTTCAAATGATAACAGAAAACCAATGCTGTCCGCAAATCGTACTTCGTAGGCACAAAACTCGGCATGTTTAACCCTTTGAAGCAAACATTTTTCCTTACGTGCAATCAGCTCAAAACTTTGTACCCGAGGGTTTTCGGGGTCGCTGATTACAAATCTGCACTCAAAATTTGAAAATTCAAGATGGCGGATCCAATATGGCGGAACATAAATGCAAAAATCGTTTGATGAAAGCGAAATTTGGTACTCGGGGGTTTTCGGGGTCGCTGATTACAAATCTGCACTCAAAATTTGGAAATTCAAGATGGCGGACCATAAATGCAAAAATCGTTTGATGAAAGCGAAATTTGGTACTCGGGGGTTTTCGGGGTCGCTGATTACAAATCTGCACTCAAAATTTGAAAATTCAAGATGGCGGACCCAATATAGCGGACCGGGAATGCAAAAATTGTTTGATGAAAGCAAAAGTTGGTACTCGGGGGTTTTCGGGGTCGCTGATTACAAATCTGCACTCAAAATTTGAAAATTCAAGATGGCGGATCCAATATGGCGGAACATAAATGCAAAAATCGTTTGATGAAAGCGAAATTTGGTGCTCGGGGGTTTTCGGGGTCGCTGATTACAAATCTGCACTCAAAATTTGGAAATTCAAGATGGCGGACCATAAATGCAAAAATCGTTTGATGAAAGCGAAATTTGGTACTCGGGGGTTTTCGGGGTCGCTGATTACAAATCTGCACTCAAAATTTGAAAATTCAAGATGGCGGACCCAATATAGCGGACCGGGAATGCAAAAATTGTTTGATGAAAGCAAAAGTTGGTACTCGGGGGTTTTCGGGGTCGCTGATTACAAATCTGCACTCAAAATTTGAAAATTCAAGATGGCGGAGCCAATATAGCGGACCGAGAATGCAAAAATTGTTTGATGAAAGCAAAAGTTGGTACTCGGGGGTTTTCGGGGTCGCTGATTACAAATCTGCACTCAAAATTTGGAAATTCAAGATGGCGGACCATAAATGCAAAAATCGTTTGATGAAAGCGAAATTTGGTACTCGGGGGTTTTCGGGGTCGCTGATTACAAATCTGCACTCAAAATTTGAAAATTCAAGATGGCGGACCCAATATAGCGGACCGGGAATGCAAAAATTGTTTGATGAAAGCAAAAGTTGGTACTCGGGGGTTTTCGGGGTCGCTGATTACAAATCTGCACTCAAAATTTGAAAATTCAAGATGGCGGAGCCAATATAGCGGACCGAGAATGCAAAAATTGTTTGATGAAAGCAAAAGTTGGTACTCGGGGGTTTTCGGGGTCGCTGATTACAAATCTGCACTCAAAATTTGGAAATTCAAGATGGCGGACCATAAATGCAAAAATCGTTTGATGAAAGCGAAATTTGGTACTCGGGGGTTTTCGGGGTCGCTGATTACAAATCTGCACTCAAAATTTGAAAATTCAAGATGGCGGACCCAATATAGCGGACCGGGAATGCAAAAATTGTTTGATGAAAGCAAAAGTTGGTACTCGGGGGTTTTCGGGGTCGCTGATTACAAATCTGCACTCAAAATTTGGAAATTCAAGATGGCGGACCATAAATGCAAAAATCGTTTGATGAAAGCGAAATTTGGTACTCGGGCGTTTTCGGGGTCGCTGATTACAAATCTGCACTCAAAATTTGAAAATTCAAGATGGCGGATCCAATATGACGGACCAAAATGCTCAAAGTAGCTTGATGAAGATGAAACTCCATATGCAGGGGTTTTTTGAGTCGCTGAATTCGAATCTCAGTTCAAAATTAAACAATAAAAATGGCAGTTCCAATACAGGATAACGAAACCCAAATCTGGCTTGGTCACTGATACTAATCTGAGCTTATAGTTTAAAAAAAACTGGTTAACTGAAACATAAAATTCTATTGATGGAGAGGAAACTCGGTGCTTTAGGGTTATTGAAGTCGCTAATTTTGAAACCAGTCAAAATATATAAATTTAAAAAGTTCTAAAATAAAAAATCAAAAAAAAAAAAGTAAAAAAAAAATATGGAGCTAGAAACTCGCTACGTCCTCGCCGTTAGCTCCGGGTAATGCTAAAAGCGTAATTCTATTAGAAATTCAGTATAACAGAATCAACATATTGAGCAACTCCGATGTTTTAGTAATTCCAGTAAAATCTCCGGTTTTGGTCCGCGATTTTGAATTTCTGGATTTTGAGCTCGAATTCGTAATCAGCGACCCAAAAAACGTCTCTAAATTCATTTTTTTGTGTATGTTTTACCTGCTAGATTAGGCACGATTGAATTTATTGCCTAAAAAAACGTGTTTTTTTTTCGTACCGTAATGATGATCAACATCCACTGAGTGCAACATAAGCCCTTAATGGTGATATTGTAGTAACAATTGATCTCCTAATATCCTAAATATAGATTTACATTCGTCGTTGTGCGCTAAAAAAAATGTTTATTCAAGAAAAACAAAGTGGAAGTGATCGGCTTATACTATTGTACATAACCGTATATTAGTATATACAATTGTATACGTTTATATACAAATATATGAAATTCTATCGGGCCAATTTTTGTATACAATTGTATATGATCAATTAATGTACAATTATATGTGTTTATATATATTCATTTTTACTCGGGCAATTATATGTATTTCAAAAGAAAATAAAAGCACTCATATACAGTCATATACAATTTTATATACCGTAAATAAAATTTTCACCTATATACACTACCGGCGGAAAGTTTCCGGACAAGAGTTGGAAAAAGTGCCCGAACGGTTCTTCATGCCATTTCGCCGGTAGTTGGGCCAGGCCAATTTGACCAACGGCATTTTAAAGAGGGGGTATTTACCTACATTTTGGCTTATCAAAAAAAATTTTACGATTTTTTTTACACTTGGCACCCAGTTTTGAAAACGACAATTTTTTGTCGTTTTTTTGTTGTTTTGTGAGTGGACCCCGTTTACAGTAAAAATCTTTTTTATGCATTTCTCCTATTAAAATCATAAAAGGGGAAGCCTAAGCTTCAATTTCGTTTTGTAGAAAAATTTTTGCGATTTTTTTTTCCCAAAAATATTTCGTTTTTTCGATAAAAATATACAATATGAAAATTGCTCCGGAGTACGAAAACGACGAGGTTTACAACAAAACCTCAAGACGTTAAAAAGTTGCGTTACTTTTTGTTGAGTTCATGAGAATTTTTTCAGATTTTTTTTGCGAAATTTTTTTAAAATTTATTTCCGGTCGGAACTCGATTGATCTCAACGATTGCTCAAACGTTTACGCACTCTTTACGTGTTACAATGGAAAAATATTCAAAAATTATTTCGACTCAGTACTTCTTCGGCAAGCATCGAAAAAACGTTCGCGTTAGATTTTCCCGTCGTATCGTGTCGAATAAGAGTAACGGATTCGTCGGGTATCTACGCTCCGCCTGGCAGTCTACTTTGCCCATTACCACTCTCCCAGGCTCGGGAAAATGTTTTCTCACTTTATCGGCTGCCTCGTCGAAGGCTGGAGCCAATCGCACGCTGAATCTGCACCAGTCTACCCAGAAGTCAACGAAAATTAATTCGTTGGAGGCTGAAACGTAAAAGAAAGGGAATGAGATGCGTTGATTAGTCGAGTACATCAAATTTGACCTACGACTTTCTCGACGCTACCCGCAGCTACCTTACCTAACGTGGTATCAATATTCTCAATTGTGAGCGATTCAGCCCCTCCATCTGCGTGACTATGCGTCATGAGGATCTGAAATGAAACAAGGAAAAACATTTTGTATTTGAGTTTTCCAAGAAAATTCATCTCCAGCCGCAAGCACGAGTTGTTCACCAATAGAATGATCGATTCGAGCATTTTGTATTGCCGCTATAAATCAACACGTTCGTCGTGCACAACACGAGAGAAGTCTGATCACTGTTGAAACGAAACGAAATACTCGAAAGCAGTGACACTATCGCTGACATGGGCTTACGTACAGATCTGGAAATTCCGGCGTTTTTGAGTGGTGGGAAGCAGTGATTGGTCCAGTTCTGTTTGTTCCAATCGGTCGTGTCGTGTTATCGGAGCGCGTATATTCGTACACGTTTACGTGATATGCAATGTCAACGTCGTGGGTTGTAGATCCTGAAGTGTTGATTATAGAGGTCGAATCTCGGCCTTTGCTGTATGCGAAATCATTGCCAAAGTATACCCATGAATCTGTAAAGAATGATGCCTGGGAGGAGATAACTAAAAAATTATCAGAGAACTGGGAAACGCTCACCAACGAAGCTTCCTTCGTTGATGAGCGTTTGTATAGTACTAGTTTTTTTTTACTATTACTATTTGTAATAGTAAAAAATGTACTATTTTTCATAGTAGACGTACAATGAAAGTACATAATGTATGGTTATTTGTATTGAAATAAAATGATTGGATTATCGAAAACCTACTATTTGTAATAGTGAAAAATTTACTATTTTTCATAGTAGATGTACAATGAAAGTACATAATGTATGTTTATTTGTATTGAAATAAAATGATTGGATTATCGAAAACCTACTATTTGTAATAAAGAAAAATTTACTATTTTTCATCGTAGATGTACAATGAAAGTACATAATGTATGTTTATGTGTACTGAAATAAAATGATTGGATTATCAAAAATCTTTGATGCAGGTACTTCCAACGATCGATCTTTTGTACTTCGTTCTATCTATCGTTAGCTTGACATTGCCACGGAATACGAAATTGCACAAAAATAAAGTCATATTTTAAATTTTACTCCGCCATATTAGATCTGATATTACCAATTTCGGATTTTTACATGTGGATTAAGTAGATGCGTAGTCAGTGACCTTGAGAACTGTCAGTGAGAAATTGCATCAAATTAACGTAATTTAAAAAATTTTAGTCCGCTATACTGGATCTGCCATTTTTCATTTCTGATTTTTCCTTTTAGATGCATGGTCAGCAAACGCAAAACCCCGCTATACCCGATTCTAAATGAATCGGAGTCGCGGAAAAATCCAAAGTTGTAACGTTTCGGATTTTCGAAAACCAAATCCACCAAAAAATAAGGCTATTCGAAAAAATGGATTTTCATTACATTGCAATGATAGATATTTCTTACGTGAAAAAAAGTTTCTATTACGCAAGAAACAAACCCAAACAGACACGCTCACGGCATCGTGAACGCTATACAAAAAATCACCTCTGGTTTTCTTTCTTACCCGCTGCTTTGTCTCTCGCACTATTTTGCATGACCACCGGAACGTGTAAGTATTTTTTTTTTCATAATGAGAAATTCAGATTAGATCGTAGATGAGGCAGTAAAAATCTTAATTAATTATGCAAAAAAAAACACTTTCCATCATTGTGCTGCAGCTTCCAACCAACCTCATTTGTTCGTTTCTCGAGGAATTTGTTATGCTTATTACGACGGTAGTTTATATGACAGTTAAAACTATATTTTGTTTGTTCATGCAGTACGGAAAAAATGTATCGAGCGTGGAAAAAAGCGAAATTCTCCAAACTGCTTCAACGTTATGTACTCAGTATTCAGATTATTGCAAAAGATCTTCGAAAACTTCGCAAAGTCAACAAGAGTTGGTGTCTCTTATTGACTTTGCGATGTTTAGTAATGAAAACATCGCCTTGGAATTTTTTGTCTGACGATTAGTATTGCAGTGAAAAAAAAATCAAATGACATTTTACGTGAATATGCCAAGCAAGAGAGGATCTGATTTTTCCGGTTTCTTGCTTTCCTGCCAATTAAGAAGTCTCGTGCAAATAGCTGTGAAATACTTGCAAAGAATGTGGACACGTAGGATGTCGAAGTACAATCAACTTCAATATAATCAATATAATTCAATTGTATTCAATAATTCAATACAATTGTATTCAATTGATTTCAAATAATTCAAGATAATCAATATAATTGAATATAACAATAAATATAATCAATATAAGGAAATAATCAACGTACGATGACTTCTATATGGAAGTGCTTTAGATCGTGGTATCTCCATTTTCTGTACGCTGGCAAAAGCGTGCGTTGTTAATGAAAAAATAAATAAAGCAAAAGTCTCAACTGCAAGTACCTAAGATAATATCCAATTTCTATTCTTGTACAAGTGTCATGCATGGACACGTATACCTTTTTGAGTATTGCCCTTCCCAATTGAACCCTTTCCTATCACATCCAACCTGCACATCGCCAATATAATCTAAATTCCGTTGCGTCCACACTCGTCTTAAGGTATTCCTTTCGCGGAGGGCCGTATTTTGTGGGGGCATAAGGAGGGCCCTTCTGAACCAATGGTAAATTACAGTGGCGCTTAAGGGGAGGCACCTGAGTAAACGACGAGACAAACGACGAGAAAAAATTCGGTGACTGGAAGCACCGTTGTTGTGGTCAGCGTCAGACGCGTTGTTCGTTGACATGACTTGTGGTGCCAAGGATTCCGGGCAGTCGGTTGATCTGAAACATGGAAACGCAACGGATCCTTGAAATATGATATACAAAGGAGTTCGACTCGTAAGATTTTTTTTTGAAATTTTCATTTTTGACGGAATTGCGAGCGTTTTAATTTAACATTCGGTTTTCGTTCGCAATTTCCGACGATTTTGGTTGCATAAAAAAGCAATGGTCCAATCAAATGAAAAGCCCCTACGTGGCCAACGAGAAAAACTATCGAAGAATATTGTATCCAAATTTGGACAAAATCGGACAAGCCACTTTCGAGATACATCTGACACCGACGTTGAAAACTATGTTTCGAGATAATCGCGTTTGAAAAGTGGGTAAAGACATGACGCGCTCGGCCGTTGGGCCGCTGCACGATCTTTCGGTAAGTTTTCCGTATAATTTTGGCGATTGCGGAATTTCAACATGAAATGTTCACACAATATTCTTCGTACTTCGAACATAAAAAAAAAGAAGTTAAAATCGATTTTTCAAAAAATGTACTTCAATGCTGTTTCGAAGTTTGTCAGAAAAATTACTCGCAGGATAGAGATATTTTTTACCTCCTCATTAATCAGCAATCCCAGGGCCATACATTGGTCCCTCCGAAGTACTCGCTGCTTCGTCAACTGCAATTCTCAATTGTCTGCGCTGAATTCTCCCTTCACGGGTCGCGTTTCGAGTTTGAATTTCAGCCTTCGCAATGCGGTCCGCATCCTCGATCCTGCATTGCCTGCCAGCGTTTCTCACGACTTGAATTCCCAAAGCATCCATCACTTGGAGATAGGATTTTGCCTCACAGTTAAAAACGCATGTGGCAATATTGGCAGCAATGTTGACAATATTTGGACAATATTTGCCCCAGCGTGACAGCTGCAGACCCAACCGACCGCGCGCTCGACGTTCTGCGCCATTCGCAGAATAAACCACAACTTCTTCAATATTGCAAATTTCTAGATGAAATTTATTTACCACATTCCTTGAACAACCAACTACAAGAAAAAAATCGATCTTTTGAAAAATTTACTCAGGTACCTTCCCTTAATAAGAATAAGTCACAATCAAATATTGTACCCAACTATAAACTGGAATAAAAAGTTTCGCGCAAATTTAGTAAATTTAGACATTTTTACATTTTCCCTGAAAAGGTGCGGCTCCGCGAATTGCTCTGCTAGTGACATGTTTCTGAAATTCCAGATAAAAAAAAAACTTATTGCAAAGTTACGTCAGTTTCCATAAGACAACATTTAATTTGTGAATGTTAATTGTTCAATAATGAGCTTCCTAATTGTCGTGAAATTTTTACACGACCTCTGAAATACTTCATACAAAAACGTGACAAATTTTCAGAATTTTATCATCATTTGCGATTTGGGACTCAAAATCCTTGAGCAAACAACGTTGTTTCACGAATCCACCTGTACTTGCGCCGCCCTCAATAACGGCGTTAACCACTTGCTTTGTTACCAGAAAGAAAATTTCGAGAAAGAGAAACAATTATGCCATTTCCGCAGAAGTATTTCGGAAAAAGCACGTGACACCAGGAGTACGACTAGAGGATCTCTTTAATGTGTATAAATGCAAGGAGTGTGCAACGCTGACGACCCCAACGACTACGACAACACGGCAATCAGTGGATGGAAAAATAGGCTTGTCGCTCGTATCGGACGTGAGCGTGATTTTTTTCCTTCGTCGTCGATGCTCGAAGGCGATTCTGCACTTGTGTACTCACAGCTCGGCTCCGAGGCGCGGTTACCCGTTTTTACTGGGTGCGAGCTTTTTTGGTGGTAGATTCGGTTGGGGCCGTGGGCCGTTTCGCTGGAGCGCTGCTCTCGGATGGGTCGTCACTCGCCGGAACCGGACGGTAGTAGAACTCACGATGAAGTTTGCTTGTACGCAACGCCTCCAAGAATTCTATGAGCTTTCCCGCCACGGGTACGGTTGCGAATTGCGGGACGAGACGCTCATGACGGTTCATTTCGACCACTATGAGCGGCAGTTCGGCCGGTTCCTTCCCCAAAAGATGCAGGGGATAGGCAAACTCGTGACCGTCCGCGGTCAAAAAAAGCACGTTTTCTGGAGAAGAGATTTCCAAAAGACAATTAGAAAATTCAAGGAGTTTTCATGGTCGAGCGTTACTCGATGGCGAAACAAGTGGCTACGGGCTACACCCGGGGTCTCAAGGTCTGGAAATATTGGAGTGACAAGTGTGGGATAACATTAAAAGGATCGCAACAGCCCGCCAGGGGTAACCGAGGATTATACAAAAACAAGTCGATTTTCCAAAATGAGCTTCTTCGTAGGGAAAGCTTCTTGCGCGAAAGTGATGAGGAAGAACTCACGTTTTTCACCGACCAGACTCGTAGCAACGATGTCCTTGAAAAGGTTCAGGCTCTCGAGATCATCAGGCGCGTGGAGAAGTATCAGAAAGGGCAAGCCTTCCGTCGTCAGTCTCTCGGCATTCTCGAATGTCATTTCACGGACGAGTGGTACACACTTCTCCTCCACCCAAGTGTGAAACTCGTTGTAATTGTTCAAGCTTCCCGTGAACGTTTCGTCCTTGTCATTGGACAATGCTTCGTCCGGTCTCAACATGGCCAGTGGTTCTCCCGGCGGTTGCAGTGGCTGACTCACGTTACTGAGAGATAACACGAGGTTGTTTAAAAGCATGATCTAGGATAGATTGTAGCGCAAGAAAACAAAATACAATTTCTAACTCTCACGCCGTTGAACGGCATGCCAAATTGGAGCTCTCTAAATCACATCTGAACGGTAACGTTATTTCCTCATTTGCTTTACTCGGAAAATTCGGCGTTTACGTCCAAAACTGGAATAACTTGGGAAGTAACTAACGAGCTACATCTACCTAGGTGGGTCAACAAATTGCATTTTCCCAAAATATTTGGATTCTATAGTATCACCTGTCAGCTTTATTTCCTGAAATTTTTATTGAAATGTTCCTAAAATTGCAGGTAGCAGCACCATACTTCAAACTTTAAACACGTTTTTCTCGAAACATTTTTTAAAGTCGGTGGACATGATACCTCAAGAACCGCTTGATGGATTGTTTCCAAATTCACAAGAGATCCGATGAGAAACACGACAAACTCACTTTTTTTTCATTCGACCTTCATTTTTTAATAGTTACGTAAAAGTAACGACTTTTTTTCATCGATTTTGTATGCTCGAGTTTCAGTTCGTCACCACGTTATTAAAAAGAAATAATTTGAGAATCGACGATCCTTAAATACTCATATTTATTGTTAACTCGAATAACCTGTTTGGTTTCTAAATTGCAGATCGACCGTTTAGGCTGAAGGGTCCACCGCCAAATGTCGGGAAAAAAATTTCATCATTTACCGGCGGCCATGTTCTTGTTTTTCTGTATTTTCTGGTGATTTTTTCTAAAGGCTCTTATTATAGCTTTGTGTTGAAAACAAATGCGTTTCTTTTCCACCAAGCGTTTCTCAACGTAAATTCGGAATTTGATCTTTTGTTCGGGCCTCTAGGTAGATGTTCCCCTTAATAATCTTCTTCGATTTGTCTAAGTCGGTTACTTGTTCTAATGACAAAATCTTGATGACTGTTTTTTATAATCATTTCGTATAGTTGAAGTGTGAAATTGAGCCTCGATTATTTTGTCCAGTATCTATCACAGCCTGCGAGGAGAAAATTCTCAAGAAGCAGATATTATTCTGCCGTTCTAATGTGAAGGAAATGTGAAACACGTTCAGTCGACAAAAACCTCGTTTCTCAAGCTTTTTCCCAATCGGCGCTTGTTTCGGATAAAAAACTTTTTTTCGGCTTTTAATAGGTTGCAATATCGTTCTTCTCTTTTGACCGAAACGTTAGTTGTTGAGGATTAAATTTTGGAACGAATTTCCAGCTACCTCTCTGGCACTCATTACAGCCGATGTCAAAGTTTGCTTTGTTGAAATGGAATAAAAATGATTTTTCTTTGATCCCTCAATTCATCTTCTGTCACAATAACTCGAGCGTTACTTTAGCATCCTCATTAGAGATCAACAACGCGAAATTTTCTCGGTCTCGAAAACTTTGTGCATGGTAATTTCCCTACAATCTACCCCGAGGAGCACGTAATAGCCAAACACAGGCATTTGTGTAAATCGATTGAGAGCACTTGTTAGAGACATACTCGAAGCTAACGTAGAATTGGCAGTCGTCCTTGAGGGTGGTAGCGACGCGTCTGAACACATCGTACTCCGGAACATCCTTTCTATCAAAGAGACCGATCACCATACGCCTCTTGTCATCCAGGTTTGTCAGTTCCCGAAGATCCCCAAACTCCTTTATCGGATCAACAAGTTGTTCCTTCACGAATTTGAAGAGCGCCTCGACCGAGCGTTGTCCACTGTATTCTCTGTTGGTAGGTTGTCCGTTCCTTATGACCTTGAGAGTGGGATACCTGTTAATGCGATATCTGGAAGCAACGGCGGCTGCAATGTATTCAAATATTTCAAAGATCATTGCAGCAAAATCCAAGAAAGGAACGAACAAAGCGGGTAACGAATTCGTCAGGTACGTACACTCCACCTCGTAGTCCACTTTGCCCATCACCACTCTCCCAGACCCAGGAAAATGTTCTCTCACTCTATCGGCTGCTTCGTCGAAGGCTGGAGCCAATTGCTTGCTAAATCTGCACCAGCCGATCCAGAAGTCAATAAATACTAATTCGTTGGAGGCTGAAACGTGAAAGGAAGGAGATGAGAAGCGTTAATTAGTCGAGTACATAAAATTTGACATATGACTTCCACAGTGTTCCACGCAGCTACCTTACCTAACATCGTATCAATATTCTCAATTGTGAGCGGTGCAGCCCCTCCATCTGCGTAACTGTGCGCCATAAGAATCTGAAATGAAACAACGAAAAAACCGTTCGTATTTGAGTTTTCGAAGAAAATCGTTCTCCAGCCGCAACCACGATGAGTTTACCAATGGAATGATCACTTCAAGCATCTTCTATTGCCGTCTAAATAAACACGTCCGGCGTGCACAACAGGAGAGAAGTCTGGTCACCGTTACAACGAAACGACCGTGATGGAAGTGATACTATTTGTGCGGTTCGATTGCGCTGAATTGCGCTTGCCGACGCAATTCGGACCCCGTGGCCGCAGTTTAATTTCCCGGCAGATCTACCCGCCGAGAAGCTCGCCGGGTAAATCCCACAGGTCTGACAACGACGATACTGGGGGTAGGCATGCTTAACGGCTCTATTTGCAGCCGTTATAAGCATGAACGATCTTCGTAGCGGAAACCATGCTGAGAAGTGCTATAGAATATATACCCTCTATTGCTATAGAAACACGTTTGAAAAATTGTCACAGGAAATCGCGTCAGACCTCGTGGTATATGATTACAAATAAAGGTTATATTGATAATCGCGTCACAAGCAGACGTAAGCACCGCTGTCGAATACCGCGCCAAAAAGTGAGGGGCGACCCGCATTAGCAAAAAGGGGTCACTTCCCTTTGCTAATGGCGACGCGTAGCGGAGCCTTGGGAATTGAATAGCGGGGACCATGAGCGTGCCTACCGCTACCTCGAAAAAGGAGCTTCGTTGCATGCCCTTTATGTAAGACCGTGCCGTTGAATTGAAATTGAAATATTCCTAAAATTGAATGAGCTACAGCTTCTAACAGTCGGTCGGGCGAGTGGTATCATTCCTGTGGCGGTCCCGTTGCAAAGCCCCAAAGTAACATACTTTACATTTTAAGCACGTCTTTTTCGAAATACTTTTGAAAGTCGTTGGACCTGATATTTCGAGGACCACTCGATGGATTCTTTCCAAATTTACAAGAGTACATTTTTTACAGGAGGAAAATGCACAATATTTAAGTTTCCAAATATAAAACTTCGATGTACACTTGGGAAAAAAAATGATGTCGACAAAAAAAGCCCTTCTGCATCAATAGTCATGGATACTACAGGATACCAAAGAGTGTCTTGTGGGCACGTTTGCAAGTGGAAATTGTAGAGTCAAGGGCGTACCCAGAATCTAAGGCGGGGAGGGGGGCACTCATATTAGTTACGCGGCAGGGGGGGGTGCAACAGAAAATAAATTTTATTTTTTCTGCACCTTGCAAATCGTCATCTCATTTTTGACAATTTCTGTTCAACTGGTTTGTTTTATAAACACATTAAACTTGCTCATTACATTTGGTCAAGTGATCATTTTATTGCTATACATTTTATTTTACAAATACACCCATAACCTGAATTTAAATCCTCAATTAAAATTACTACGATCCTTCATTTAGTTTTCTAAAATGGATTGCGCATAATTGATCCGAAGTGTCAAGGTCATTTCATTTTGTATGTTCCAATAATGAATCATTGTCATTTATTGAAATGGTGCTATTCGACTCGTTTTTGTGCTCGTTTCTCTTGCCTCGCCATCGTCACCTTCTTAACCCGGCCGTTATGGTACTCTCGTTTCAACTCTATTGAACTTTCACACGCATCGCATCGATCGACCATTGATTGTCCTTGTTATCACTTTCGCTTGAAAAACTATCAATTTACGGTAGATTTTCACGAATCACGGTCTCACGGGTCTGGAAACTGGGGCTGATTTTCGGAGTCGTGATAGCTTTCGAAATCTTAATAAATAAAATCTTAGTAAATAAATCTCAAAATGAATAAATATCTGGAGCATACGGAGACCGTGGATTCAACGGGATTCCAATTCCAAAGAATGGATTTTTTTTACGTTGCTCCAATATTATCAATGCTATGTACAAGAACGTGGCAATGAACTTTCTACAAAGGTAGAACACACACGGCAGAGCACACTAACTGACAAAAAAGTCCAAAAGAATGTTTGATAATTGAAACACGCTAACAAAAAAAATCTCGGTCTGCCAATATTATCCATTGTGAGAATAAAGTCGTTTTTTTTTCAGACCAACCGGGTGACCAAAATCAAGTACACCGTTGAGCCCCTCACTTTCAAAGGTCCTTCGCGAGATTGTAACTTCTTCGATTATTGTTTTGTTACGAAGCTTGGTACACATCGTTGTTAATGTACATAAAAGTAAATCTCCAAGCGATTTTTCAATCGCCTTACTTATTTCTTCGAATTAATTTTTTCAAATAATCCTTATTTTCGGGTCGTCACCGTAGGCTAACCCCTTAAATTCTCGCTCGAGCAAAAGAACCAGCGCCAACGCTAGAGTTTCCCGGCCTGTAGGCAAAACCGTGCCACGAATACTCGTTTATCCAATTCAATAGCATCTAAGGTAATCATGCAGTTGAGGACCCCAATATAAGCGTTGAAATATTTAAAAATGCCTAAACTTCAAAACCCCATAGCTTATGGAATTGATTTAAAAAATGTCAGCTTTTCCCGACGGATTCTCAATAGTGGTGACCAATTAAAGCAGCTCATGGCATAAAAAGATTTCCGTTGTTTTACGGAAAAGTCCTCAAACTGCATAAGTACCGCATCTAATTATTAGCAAGTGCTTATTGTCTCTTGTGATTCACTATCGTAATAACGTCGATCGAGCGTGTGCCCGCGCTTCCACTGACACCGCAAGTCCTGTTTTTCATTTCCATTGTGCGAAGGGATGACAAAAGGATGAGTGACAGCTGTCAGCTGCGCGTACTCCAGCATTTGGCTCGGCTGCTAGCCGAGTTATTCGAGTCGATTCCTCTCGGATGGAGTGCAGGAGCCAAATGTGCAATCGTAAAGACAAACGTAACGCTGTGTCGCGAGGGTGACGCCGGATTCTTCGTCTTCTTGATCCGTTGACGGCAAGACGCCTTTCCACGTGCTCTCATATCGCTTGGTAGTCTTATTACCAAAATTTAACTCCCTTTAGACAAAAATAAATTAATCTCGTGCAGACTCGAAACCGAATAAGACTCGTCACCTTGATCGTTGGAAAATACATTATATATGTGTAGGCGACTCGGCGAGGAGCGTTGGAACAGTTATTCTTAGGTATGCGTGAAGTGTCTGCGATTTCGTAGTCTATAAAAAAAAAGCTTCGCGGAGACTAAAAATTTGATTTCGTTATTCGATATTTCGAGATTCGCCGAAAATCTAAAAAAAATTCGGACTTGTTGAAGTTCATCATGAATGACGATTTCGAACAGGAATAATGCTAAAAAGTGATTACTAAATAGTTCAAACAAAGAATCGTTCGTGGGATTTCTGACTTCATTGCTTTTTTTTAATACCTGCAATTTTTTTCGGAGTCTCTTTTACAAATTCTTTTTTTTTAATTCTGAACAATAGATAGGCGATGCGATTATCAATTTTTTCGTGTAACTGTGACACTTAAACATTAAGGCGTTGGGCTACTGTGAAAATGCCGAACACTCGTCCGTCGTTTGAGGCAACTCAAATTGAAGAGAAAGGCCCAACGTATGGTGCAGGAATTGCAACGTCAAGGTAAACTTATGATTACAATGATAGAACTGCTAGTAAAACTTTAAGCGCGTTTTTCTCGAAGCTATGTTTTTTTTAAACGATATCTCATGAACGGATTGACTTGAAATTTGGTACACTTATTCATTGTAATAGTTTAGTTTTGACCGACGCTGTTCTTCTTAATATTTGTTTTCATGAGTTATAAACAATAATTCCATTTACCCTCGAAAAATCGTAAAAAAAATGGAAACGTTTTTTTTTTTATGATTAAAACACGTGAACAAAAAAGCTCGGTCGAGTTAGTCTCAGCCAATATTATGTGTTTTGAGAAAAAAGCTCGGTTTTGTTTTTCTGATCAACCAGGTGGCTAAAATTGAGTAGACCGCTGAGCCCCTTACGACCTAAGGTCCTTCACGAGATTGGTTAAAACTTCTTTAATTATTCATCTTTTTCAACGAAATTTGGTACACAACTTTGCTACTGTAAATACAAATAAATGTCCAAACGATGTTTCCATCATCTTACACAGTTATTCAACATTATTTTTTTTAACAATGCTGATTTTCGATCGTCACAGTAGCCCCCTAGAAGTAGTTTTCGAATTACATTGGCGTAAAAATGTTTTCCTTTGCGTTGAATTTTTGTAAAGTGACCAACTTTGATATCTGATATCTGGAATTACGAAAAGTATATAAAATTGCTTAAAATCTCCGAAAAGACATTGGAGTTATTTTCACTCAATATGAATTTTAATAAATTCTGCGAAAAAACCAACCCTTAGAAGCTTCCAAGTCATTGAACGAACAGTTGAAAAAAATCGCCCAAACAAACCATAAAAAAGAAATAATTTTAAAACAATAAATAAATGTTCCCAATAATCAACTGCATCATTCAGTGTGAAAAAAAGGCTTTACTGATTGCCCATTGATTAATTAGCAGATTGAAAAGCTCGTTAATTCTTGGCATCATTATTATTCGAAATCAATGTCACCACGACCACAAGCTCCGATTTTTCTTAAACCGCAAAATATTGAAATTGCAATCGAGTTGCAACGATCGATCTTTGGAGGTTCGCTTATACTAACGCAAACAGCGTTGTTTAACGAATCCGCTTGTACTTGCGCCGCTCTTCATAACGGTATTAGCCCCTTGCTTTGTTACCCGAAAAAAAAGAAGAAACCAGAAAAACCATTATGCCATCTCTACGAAAGTATTTCGAAAAAACACGTGACGTCAAGAGTACGAATAGCAAATCTCTTTAATGTGTATATATACACGTTTCTTACATGGCTCTCTAGCCTGATCATCCGACATGAAAAAAAAAAGCAGCGACGTTTGACCCGCGCGCGTGTTCGTGCCGCCGATCGTGGAGGTTTTCGTCGAGGTTACGACGCAACGTTGATCGCGGAGCTTTCGAATCGACGAGCGTGTAACGACCCCAACGACGACGCGGCAATCGGGGGATGGAAAAATGGGCTCGTCGCTCGTATCGGACGTCTGCGTGATTGTTTTTTTTTTGGCTCTCTCGTCCTCGATGCTCGAAGGTGAAAGCTGCACGCTTTACAGCTCGTCTCTGAGGAGCGTGTACCTGTTTTTACTGGGTGCGAGCTTTTTGAAGGTTGATTCGGGCGGTGTCGTGGGCGTTCTCGCTTGGACGTTGCTCTCGGATGGGTCGTTGCTTGCCGGATCGGGACCGTAATGGAACTCACGATGAAGTTTGCCGGTGTGCAAATCCCTCAAGAAAGCTTTGAGCTTTCCCTCGATGTGTATGTCCTCGAATTTCGGGAACAGATACATATGACGGAAACTGTCGATCGCTATGAGCGGCAGGTCTGTCGATTTCTTCTCCAAATGGTGCAACGGATGGGCGAACTTGTGACCGTCCGCAGTCAAGAAATTCACGTTTTCTGGAGACGAAGTGCAAAAAAACAACAAGAAGAAAATTTCAGAACATTTCAAAATTAGCTTCTTCATAAAAAAAAGCCTCCCTGTTGTTACGCATTATTGATTCAAAAATCTTCTGACTCTTCCAAATTTTTCCCAAACAGCCCCAAAGAAAGAACACAATTTATTTTTAGATCAAATATGTGAAAATCTTAAAATAAAATTGAAAAAAAACGTGACATTTGGGAAATAATTAGAATACTGTACAGTAAAAAAAAGTACATTAAAAGTAAATTTTTATGTTGATGTCAATAATTAAAAAATAAATATAAACACTTATCGACAATAATAATTGTGTGGTTTTGTATTGTCAAACCAAATGCAAATGTATAGAGCTTTAGAGTGAATTGGTTTTTAGTTTTTCAAATTTTCCACGTTTAGCACTGACAAAACTTCTTTTTTATATAATGAAGAAGAATATAAATATTAAAAATACATAAAAATATTTATTTTTCTACCTTTCGGTTATGTTTTGCAGGCCGGTTTCACTTTACGTAATTCTTGCGATAAGTAAATACGGTAGAAATTTCAGAGAATTTTCAAAATTCCGAGTTTCCCCGATTTTTCCTGTTTTCCATACGCGCAACAGCCATGAAGTACTCACGTTTTTCATCGATCAGAGTCTTCGCGACGATGTCCTTGAAAAGCTTCACGCTCTCGAGATCGTTAGGCGCGTGGAAGAGAATGAGGAAGGGCAAGCCTTCCTCCGTAAGTTCCTCGGCGTTCTCGAACGTGATTTCGCGGACGAGCGGTACACACTTCTCCTGCGCCCAAATGTTAAACTCGTCGTAATTGTTCAAGCTTCCCGTGAACGTTTCGTCCTCGTCGTTGGACAATGCTTTGTCCGATCTGAACACCGCGAGTCGCTCCCCTGGCGGCCGCAGTGGCTGACTCGCGTTACTGAGAGAATACACAATGTTATTTAAATACATGGCGGTGTCGAAAGGCAAAGCAAAATCTGGAGTAGATTGGGGCGACAAAAAAATACAATTCTTAACTCTCATGCTGTCGAACGTTATCATTGGGTGTAAAAAGGATGACGTTGGAATTTGCATAATTAAAATACAACGATTTCTTTTCCTTTTTTATTTCTTCATTTGTATCGATATCAAAAACATTTTTCTTTGCAAATTGTGATCGTAAGTCTCTAAATGGAATACGTAGAATATTCCAGTGATTTTTACAGCGTAAATCGGCCAAAAAGAAATTTCAACTAAATAGAATTATGATGCTAAAGTTTGCACTGTTGGAATGCAACGAATATTTGGGTTAATTTTTTAATTTCTTCATTTTCTTCATCATCCAACATTTTATCCAACGAATGTGGGCTTCAAATTTCTTACGAGTATCCGAAGAAAAACGTTTGAGTGATTTGCTCACCGTAAATTTGCCAAAAAAAATTAGGCCACTGAACTTTCGTGGCGTTGCAACGATACAAACTTCAATATCATAAAGAATTAACTTTCGTTGCGTTTCAACGATGCAAACTTCAAGATCCACAATAGAGACATGCGAAATGGAGCTCTCTGAATCACGAGCGTTAGCATGGATCCATTTTTCCGTGCTTTGTTTTACTCGGAAAATTCGATATTTACGTTCAGACTGGAATGCCTCGATAACTAATTGATATTTCTGAAATGGGGTTGGAACACTCAGCAAGCTCACTTCCACAGCTTCAAAAAGCTTTCTTTTTTTAATTTCGAGATATGATTATTTTGACACAAATTACAGCTACTTTAAAAATGCACTTACTTGTGTTGAACATTTTTAAAGGGGCATTTTTGAGAAAGCCGAATTTTTCAGACGACCCGAGGGTGAGAGAAAGGACAGAATAAAGTAGAAAAACTATGTGGTCAAGGAGAGCATCAGGACGAATTCGTTTGAAGTATAATGTCGAATATGAGAAGCTTAACTCACGGAATGGTTTTTTTTACTTACAACAATTTAACATACTGCCCGATATCACATTTCGCGTCAGTGCAAGTACTTGTTAAAATAAAATAAACACCTGTTACAAATGTATAATCGAGTCATAACGAATCAGGCGGATCATTGGGGTAAACGGGGATTAATTTTTTTCGATTACGGCGACCGTTTTGGAGGCGTTGAAGGAGATCTACAGTGAAATAGAGCCTTAAACACTCCTGACGAAATTTTAGAAAATCTATTTTTTCTTAAAATCTTTAGAAACAGATTTAGAGGATATATATATATATTGATCATTTTCTTCGATTTGTCGAAATCAGTTAATTGTGCTGATGAAAAAAGCTCAAGGAATGTTTTTTTTTTTTTCAAAATCATATTGTATAGTTGAAACGTGTTAATTGAGCCTAGACCTTTTTTCCAATATCTAGTATAGACTGTGAGAAAGAATTCTGAAGAAAAAACAGGTATTTTTCGGCCGTTCTGATGTGAAGATAATTCAATGTGAAACCCGTTCAATCGACAAAAATCTCGTTCTTCAAGCTTTCTCCCAGCCGACGCTTATTTCGGATAAAAAAAGAAGACTTTTATTCGGCTTTCAATAGACTGCAATATTATTCTTCTCTTTTCACCGAAGCGTCAATTGTTCAAAATTAAGTTTGTAAACAAATTAAAAGCTATCTCTCTCGCACTCATTACGGCTGATATTGAAGTTTGCATTGTTGATATGCAATAAAAATGATTACTTTTTAATCGACCAAATTATATTTTGCCACATTGAGGGTGTGAAAATTACTCGAACGTTTTTTTGGCATTCTTATTAGAGATCAACAATCCGGAATCTTCTCGTTTTCGAAAACTTTGAGTACCGTAGTTTCACTATAATCGAACCTCCAACAGAACGGCCAAACCGAGGAATTCGTGTAAATCGATTGAAAAAACTCGTTAGAAACATACTCGAAGCCAACGTGAAATTGGCAGTCGTCCTTGAGGTTGGTAGCGACGCGTCGAAAAATGGCGTACTCAGGAACGTCCTTTCTGTCGAAGAGACCAATCACCATGCGCTTCTTGTCATCCAGATTCCTCAGTTCCTGAAGATCAGTGAACTCCTTTATCGGGTCGATCAGTTGTTTCTTCACGAACTCGACGAAGGCCTCGACCGAGCGTTGTCCCCTGTACTCTCGCTTGGTAGGTTGCCCGTTCCTTATGACCTTGAGGGTGGGATACTTGGTGATGTGATATCTGGACGCGACGGAGGCTGAAAAGTTTGCCGATATCTCAAAGATCGTTGCGGCGAAAGGCAAAAAAGGAACAAACGAGGCGAGTAACGGATTCGTCGGGTACGTACACTCCGTGTCGCAGTCCACCTTGCCCATTACTACTCTCCCGGGCTCCGGAAAATGTTCTCTCACTTTATCGGCTGCCTCGTCGAAGACGGGAGCCAATATGTTGCTAAATTTGCACCATTCCGTGTAGAAGTTAATGAATACTAATTCGTTGGAGGCTGCAATATAAGCGGAAGGGGATAAGAAGCGTCGATTAGTCAAGTAGATAAGATTCGATCTCTGACTTTGTCGGCGTTAATCACAGCTACCTCACCTAACGTCATATCAATGTTCTTGATTGTGAGCGGTACAGCACCTCCATCTACGTAACTGTGCGCTATGACGATCTGAAATGTAAGAAGGAAAACCATTCGTATTTGAGCTTCCCAAGGTAACTGATCTACGTCCACAAGCACGCTGAGTTTACTACTGGAGTAATCGATTCGAGCGTCTCGTATCGCCATCTGAATAAACACGTTCGACGTGTGCCGTGCACGACAAGCCTCATCACCGTTACAGCTAAATAATAATGACTGCAGCGATAATATCGCGCACGACAACGGCCAAGCACCCGACAAAGTCGAACTTGTAATCGAGTATGGGCGTTTCGAATAAGCACCTCACAATCATCCGGAGAAAACAGTACAGCCGTGATTTCTTCTACTCAAATGTAACTTTGTTGCGATACGGTCAGGAGAATTTCAGTGCGGCGTGATAAATTATCCTACAGTTATGCAGCAAACGACAGTCGGATTTTCCAAAAAGTTTCTTGCATATCACCTACGCCCAAAAATGTGAAACATCCTGAGCTGATTATTCAGCTAAGCATGCAAACAGATCTGTGAGTAGTGTTATAATTCTGCGAGGAGTTAGCGTTTGGATGTCAAATTTTGCAAACGGGCTCGGAACAAACGGAGAAACAATACTCCAAAATTTTTCGCCATGGTGAGATTGCCCCCGACCACTGCACACCTTCGAGACGATGCAGATGAGCCGTGTCAAATACGCGACACACTGAGCACACCAAAAATGTTTTCTGTTGGAGTACTATCGCAACGCGAGCGGATATCCGTTTGCGCGTCGCAAGAGGCAAGCGGTAAACGGCAATTTTGAGGTTAAATTCCCAATATGTTCAAGTGTCATATCGATTTTGCGTTTAAGGAAACGCGAAATATACAAGGGTGAGATTTTTTCGGCGGAATCGGCCAACTCTGAGGAGCCGTTCCGTCGAATCGAACGAGCGACGAGGCTTTTCGTAACCGAAAGAGAGCTGAACGATGCAACGCCGACACGGATGACACCTCAACGAGCCAAGAAAACAGCATCGCTCGATCGAATTGAAACAAATATTTAAAATAAAAGCGAAGCAATGAAGATCGTGGGTACTCACCAGAATACAAGCAAAGATCGTAGACCTAGAGTGAAAAATATCACAGAGGCACAACATCTTGTGATCATTAATTAATCACACACGAAATATTTGAACAAACATCGGCGAACGAACGAACGTTGCGTCGTCAGTCGCACTGTGGCGAGAACAGTTGTGAAATTAGTTGAACGTGGAAAATAATCGACAATCGAAAGATAAGCGGTTACTCGAGGTGGGACAACCTCGATAAGTTGAATAGGCACGTTTCTCGCTGTGATTCGTGGAAATTAGATTATGGTGGACCAATAACGTAGCAGGCATAGATTGGAGCTACGAAGATCGCCGGACACGGAGGTCCCAATGGTATTCGGAAGAGCCGCGTAGCGGCCAACTCGAGTAGCACTGTGACACACCCGGTCGATACAGCGGATTGGACTGCTCGCTCTGCTGCTCGGACTGATGGGTGACGTGGCAGGAAGGAGCAGCAGCGTTTTAGTTACCAGTTGGCCGAGGTCAGATCACGATTCCAGTCGAATGCATGAAGTTTTAACAATAACCCCGTGTATTTTTTCTTTACAGATTTCCTTGCGTTATTTATACCTAAAAAATAGGAAATCAGATCGCAATTAACAGAATTGCATTCACATAATGAACATTTTGTGAAAACGCACGTTATTTCCTATTATACAATCGTAAAAACTTCTTTTTTTCGTTCGATGTCAGGTATAGTTAACGCGTCAGTGTTTTACTAGCGAGAAATCGCATCGTTACCCCACTCCGTTACGGCATTGAGCAGAAGGGAGACGGAGCTAGAGAGATCGCGGCGTCGCCCCACTACGGAGATTACGGACGCTAGCGAAGCCGAGCGCGGGGAGGGGAGCTCGCAGCGTTACCCCAGCCGCCTATTGGTTGCAAGAGAAGAAGGGGCGGGCCAACCGATAGAGCGAGAAATGCCCCCAGCGTGCGGTTACCAGCGCAAGAGCGACTGAGGAAGTGAGCTCGCATTACCTAATCGCCATTGGTCGCAGGAGCAGGAGGGCGGCCCAACCGAGCGCGAGCGACCCAGCGCACTTGGGATACAGGACGAAGAAAGATTAAGCGAAAGGCGGAGTCTACGCTTACACCGCGCGACGCTGCTGACGCCTCACTAGTATGCGTGGTATCATTGAATGCTATCGACACATGCGAGCGCCTCTAGCAACTGGGGTACCGAACTAGCTCAATCACCCCACTGAAAATCTCAAAGTCGAAGACCTTCTTACGCAAGTCCGAGTTCGTTGTCTTCGGTTTTCTAGTTTCTCTGGGGTTTTTGGCGGAGCAAGCGGAGCAGCGCGCGTCGGCGCTGGTGGCGAGTGAACCGCGAACCTTGCGTGGCTCGTGAGAAAAGTGCGCGCGCGGCGCGTTCTGTGTGTGTGTGCGGTTCTCTTTAATATAACGTAGCGCTCGGTGGTGTTCTTATTTGTATGCGCGCGTGTAACTGGACATACAGTATATATACACATATGTATATATATACTTGCGCGAGTATTATATATACGTCTATACATATATAAAACAGTCGATGTCAAACATGCGGCGAAGAATAACGCGCCCCGATTCTGTCAACGAAAAGAAGCAGCGGCATGTCAGCGTGATTGTTCGTCAGTGAAGTTGAAGTGTATAAAAAACGCGAGTGCCGATGAGCGCGTATTTATGGCGGCGCGGGTGCTTTTGCTCGGCATCTTGTTTACGGAAGTGCTCGAGCCCGTTTGCGCCGCAGGTGCGTTACGTTTATTCCTATTTTTCTTCTCGCAGGCCCGCAACACGTATCGATGCCTCGCCGAAGCTCAGCCTTTTCCTTTTATCCTCGATGATTATACTTTTTACACGTGCGATTGCTTCTTCGGGGCATTCTTTTTTTCGCGTCATTTTGGGCAATCGAGGGACACCGGTGTGAGGAGCTTTTCACAAGCGTAATTCACAGGTTATAGCTATAGGTATTTTTTTTCTTGCGTCATGAACACACGGCGACCAGCGACACGACGATCGATCGGAAAATATTACCACGAGAGTATTATCGCGTAACAATGAGTAGGTTTTTTTTTGAACGATAATCCCAACCCTCCCCCTCCCCGCTCCTCTCATCGCGCAATCACATCGATCGATCGACTCTTACATTCTTGTTCAAATAATTAATATGATACGGTCTATTATATACATATCGAATGTATGCTCTCGAGTGTTTACCGAGAGTTAACGCACATGGCACAGGGTCACGAGGGCTCGCCGATCGTGTAACGTTGATTAAACTGTATCGTGTAACTTGCCGTACACACTTTTTTTGTTTTTTTTATTACGTTTTTGCCAATTTATTTTGCCGCGTGATGAAACGTCGACGAGTTAAAAATGAACTTAAAAAATTAATTCATTAATCTGCCGAATTATTACGATATTTGTAGTAGCATTCTAATATAATCTTTTTAACCAACATAAGCATATTGTGCCAAAGATTAACACGTTTTTTTTTTAGTTTTCATCATAAAGTTGAAAAAAACAGAAATACTGTTTTTTTTACAGTCAGAAAAAAGAAAACAGTATATTTTGTTATCGACAAATGAATTAGAAACTCGACGATCATTTTCCAAATTTGTCAGGTGTCAGAGGATCGAGCGGCGTTTACGGAGTCAAAAATGGTTCAAAAGTTGACAGCTTGGATCTCGGCTTGACGAAAGGTTCGGAAGCCGGTCCGGAGGTAGAGCCCGGAGGGAACGTCGTTTTGGGGAAGCGAGGCGTCACTCTCAGTTGTCTGTCGTCCGGCAGCAATCAGGATATATCCTGGCTGCACAATGGAGTGCCGGCTCCTCCTTGCGGAATTGCACGTTGCGGCTTGTTGTACAACGGATATTTACACTTTTTCAAAGTAAGCGATCCAGCGGTACTGGCGAGAAAAGCACATTGTAACGGATCCTTTTTCTCACCATCCAATCATCTCAAATATTTAGTTTGCTCAAGCCTTCCGAAAACTCAAATTTTTGTTCAAAAATCGATGTTCCTTTTTCCTCCACTTTTTAGCCATGAATTTCACGCTTTTTAATATTTTAATTAACCTCATAAAAGCTCTAACTGGCCGATAAATACTTAGCGGTTGTTGAAGGTTTTCGACGTTTACAATTTGAGCCAAGAAAAAAATCTTATGTGCTCTATAATTCTTTGTAGCATAGAAACAAAATAAACAGCGAAATGTTACATTTTCCAAATAATTTCTTATAATAGTTTGTAACAAACATCGATTAGACGGTATGTGTTATGTTATTATTATGTTATTATGTATCATTGTATTATGGCCTCGCTTGTCACAGAGTACAGCTACGATTGGTCCACAGTTTGACCAACGAGACCAACTGTGGGACATATTACGATGCACTGAAAACAGCTGCCATTTCAGTTTTAAGAATGAACCGACCTATAATTTTGTGCACGGTCAAGAGCTTTAAAGGATTACTTTATGAAACCAAAGATTATAATTCTTGGATTAGAAGTGTGAGGTAAATTTGGAAAATCTGTTTCTAAAGGAAAAAAGGGTTGATTGTTTTAAAAATTTTACAAAGCGTCAAATGTATGAGTGTGAAAAGTAAAAAAAATTGGCGAAATTGAGAAATTTCGAATCCCTTGAGCGGCCACTGAGTATTCATTGGCCGAAGTGGACGGAAGAAAAATAGATTTTTTAACGAAAATTTGAATTATTTGGAGGCTGAGCAACCTTTCCATATTTCTTGAACGCTCTCAGCATTGCCGACAATCTTTTTATTCTTTAAAGAAGATAATTGGATGGTGAGAAAAAGGAAAAAAAATAGAGCTCAAATTTGTGCCATCCTAATGGATGTATATTAACAAAGTTGCGTACCAAATTTCATTAAAAAATATTAATAATTAAAGAAGTTATAAATAATCTGATGAAGGACCTTCGAACGTATCTAAAGCAAAAATAAACTCGTTTTTTTTTTGTTTTAGTGTGTCGAATAGTTTTCAGTGCTCTATCACATATATAAGTTTCTACAAAATCAAAGGCAGACACTTCCGTGAAGTTCCTTGTAAGATGTGACCGAGCTTTTTTGTTATGTTTCAATAAAGCAAATTGAATTATTTTTTCTCGATTTTTCGAGTTAAACTGACATCACTATTCTTAATGACTAACGACTGAATAGTTAATAATTAATGATAAAAAAATGTTAAAAAGAAAAACTTTGTTCTAGATTAAACTACTATTACACTGAATATGTGTACCAAATTTCAAGTCAATCCGTTCATTTAATGCCGGGGCGTAGTGTACACCGTTTTGAAAAACGTAGTTTCGAGAAAAACGCGTTTAAAGTTTTACTAGCAGTTCTATCGTTGTAATCATGTTTATCTTCGATTTGCGATCACTGCACCATACATCGGACTTTCCTCTTCAATTTGAGTTGCCTCAAATGAGAAACGAGTGTTCATCACTTTCACAGCAGCCTAACCCCTTAATGCCAACGATGCATTTGTCAGTGTTCCTAATGTACGATCAAGCAATGAGTATTGTCGCATGCACGAGAATAACGATGTCGAAGTTTGCATTGTTGGAACGCAACGTGACTGAGTTTCTAAGAACTAAAGCCCCTCCAGCTCTTGAATGAATAGCCTAATTTCGAGGTTTTTGTTTCAACGAGTATAATGATAGCAGTAAAAAATAAAATTGGAAAACTTTATTATACATAGCTTTAGGAGTACATTTTTTTTGGTGACTCTTTAATTTCAAATCAGAGTTCAAGACCGCAGAGTGCCTCTAGTGCAAAGTGCTCAGCGGCTGGAAAGATTTCTCCTGTACTTTTCAACCAGGAACAAAAAAATCTTTAATATACAGGGTGTCCTGTTATGAATGGATAATCCTGCAAATGTCGATAGGTCAGAATATGCCCTACAATATGCTGAAATTTCAGTTCAGTAAAAGGCCCACGGTTTCCGAGATAAAAATCATCGGCTTTGGTTTTTCGCATGCCATTTCTACAAATGATAACTTTTTTTGACCCGGTTTAACAAAAAATACTCTTGGTTATTTGTTTTATCTAGAAAAGTCTTCTTAACCTCAAATGTTAAGGAAACTTCATGAAAAAAGATCTTGTGCAGAATTTGCATACAAACCAATTCGAACATCTGACTTCAATAGCCTGCATTTGTAGAAATGGCATGCGAAAAATTAAAAGCAGATGATTTTTTCCAAAAAAATAAGATAAAATCCGAAGCCTCGAAAACCATGGAACTTTTTCTATACGGAAATTGCACATATAGTAGGACATGATCTGACCTATCAAAAGTTGCATTCATAACAGCCCTGTGCATGCAACAAACTATGGAATTGCGTACGGAAGTTAGAAAATAACGTTTTTCATAAAGATAGTGCAGATTTGAATGAAAACTTTCATTTTTGAGCAAATAATTACACAAATAATTGTGTATAAAAAGAAAGTGAATAACAGATAGCAAATTCCGTATTCACTTCCATGGAGAAGGCATCTGAGAAGAAGCGTGCAGAATTTCAAATGAATCAGTGCATATTTTGCTGAGTTACGTTTCCGGCTACTTTAAAAAATGCGGTTTCGAGAAAAACGCGTTTGAAATTTGAACACTTAGCAATAGAAATTTCCGATTTGCCTTATTGAAATTAACTAATTAACAAATAATAGACAAAATTAACATCCTGCGCTTCGTTTTATTTTCTGAAAATTTGAAAATCCTAGAGTGGCTTTATCCATTAATAGCAGCGTCACTTGGTTCAGATGAGTTTTTAGGATCCTCATAGAAGATTTGCGACCTAAATATCCAAACAAACATCTCAATGATAAAAATAAAAAAATAATAAAATCACAAAGATTATATGTTGCGTTCCAACGCAAACTTCAAGAAGATCGAGTGTACGGTGTTATTCTTTCTTCTTCGATTCTGAAAGACATCTGAAATAACGAATATCCTTCAATCGCCCAGAAACAGAATCTACAATTGACGCCAAAATCGAAAGGACGCGAGGGTGCTTCGTCCTCAGTTGCCAAAATCTCAAAGAAGCACGAATACAGATGCGTAGCACGAACGAGTTCCGGAGGGTTTTTACGATCGTCTCCGACGATTGTTCGAGTAGCCGGTGAGTTCGAGAGGCTGCCGTTGATTATAGTGCGCCAACATCGCGAGTTGTGCGATCATACGCGCGTAAAATTTTTCGCAGAGCTGTCACACAATTTCCAAGAATCACCCGAGGACATGACAGTGGGCGAGGGAGAAATAGCAAGATTTTCGTGTCTCATAGACAGCGTACCATTCCCGGCGAACATAACGTGGCAGCACAACGGCCAAGCTGTCACACTTGATTCTACCAGCGCTAAGTACGTATCGTATCGCCTTTCACGTTATACGATCCGTACGCTATCGGAGAAGAATTTCAATAGCTCTTCCGTGGTGTCTCTGGATCAGCGGAAGTTTTTAATGCCGCGATTAAGCGCGAGATAACTCTCGGAGCATTGTAGCAACCTTGCTAAAATGGACGTTGCAAAAATTCTTGATCCTTAATTCGTCGCTGTTTCATTTACAGATATTATTTGGTACCACCAGGTGTTCTCTACATAAGCGCAACGAAGCTTTCCGATGCCGGTTCATATAGGTAACAGTATTTCCAAGCATACCCGTGGTGGGTTTTTCACACAGTTGCCCTCATTGTGCATTGATATTCTTTTGCACGTTTCCTTCTCTTTGTTGTTGTGTCTTTCGTCCTTTTTCTCGTTTATGCTTTCTTCCTTACCGTGCGTTCTAAGCTCTATCATTCTCGCACAATTCCTTGGTCGGTTTCCCTTTCATTTCTTTGTTAAGGGACTGCAGCTGCCTAGAGGCTCGAAAAAAATAGCCAAATGAAGATTTTTTCTGGGCACGGTTAGTGAAAAGGAAATGAATTTTTTAAAGACAGAGACACATATGAGGAGCTGGCGAACAAAACCGGACTCGTCCACACTCCGTCGATTTTTTTCCCTTTTTCTCGCGTTTTTCAAGCACATCTGATTAGCTTTCGAAATATTTTAAATCAAATCGGGCTCCAAAGACTTTCAACATTTGTTAAAGGTTGTCTTTTTGAGCGATATGGCAGTTTTTAGGCACAGAAATGAATAAACATTTAATTGGACGTAGGGTGGACAAGTTTTGAAACCAAATCAGTAAATCCGACCACATTTTTTTAAATTTCCATCCAAACTTTACCACCGCTTTTCTCCCTTTAAGGGTCAAATTTCGAAAAATTCTTCTCAGTGGATACTTGCGTCATGTTCTTTTATATGTACAGATAATATTTTGACCAATAACTCCAAGGCCTGGATTTAAAAGAAGCGAATGAAAATAGTGAAACGTCGCTCATCGACAGTACTGGATTGACACGGGAAACGATTCTTTGATTTCAGATGTATAGCGACGAATGATTTTATCAGAAAGACCAAAAAGAGCAAAGAGGCAAAACTCACGGTGAACGCGGGACGGCGAACGAACGAGCCGGCCATCCCGACTTCGCTTTTTCCTCAAGTATACTACAGTCACCGACTGATAAACGGTTCGAGTATTAGCCTGGCATGTGCAGGAACGGGATATCCAACGCCCACCGTCACATGGACATTTTATCCACAATACTCGGGCAAGTTACGGTCCCTTCGCGTCCCTTCTAAAAAAACCTCGTATTTTTCCATGATACTGTCATTCTATTTTACAACACGGTTCGTAACGTGCCATTTTGACACTAGATGGTACCGCAGCGCCACGAATTCTTTTGAATTCGACCAAGGGTATTGCGATTCTCGAGCTGTGCAACGTGAGTCTCGCCAATGCCGGCCTCTACTCGTGTTCGGCGAGAAACTCCAACGGACCGAAAGTACAGAACATCACGCTTGACGTTACGGTACCACCGAGCTTTTTGAAGAAGCCGACGAGCCAGAACTTGCCGAATGGACGTACGGCTAGATTCGAGTGCCAGGCACAGGGAACTCCGACACCCGAGATTTATTGGCTTAAGGATTCGGAAAATATAACGATAAACGGTATGGCATTTCGTAATTGCTCGTGGACGAGCTGTACTTTAATTTTATCCGTAATAGATCGAAAAGGCTTACCCATGTATCGGAACATTGACTACGAGCATTTATTGGCGTAGCCAGCATTGTTGGAAGGATATACCTATAAAAATATTTTCAAAAAGTAAAAATTTATAACGCCGCCATTTTGTTTTGTTTACGAACGATTTTTTTAACACGTGTAAGTTGTACGATGATATCAATATTTTAAAATGAAGAGATTATTTTATCACCTTTAAAAAATCATGAAGAATGACTCGTTTTTGGACGTCTAAAGGTGTCTCCTCCTGGCTATGCTAATGGTTGCGTCAAAAAGCAACGGTATTGAAAAAAACAAACACCACAACGAAAGTCCAGCATTGTTTTTGAAAGTATGTTGCACAAACTGCGATAGTTATTAACGTCTTTGTCCAACTTAACGAAATTGAAGGTCGACGAACGACGTACGTGAAGGAGCAGAACAAAATGGAATTGGCTATATCAGCGACAGTGCCATCGGATTCTGGGATTTATCAGTGCGTGGCGGTAAACGAGGCCGGTGAAATTTGGGCCGCTGGACGGCTACAACTTAACACATCGAGGCACAGCCCGGCAGCGCCGACTTCCCTCAAATGTCACGCTTCTTCGCCCGTTAAAATATTCATTTCTTGGGAACCACCAAAGTCTTTGCCGCCTACCAGTATTACAGCTTATACCGTCCATTATAGTCCCGAAGGTAAACGATCAACGATGGAGAACGTGAGGAGACGTATACTTATTAGGACGTTGAATAAGTTCTCGCTGTTTTCCAACTGGTGTTACCAGAACTGCGTCCGTATAGTTTAAGATGTAAACGCATCTGTAAAGGAGTACTATAAGCAAGCTTGAAATTCAGTGTTTGTCATAACGCCGAAGTATAAAAAACTTTTTTTTTTTTTCATATTATCAAACATGTCAATTTTCGTGCCAAAAATAGCATTTTCGGGGAATTTTACTGAACTACTTTATTTTTTTAACTCTGCAGAGAAAATATGCAGAAATTGGTTTAGACGCTTCGAAAATAATGAATTTGATGTGTTGGATTGAAGGCGTTAATTCATGAAGACTCATGTCAGACGTTAGCTGAACTTGCAGAATCAATAAGAGTTGATCACACAGCAGCTTCGAAACGTTTGAAAGCATTAGGAATGTTTATTTCAAATAAAGCATTAATTATCACGAAAAAACAGCGAGAACTATATTTTGCTACGATGAACGCGCACCAAAGAGCCCGACTGATTAATTAAATACTTTCTCGATCGAAAGAAGGTGGCAAGGAGGAAATTACGCCACCGGAGCCAGGAAATTCCACGTCCGTTGAGGTTACGAAACTTCTCGAACCATTCACCAATTATTCGTTCTACGTCAGAGTATGGAACAATCACGGGGCCAGCGATCAGTCGGCTGCGATCGTTTGCTCGACAGCTCCGAGTGGTGAGTATCCAAGGAAAAAGTCAAATGCCTGCGCTATTTCGACAATGTCACGACAATGTCCTATCGTCGTTGTTGCAGTTCCGAAGACTGTGCCGGAAATACGAGTGCATCCACTCGGCAGTACGAAGATCAATGTCAGCTGGACACCTCTGTCGAAGAAGGAAGCCCAAGGAATCGTCGAGGAGTACAAGCTTCAGTGGCGACTTCACGACAAGCCAGCCTCGCGCGTACACATCATGCCCGCGACTGTTCGACACTACGTACTTACGGACTTGCTCCCCGGGGCTCAGTACGACTTTCGCGTATTGGCGAGAACGCGACAGGGCTGGCCGAACATCAGTGAAACTCTGCTGGGCTGGACGAGCGTCGTCTTGCCACCGTTGGAAACTGACAAGCCCGACGTGCGTAACTTCGTTTACGTTCAGACTATTCGGTTTAACGTTTCGGCCATCAAAATGAGATGGAACTGGAAGGAAACGGCGAATAATCAGATGCCACGATTGAATGTCGACTCGTGGAAAATTCACGCCGAAAGCACCAATGGCGACAGACTCGTCACGGTCACGCTGCCGATCAATACGACGGAATATTTATTTACAAAATTAGGTAAGTCGTTGAAGACTCCGAGAGTGCGGCATTTTTTAAGGAACCATTCCAGTGTGATGGGCTTGAAAATAACTGATTTTTTAAAATATCTTTTCCTTATAAAACTCGATAATCAGGCGGACTTTTTTTTCGTTTATTTATATGACATGTTCATGAAAATATTTTTCGATGTTTTAATTTTATTTTATATATAATTTTATTTCGTCACTGCAAAATGATGCTTAAAAAAAGCGCCTGACGGTGGAAAGTCCGGCTCTAAAAGCTGTCCGAAAGAATAAAAACCACAAAGATTGTTAACCAGCATCAAAAATTGTAGAGGCGTACGGGGATTTCTTGTTTCGATGAAAATTAACAAAATTGTGGCTATTTCTAAATTGAGTGTCAGATTAGGCTATTTTCCGACAGTTTTTCGTTAAAAAAAAGCAATTTGAAATTTTTAAATAAAAAATTTGCTTCCGTACGTCGCTAAGAAATGGCGTAAAAATGATGCGGCAACATTTGCGGCTGTAGCGACGGGAATAAATCGAATTTCGCGATCAAAATTTAATAGCATGCTCATGAAAGTCCGTATTGTTGGAAAATGCGGGAAAAAACGATTTAAAAAAAGTGACACTGGAATGTTCCTTTACCGAATGTTCCTTCAACTTTATTTTACGGTTGAAATTCAAAAAGATAACTTTACGTTGCAACCATCTCGGTGATGGTTCTTCTTATGCAGAAGAACCTGTCAAAGTAATCCAAACGATATTGAATTCATTCGCAGAGTCCAATGTTTCCTATACTATGGGTCTGTGTATGATCGATTCGGGTGTTGAGATCGATTGCTTGACTGAAACTATCGAATCGACTCAAATCGCTCCCGGTAAGAATCAATCTCGTTCTCTCCGATACATGCTTCTATCAATGTGAGAGGTTAGGCTACTGTAACGACCCAAAAATCAGCGGTATTAAAGAAAACAAATTCTAAAAAAACAAGTAAGATTGACAAATCCTTTGGACATTTATTTGTATGTATATTAACAAAGTTGTGTACGAAAATTCACAAAAAAATATTAATAATTAAAGAAGGTATAAACAATCTCTTGTAAAGGACCTTTAAACGTGAGGGGCTCAACGGTGTAGTTGATTTTAGCAATGGTTGATTCGAAACGAAAAGAAACGAGTTTTTCCTCGAAATAGGTAATATCAGCTAAGACTTGACCGAGATTTTGTGTCGAGAAATTGTATACACCGTTTCGGAAAACATAATTTTAAGAAAAACGCGTCTAAAGTTGCACTAACCGTTCTACCGTTGTAATAATAATTTTACCTTCAATCTGTGATTCCTGCACCATACGTTGGACCTTCAATTTGACTTGGACCACTTTAATCTGAGTTGCCGCAAGCGGCGAACGAGAGTTTTGACATTTTCACAGTAGCCTAGGCTCTTAATGAATAACGTTATTGAATCCGAAACGTACCTGCATCAGACAACGTTCCGAGTTCACTGCAAGCGTCGCAAATTTCTTCGACCAAGATTCTACTCACCTGGACAGTGCCCAATGCCAACGAGGCCCAGACTTTCGAAGTTTGCTACCAGCCGGTTTACGAAGCCGATCCTGAAAGAACAAAGTGCATCTTCGCGTGAGTTTCCGGAATACAATATTATTTTCCCAAGGTGCAAATCTCGGGTAGACTCCTTAATCGATAGATTTCAATCTCGTTTCTGAATCAGAACGTTCCACATTTAAAGTATGTCACATAATTTTTTCATTGAAAAATAATTATAATATATATGTAAAAAAAAATGTGTCAACATGCTCTCAGTTAATGTTTTAAAAAGTAGAAATCAATTTTTTTTCACCAACTCACCTATACGTGACTAAATAAAAGCTCGGGACAGTCAACTTTACAAACGTTTGATAAATTTGATCAATTCAGTTTCATTAACCTTATTTAATTTGGCACAATAGTAATTAGAGAAATTATTATCACACGTTTATACTCAGTTTCAAGATCTTTATTCAAGAAATCTAAGGTTGTTTCACAGCAAATTAAATACAGTTTATATGTTAACGGATTTATGTAAATCAGAGATTATATCTCTAAATTTTGAGTGCCCCCAGCTTGTATTTACAGTCACATACAGGTGACTTGGTAAAAACAATTAGTTTTTACTTTTTGGTACATTAAATAAAAGCTTTTTTTAAAATTTCTTCTGCATATAAATTATTTTCGACTTTTTAGTCTGTAATTGATTTTACTAGTTAGTTGTTACTAGTAGTTTACCAGTTCGTGAGTTTGTGCGTTAGGAACATGGAATGCTTGTAAAAAATAACAAAGACTGTAATTGGAATTGAACTTACGACTAATTGCTGCATATAAACTTTCCACATACAAACACAGTCGATTACGAATTCGTTTGTATGTGTCAGTGAGATTTTATACGGATTAGATATCGCTAATTTTACGTGAAAAGTTGAAAATTTTATGCATATAAAATTTGTTTTGAAGTTGCGTCATACATTGTCACCTTTTAGATACATGTCTGCAAAATTTCCGAGCTCTAAATAGTCGGGAAGTGGATGAAATGTCGATTTTTTCGTTCCGCATCTCACAGGAAGTGAAGTTGAATAATATATTGTAAAATGTAGCGTCTATCCTCGTATAAATTTGTGCGGAGAAACGAATCAGCGTCTCTCTACGTAAAATACGTTCTTTGCGAATTTCAGACACGAGAGCAAATTAATCGTCATCGACGGTCTGAAGCCGTTCACGATGTATCAATTCAAGGTGCGAACGTTGGCGAACGACACGAACGAAGGTAACGAATTCAGCGAGAGCATAGAGTGCTACACGAGCGAGGATGTGCCCGGTAAGCCCGAGGATGTCCAATGGTTCGTGGGCAACGCTACGAACGCGAAGATAGCCTGGAAAGAGCCGTCCGTGACGAACGGTGTTATACAAAATTATTTAGTCTCGTACACGACCGACTTGACGGAATCGACGTTGACGTGGAGCAACGTTACCGTGCCGGGCAACAAAACATCGGTGATCCTCACCGGTCTCGTTGCCGGCAGACATTACGACGTTATCGTCCAGGCGTCCACCAAAGCGGGATACGGACGACCCTCGGATCCGACATTCGTCATTACCGGCGGAGGTAGCAGCCCTTCCAAGGGCCCAACCAAGACGGACGAACAAAAGCCACCGCAAAAAACTAAGCCTGATCAGAGTCTCGGTGAGCAAGAATGAAAAGAAAAAAACAAGGAAATTCACCGGGAACTTGTGCGATTGAAATATTTTTGAGGGATCATCACAGAGGTTAAAAAACAGTTGATTCACGTGGTTTTTTTCGATTGTTGACATACGCTGATCAGTCTGATTTTTTGTGTCAAATCAAAGCACTCATGAAGAATTTATTTTTTTCATCTTTTAACGGTTGATAATGTCTCCGTAAATATCATCTGAAACAACATTTGTAAAAAGATTATTAATCAATGTGAAAGCCGCTACCATGCTATGGAGGTTTCTTTAAATCGAAATTGACGAAATGGCGGCAGGTTGAAAAAAAAGTATCGAGTTTAGCCTATTCTTTCAGGTTTTTCGTAAAAAAAAATATGAAGATCAAAAAAAGAACGGTAATTCTGTAGATAAGTGACTTTTCCGATTTTTTAAAACTATTTTCTCATTTATTGGGTTATAAATGATGATATTCAGTTGGGGGAAGCTAAAATTTTTCATTAACAATTTTTTTACGAGCAAAAAATCGTTAAAAATAATTTCGAATTTTTCAAAAACCCAAAGAAACCCAATGCAGGTGTCGAAATGTTCAAAAATGCCATATTTTATCGCGTGTTTCCGCGAACTTCAAAACTTCCCCGACTGAATATCAATTTATAGCCGAATAAATGAGAAAATAGTAAAAAAATTTAGACTCATTTTTCGGAAGAGTCACTTATCTAATGAATTATCGGATAATGCTTAAAAAAGTTGATTTTTTAAAATCCTACACCGTGATGATCCCTTAATGAAAACATCTGTATCGCTAGATATCTAGAATACTGACAGATGGAAATGTTGATGCTCAATTTTGCGTTTCCGTCGCCTCTTCTCCAGGAATAATAATCGGCGTGAGTATAAGCATCTGCTGCATAACCGTGTGCCTGTGCAGTATGTACTGCCGCAGAAGGTGCGAGAATTCACGCTCGCTGAGGGAGAGCTCGCAGTCGCAAAAGAGTCGGGCGCTGATGAGAACGAGCAACGGCTGCTGCGTCGAGAGATCGATGACACCGATGAGCCAACAAATGACTCCTCAAGTCGCTTGCAACGAGATCGAATTGGCCGAACTTTGTCCTTCCTCTCCCACCTCGACTAATCCGCAGTGCGACACCAAGGTGAACCCAGCATTCCTCAAGGGGTTAGGCTACTGCGACGAGCCGAAATTCGGGCTACTTGAGAAAATTCATTTTAAAAGATTAAGTAACACGATTGAAGAATTGCTTGGACACTTATTTGTATGGACATTAACAAAGTTGTATACCAAATTTTATAAAGTTTTAAGCAATTTCGTGAAGATCCTTCGGACGTGAGGGGCTCAACGGTGTACTTGATGGCTTCCCGGTTGATATGAAACAAAAAAAAAACGAGTTTTTTTCTCAAAATAGATAATATTGACTAAGACCTGACGGAGCTCTTTTGTTATAGTGTTTCAATCATCGAAAAAACAAATTTTTGAAGTTTTTTTTCGATTTTGCCCTGATAAATGACATTATTATTGTTAATAACTAATGGGAAAACATGTTAAGAACAGTCTCGAAACATAGTTTCAAGAAAAACGCGTTTACAGTTTTACTGGCAGTTCTATCGTTGTAATCGTAAAATCTGTGATTCCTGCACCTTATATTGAACCTCTTCTTCACTTTGACTTGCCTCAAGTGACCAACGAGTGTTCGTTATTTTTACAGTTGCCTAACCCATTGAATACATTCTATGCGACGACGCCCTTTTTCTCGTGCACTTTTCTCAATCAGAGATCCGAATATTCATTGTAATTATCATTGAGGCAGTTCTACTAAGGGCGTGCTCGGATCTTCCGTTACAATATTGATTTCGTCTGATTTTTTTTGCGCATTTCGATGCTTTACGGAATATTGAAGGGTGGGACGAAAATCAGCCAGTTTCGCGACGTCATTGATCGACCGATAACACCACGGGAAATGTCACCTCGTTGTTTCAGGGGACACACGCGAATGGCGTTCTCGAAAATTGCGTGAAAGAGCCTCTACTGACGGCCTGGGACTTCCACGACGAGTCAAAGGACCTGCGAATCACGGAGAATCCACAGGTATGACTCATAATGCGGAGAGTTAAATCTGATCATACTTGGCTTGACGGAAGCTGAGCGACTCACCGATCAATGGTGGAGAGTATTAATTTTTTTTAATGTTAGAGTTTGGAATGCATTGGAATCTGGAGTCTACCTTTCTTCGCTCGTTTGCCGAGCAAGTTTAGCCTTTAAAAATCACGCGAACACTTTCAGGGTCCGTATTAAATATCTACGGCCTGTATCTGCAAACACTGATTTTTTTATCATTATAAACAGTAGATCAATAGAAAAATAAAAAAGAATTCTCGTTACGTCGCAGCGTTGCAAACTCTAACGCCTTTTTTGTAAACCCAATTTAACACGTTTTCTCGAGACAAATAGTGGAGCGACAATTAATATTTCTTGATTACATGATCACTGTACTTTTTGGCAGTACAATTTTGGTTTAATTCGCAACTCTATGAGAAACTGTAAAAAATTAACTTTTAATATGTTTTTTATACAAAACGATAAAGCCGAGTTTGCGAAAACTTTGAAGTTTAACGTTTATGAGCCGTGTCTACATGAAAGAAAAATCTGTACGCCTTAACATCGATCGGTAAAATGCTCGACCCTGCTTAAGATGACTTGAAAGAGGTTCTCGGTGCAAGATAATAACAGGGTGTCCCGAATTTCACGCATGAAGTAATTTTGATAGAAAACACAGGTTTTTAATTAAAAATTGCAACTTTTGAAATGAAATACTTTGTTTTTTTGAGCAAAAGATCACACAGGTAATGGTTTATTAAGAAAAGTTGACAACCAATCGGAAATTCCGTACGCAGTTTCACGCAGAAGGCGTCTGAAAAGATTTGTTCGAAATTTTAAGTGAATCGGTGTATGTTTGGCTGAGTTACGTTTCAGGCCAGTTGCAAAGACACGGTTTCGAGAAAAACGCGTTTTAGGGGGGAGTCACCTTTAGGCGAGGAACAAAATGGTGATTTTCATTATTTCTTTTTTAAAAGAATGATTTCTTCATCATCTTTTAGACTTAGGGTATGTTTTATTACTACTTTTGGCTGTCACATGGTATTTTTTTTTATTTACTAGTCGAAAAAAATGGCCGAGTTTAATGTGGAAAAAAACCAACGACGATTTTTCTCTCATTAACACTCATACGTAGAATATAAATCAAGAAGAAGTGAGAAATATTGAAAATCGAAGAAATGGTACGCTTTTAAACCTTCGATTTACCTTCAGTCGGCAATGCCAGCACTTTTGGCCTTACAAATGAATACTGTTCTCTTACTTTCCATTTCCGAAAATTTGGAAACCTTCGCCCATTAACTTTCTCAACGTAGGCCTCAGATTGTAAAGTCACCTGAACAATCGTTCGATCTCCATTCACAGTGCAAACAAACCGTTAGTCCTGTCTCGAACGGACAACCGGAGCCCGAGGCCGATCTCAACACCACCGGACTGACCATGTTGGATTGCACGTTGGCCACCAGTGACAAAAGCTTGAACAACAATCTCGGCTGTCGAAACGTCTCGCCGCGTAAAGCCGTGCCGACCGCGGTTCCCGTACTCGAGCCAAACGGTTGAAGGGCGCCTATGGAATTGATCTGCCCTTTGAGAAAAAGCGCGCAAAGAGCTTTGAGAGGAAGGTAGGGAGCTGGGTTCGCCGAAACCCTTGGAAAAGCAAACGAGAGGGAGACAAACGGTTCTGCGAGTATTGTAAATAGTTGAAAAGTCACGAGCAATGTCGACTCGGAGAATTTCCTCCGAATGCTTAGGAAGCGAAGAAACTCGCGATAAACAACGAGATTCAACGTCGCCGCAATATTGACACCGGATTGACAGGACGCGACGTATCGCTCCGTTAAAATTTGTACCTGCCTCGCGATAGGTCGCCACCTGATAGAGTTTACGCGTTCCACCACCGAATTTCTCTCCCACTACAGACACCTTCAAAGAGAATCCAAACGATCGATGAGAACTTTCTTTTCTTCCGATCGCGCAGACTATTTTGCGACAGGAACACGGAAAACTACTTGCTCATGTTCGGAATCTCGGTCCTTCTTACTTCGGTACAAAACAAAAGAGATATGAAATTAAGAGGTTCGAGCCTCTCAGGCAGGATTACAAAATTTATGAAAAAAAGAAGAAGATATTGTACATAATACTATAGTCGTTAATTGTGAATATGTCTAAAAAGCGTTTGCCCGATAGCGGAAGTTTACCGCATGCATTCGACCACGAATCGAGATCGAAGCAAAGAAAAATGCCACAGTTATCGGGATTGGATGTAACACCGGAATTCCAGTTTTTTTTCGTCACTCCGATGCACTGATCGATAACAAGTACATTCCAATACATTCTTTTTTTTCTTGATTTCTATCGAATAACGAAAAAGAAAGAACAGAGCAATAGAGACTCGTGGCTTGCATCCGATATCAAACTAAACCAGAGCTTGGTTATAGTCGAGAACACGCTGATGCATTTACGGAACTGTCAAACAACTTCGGGCTGCCACTTATCATTTTTTTTACTCGTACTTTTAATGCGATTGTTGAAATTACGCGTCAATCTACGATTGCTACGCTGGGTTCTTTTTTTTAAATATTATTTTAGTCACGAAACCTTTAGTGCGATATTGAGTGGGAGGAAGTGCCGAGGGTTTTTACTCTCGAATACGCATTGCCAGAGCGAAGTATAGAGAGCTATAGAGAGAAACAGAAGGGTTTCGAAAATTCCAAGCTCGTTTTACAGACCCCTATGACCGTACTGATTTAGTCATTAGAGTCTTTGTTAAACGTTGTTCATACACTTTGAATTTCTCTTTTTCCCGTTTTTTTTAATCATTACTCTCACTTTTATTTATGTTTGTTGTTCGTCGTTTCCGATTGAGGATAAGTTCCGATGGCGAACGAGGCCGAAGTGACATTTACTCCGTGACGAGAAATACTCTACGCTCGTAAGTGAGGGGAGGGTCGCACGTTCAATAGCAGCAATAACGAGTATCACTTCGCTTTGCCAAGAGTTAACACTTTTACCACGTGTAACCACCCTCACTCTTCACCCCAAAGTCTTTTCGCGTTCACCTGCTCGCACTACCCTTTATTCACGCGAGCACTTGATTTTTAACGTTTTTCGAGGATTCGATTCAGCGCGAGGAAATTCATTTGCAATGATACAGAAGCTAATAAGCAGGCACACCATATACCGAACTGTTGCATGTTACCATGACAGACCCGAGATACAACCGAGGAAAAAGGGAAAGCAGAAATAGAAAAAGAGACACAATGAAGTGAAAAAAAGAAAAGAGAAAACCCAACTCAGTACCTGATAGACTAAGTTATATCGTTTAGAGTGAGATGTAGAAATGTCAATGTTATTACTGTACCTCCGTTTATTGTTATTTATTACTTCGTAACATTCAAATCACGATTCCACATTACGCAATATTTTTATCCATCGGCACACGCGCGAATTAGCCAGATCGTTTTGCCTCAAATGTTGAAACAACACGGTGTTGAATTTCGCAGAGTGCAACGAAAATTCCTGTTATTTTGCCTTTTTCCTTCATTTTCAGTGTTATCCAAAATAATCCTCGATCGATTTAGCTTAGCCACTGAGAACTTGTTAAATATGTTTCAATGATTGCCGTGTTGATCCGCGGAGCTTTTTTGGCGATCAGGAAATTTTTATTTCCGTTGCGTTTCAACGATGCAAAGTTTAATATCATGAAACGACAAGGACAAAGAAACGAACTATTCGATCGCTATACATGACGTTGAAGTTTGCATCGTTGCAGTGCAACCCTGCTTTTTCGTAATTTTTCATTTCTTGACTTTTTCCATTGCCGAAAGTCTTTTTGCATTCCAAAGTTTTATACAAATTTAGATGGTGCATCTCTAAGAGCTTCAAATCGTTTGAGCAATTTCCACGGTCTAAATCGCCAAGAAAGATTAAAAATTAAATCGACAATGAAAAATAATTCATTTTCGTTGCATTCCACCTATGCAAACTCATCTCAAAACGCTCCTTTCAAATTGTATACATTTATGCACACACACTCACATACACGGTCTGAGAAAGACTCGTCGTTTTTATAGAATTCCATGGTATTCTATTCCCGCAACGGTGAAGCTAGAGATTCTTTTTTTTCACGATACCTTATCATTCGCACTAGGTACCACCAATCTCGATTTGTTGATTCATTTGTTTAAAACGTCTTTTTTCGAGATGTCCTGTGATTTAAAGAAAAATCGGAGAAAAGGGAGTCATAGTTCCGACTGATCCAGCGGCCCTGTCCGCAAATAATTGTTACACATATTGAAATCTCCATTGCGCTCGAGGCACGTCGACCCATCGGATCGACGATCGTTCTAGTAGTAGACGTAGATCCAAACATGATTAGAATTTACAAAAAAAAAACTCTATTCCTCGCATCAAAAAATTGCGAGGAAAAACCGATAGTTGAGAGAAAATATTCCCATTCTCAGTTATCCCAGTGTCGCTATTTTCCGTAGTCTTGAAACTTGCAGTGCAGCGAAATTTCTTTTTTTATACTTTTACTGCCTCATTTTACGTACTTTACACAATATTTTTCTTCCGCTTTAAATACTAGATCTCTAAATGAAGGACGTAAAGACACTGACGGATGTACGTGACGAATATTTGCCAAAAGAAATTCGAGCGATTGAAAAACGATAATTTTGATGGCACTCCAACGATGCGAACTTCAATCTCATATTTCTTCTCGCAATAATTTTTCGACGTTTCGCGAGTTATCGGGAATATTTTGCTTGGTAATTATTCGGACGTGCTGCTCCGCCAAATAGTCGATGAATTTCTTTGGGCTTCCTCATCAGCAAAAAAAACACGAAGCCAAACACAAACATACGTGCCGGTGCATGACCATTTTAAACCCAAACAAACTACCGGTGTCGATTACGCTTCCCAGCAACGAAGTTTTAAATTTCGGCAAATTGGTCATGCGCTTGTACAATGTTGATTATTGCGACGTTTGTTTTTGACGATAAAGATGCCGCAAATAACCAATAGGAGTCGGAGCCCCACTTTCGAGTAACGTTATCTCTTTTGTAAATTCTAACCGTGCGCGGTTTCCGCTCTCGTAGCGCCTGCAATAGTCACATTTCCTTCGCATAAAACAACAGTTTTTGCAACCGCATGTTCGTTCATCGAACACCTTGTTTCGTTATAAAGTTCACATACATTTATTACAATATCTCAATTATTCATAGCAATAGAGAAGTTCGGAGCCGAGCTCCCCTGGGTACCCCAGGGGACATGCAATTGATGACGAACGAAAGATACGCATTTAAAAAAGGAACAACAATGTACAGACTGTGTAAGCACGAGCCAAAAAGTTGTCGCATTCGTTTCACTCAGCTACAAGACTTTTATAAAACTCCACCTTTCCGTCACTGTGTCTACCTCGTTGATTGTTACTTTTTTTTCCCGCGAGTGTTTATGACGAGTAGGCCAAGTGTTACAAACGAAAAAAAAAAAAAACAAAGAGGTACTGCCATTTCCGTGCGATGTAGAGTTTTATGGTGATCGACGAATAATCCCAGTGTATTGCGAGAGAGCTCATTATAAAATTCCTAGAGTTAGAACTTTGGTTCCTGAACAGTGGCATCTAGCTTTGTACAACGTTTTAATTATGATTATTTTTATTTCTAAATATATATATATATATATATATATATATATATATATATATATATATATATATATATATATATATGTATGTATGCATGTATGTATGTATGTATGTATGTATGTATGTACAAGCACTTTTTATTCGGTGACAAGGGCAGCACACGTATAGGTCTCTCGAACTAAACGCTAAAAATGAGGGTCTTTGTACTATAATTAAGGTTTAAAGAGATACAAAAAGAAAAAGAAAACAAACTGCCCGTGTGATTCGCACACCGGTGAGAATCTCTTATGGAAAATTCAATCTCCGCGAAAGGTGGACAAATCGATTAAGTTTACAATCTAAGAACTGCAATTAACCGTAAATTAATTAATCGCGTTATTGATCGATTTCACATTGATTGTAATTAAACATTTAATAGTGTGACGTTTTTTCTCTTGCGTTTTTTTTTTCGTTGTATTATTTAGAATATTGATTGCGTGCGATTGGGTAGCTTCTCCGCATTTGCGATAGTGAAGAAATTAACGTAGTTCGTAAGAATAAGGCATTTACGAGCGCACCTATTTTGTAATACGTCTTTTTTTTTCTTCTCTGTTTCCGTTAAAAACGAGACGTAGTGTCGGTAGTGCGTTAGCGGTTAAGAAGTGGGGGGAAAAAAAGAAAAATCGATTTACGCTTACCAAAACTACATTAGTCGTGTTACGAGCCCGTCATTGCGAACGGGCCTTTACAAATCTCACGATCACACTTCGTCGTGTTTTTCAATCACCAATGAAGGTCAAGTGGCTTTTTCAATGTGGAGCGAGTAAGGAAACTCCACACAAAATTCCGGCTTGTGGTTGATTTTATTTTTGGGGTAAAAAAACCGTTTAGCTGATTAATTATTCCAGGGTACATAACAATATTGCACTCACGGTTTGTCAGACTCTTTATGAATGCACCCAATGGTTTTTGAGCTTCACATTTGGACGGATCCAGTGGGGTGGTCCGAAAAGCGTTCGGAGAAAAACTCATAGCCCAAAAACGAGATATACATTCTCGGTTGTTCAGCAGCGGTAAACTGCAAAACTGTCCACTAATCGTTCGCGAAACGATCAACTTTTTGTTCTTTTTTTTGTTCAACTTTTGTTTACATCGAATGTCGACGGTTCGTAGAGCGTTAGTCTGCCAAGTACTTCTCGAGAGAGTTTTCCCATTCGTTTAGGAATCTAGAGAAAGGAGAATATGAATTCCTACAAGAATTCAATGCTATCTGTGTATCTTATTTTGGTTCCTTCTTCCCGAAAAACAAAGTTGTACGAGTATGGATGAGAAAAACAATAGAACTAATTGTCCTCTTGCGTTGGTCCACACACACACACACACACACACACACACACACACACACACACACACACACACACACACACACACACACACACACACCCACACACACACACACACACACACACACACACACACTGACGAAGTATTAACTAGATCGTACAGCGATTCTAGTCGAACGAATATACCTCTAACAGCGATTGCCCCTTTTCTCATAAGCTTAAGGGCGATCACGATCCGATTACTTAACGCTAACTTAACCGCAGTACCTACTAGATTACTATTATTTTATTTTTATACCGTTTACCTCACAGGATATAGTTTCGCTTGCGCCTCGACTGATACTCGAACGTAACACGTAAACAGCGTTTTATCATTTACACAGATAGAAAGAGAGAGAAACAGACAGACAGAAATGAGGCGTATTCAGTCCAGAAAATCGTATTACTACAATTAATTGTGGAAGAAAACAAAAGCCCGTTACTCGAACCAGCCGAACGTTTATAATTTATATATATAATATTATATATATATTTTTTTTTTAAATCCACTATTATTTTATACCGAGACAAAAGAAAAAGAATCTATAGTCGATTGCAGATGCCGACCGTTCATTAGGGTGCAGTTACTTTGTAAATATCCTTTTACCCCTCACGATTGTACATACATTATGATTATCTACGGAAACAAAGAGAAAAGGAAGGGAAAAAAAAGGAAAAAAAATATTGAAAGTATATATTTTAATATATTACATGTAATTAATTACATAAAATTATAATCTTATTGTTTAAAAAGTATTAAAAGAAAAGGAGAAAACGAAAGAATTGATTCGATTGACGAAATGTTTAATGATGATTGTTGAACCTTCTGAAAACACACGCGGCGTCGTTGTTGTACGATTGAATAAAATTAAGGCAGTGTAAAAGAAATTATGTTCTGTTTTTTTTTTTTATTTCGTAGATCCATTAGGAAAATGAAGATACAAGATGGTTTTTTTGTTTAATAGAGCAACGTCTTTCGTTTATTATCAAAATATCCGAGCATGCGTACAAAATGTTATCTTCACGTAGTTTGACGATGGGATAATAATTTTGTCGCACACGTCAGGCGGTAAGTACGAACGTTCGAAGGGAGAGCCCTTTGGAGCTGTTTTATTCTATCTTTCGTCGAATATTGACGAGCGGTATTATCGTAGGCGCATATTTGAATTCTTTGACACGCTATTTGTACTTAATTTCTCTAGATCATTGCTTTCGCAGCTATCGAATATCATCGTGTACTTTACAATATTCACTTTTACACGAAGCTTTTTCCATTGATTCGCCTATTTCTCAATTCCTTAAGCTCTTCGCGATGCTCTCTATTACTTGCTAGTTTATCAGGTTGAGCCCGTTTCTAAGTACCTCGATACACGTTTCTCAAACACAATGAACGAGGAATTCGAAAAATATCAAGTTGGAATGTATCGACGACTGAATTGTGGAATTTCCGGACAAAAAAATTACCGTCGAGTCGTGCTCCAAATAGGAAAATAATAGGAAATATCGTTAAGGGGTTATGCCTAATTGTAAAAGTCCAAAAATCACTTTAAAAAACATTTTATCAGCATATCATCTTATAAATGTTCCCTAAAAATGTAAAGGTGAAAGGATCAAAATTGACGGTTTTATAAGCTGTTGTGTTGACGCGCTTCGGAAGGCTCGGAGCGTCGTTTGAAAATTTAAACACTTTTTTTCGCAAATACCTTTTCAACGTTGTTGGGCAAAGTATCTCAAAAACTACTGCATCGATATTTCTGAAATTCTTAGGATTTTTTTCTCGAAATTTCAAAAGATAGTATTTTATCGAAGGATTTTTTTTTCCTGATGGATTCTACCGATTCGACGAACCAGAAGTACCTATTTTTGCGAAAAATTCAAGACTCACTTTGGACATGCGCCATTTTTTTTTGTTTTTCAGAGGTGCTTTCCAGACATCAATTATGATGGAATATTTTTACCCAAAATATTACAGAGTGTTCTTCAGACCATACTTTTTCGAATATATAATTTTTGTCGAAAGTGACCATCACGATGTGGTTAAAAAAAAATTTAATGAGCTGTTTTCGACCGTTACGAATAGGCATAACCCGCTAAGGGGGGGGGGGGGAGGTCACCTTGGGTAGCCAAAAATAAGAGAATTATCAAGTTTTATTTGTGTCCAAACTATTCTACACAATTAAACTTGCATGGACATATTGTTACATCTTTTGATTTACTAAAATAATTTTTTTCCCCTAATACTCAAGAACACCAGAGCCAAAAACTTTAAGATTTCTGAGACCCACACGCTCTATACGAACCAAAAAATCTTAAGAAAAGTAAAAAATAGAAAAACAGTACGTGTTTGGAAAAAATATTGTTTTTCATGAAATGTGTGCTATCGTACACTTTATGTACATGTAAATTATTTTATGTACCGGTACATAAAATTTTAATAATGTAGGACGAATAGTTTCGACACAACGAAATCTTGGAAAATTCGCTTATTTTCGTCTGCCTAGAGGGATTTCCCCCCTTAAAGAGTTGATTTTCCGCGACTCCGCAAATATCTGTCCTCGAAAATCTATACCGAAACGCTCTACCTCCACAAATCGTCGTACTTTGTTTTCCCTCGTGCAATGATTGTAAAATTGCGTACGATAATCACGTCATATCGTTCTAAAAGGAAATCTCTACGAGCTGAGAAAACGAGAACTCGCCTAGAAATTTATCACGCGTTAGAAAAATTTCTATAAAAAGCACTTTTCGCCGTACCAGCGCGTTACAGGTTTCTTTGGGAAAAATAATCATTTCATCGCTTGCAAGAATTCGTTCTTTCAGTGTTTTGATCGCGAGAGAAGTTTTGTTTTTGATTATCCGGTGATCAACTGGATCAATGATTGAATCAAGTCTCGGGCGTTAAACTTCGCAATTTTTCGCACAGCCGTCTGATTTCCGGTTGGCTAATGTCTGACTAGCGTCCAGCTTACACGTGAGCACAAAGAATGGAATTAAGTACATGATATTTATCTCGTATTTATCACATTAATTACGACGAATAGGCCTCGAGAGAAAGGTTTCAAGGTAGCACGAGCACAGTAGCTGATCGAAGCAGTGTTTCGTTATGAAATTTTTTTAATATTCTTATTTCAATATCGAAAAAAAATAACAATATCATAGTCTGTCACTCGTACGTGAAACCACTCGGTTCCACATTTGATAATATTTAAACTGTTGACACACTTCATCAAACACGACCCAGACATATTTTGAATGAAATGCTCACTTTCTCAAAATCGAACATTTTTAGTCAATTTACAATTTAATTTTATGTTGCCCGTATTTCAATTATGCAAGAATATTAAGGTATTCCTTTCGGAGAGGGCCGTATTTTGTGGGGGCATAAGAACGGCCTTTCTGAATCATTGTTAAATTACACGAGCGATTAATAAAAAATAAGTCACAATCACTTTTTATAACCAACGGTAGAGTGGGGAAAAATTTCGCAAGTTTAGTAGATTTAGACATTTTAACATTTTATCTGAAAAGTCGTGGCTACGAAAGCTCTTCTGCTAGCCATATTTTCTGAGTTTTATCATTAATATTTACTTTAAACGTTCCATGATCCCGTTTTCATCGTCTGCGGAATCTTTAGGTTTTTTACACGTGTGAGCAGTTTATTTCAGGCCTCTAGAGTTATTTAGTGTATAAATTATTAGATAGAAATGTGGCTAGCGCGCCATCTGCATAAAGCGCCGAATTGAGTCGATCTTTAGCGTCGTCATTTTTCGTTAAAAGTTCGGTAACTTGGCTTGAAATTTTACCAGTATACTGGAATGTATTACTACTTGTTATATACGAAAATCAGTCAATTGTTAAATAATCGGGTTCGTAAAAGGAGTACGTTAAAAAGTGTAATACCTGATTTAAAAAAAATTAAAACTATCCGTAGAGTCGGCCATGAACTATCTGGGCCAAGTTCACCAGGTGTGTCAAAATCGTGGGCAGAAATAAGTGTGTCAATGAAAGGTCGAGACTCGTATCGGCTGGAAGAAAAATTTGATGCGAGCTCTACGCTATGTTCCATGATGGGCCACCGTGTAGAGCTCGCATTAACTCCAGCAGGGTCAAACACACAATGAACCAGCGTGTAGACACGTATTGCCATTATGCGCCACAATCCTTTGACGCGCGGTCGAAAAACCGACGACAACGGAGTCACGGGCCAACTCGATTCATCCTACGCCTCTACGCACGAACAACTCTCCGTTTGCCCAAAATCCATTCGGGATAAAACTTGGCCGTATGATTTTTACCGATCGGATGTGTCACATGTCTTCGAATATAACGAGCCAATTTCACGATCGACTATAAACATGCAAAATATGATTTGCTTTTCCACAATTTATCGAATTCTCTCTTTTCGGGTTATCGTTTTAACGAAACGTCAAAACTTTTGACGTTGACAGCCGTCCCGTTACCGCTATTCTTTACACTATTTTAATCCTCGAAGTGTCTGCAATACCCTACGCTTTTTGTTGCTGTATTCATCTAATTGCGAATAGAGTCGAAGGCGGTGGTAACGCCTTTTTCGTAAAAAAAAAGACCGTGCCAAATCTGCCGAGTTTGTATTTATTGGTTTGGCCTAAATAGCCCGTAACCTTGCTTTACTTTTCGAGCATCCGTATGCATTCTCTGTAGCGGACGAAAAAGATTCGGCGACTACGTAACAAAGTACGTGCTCGTGCTACCTTAACGGGAGACATTTTTCAACGGTGCTCGTAATTCAATATTCAAATACGCTTACGCGTATGAATATTTGCATGTGTATAGATATACACACTCGCGCGCCCGTTGAAAACTCGCCTCGGATTGAATTACATCATTAGGCACAAGGTGAAACGATCTTCTCTGCGAAATAATATCTCTCGAATTTTCGTTGTCCCGATCGAACCTTCGTTATTGCTTAATCGAAAATTGGCAGTTTACGTTCCTCACAGAACTAAGGAATGTGGAAATATCTTCATAGTTGCGTAGTCGTCGAGTACCTGTAAAATACGTGGAAAAAAATGTCAGAAGTCAATATACGGTTTAACCGACCAGTGAATGGGCAAAAGCTGATTAATATTTGAAATAGATGAACAATATGAGTTGTCGATTAAAACTCGAATCACTATAATTGAGCAAAAAATCACAGGTCTCGTTGAAACCAATTTTTCAGTTAAATATCGAATTTTGACCCCACATGGAATGTTTCTAGTTTGTGGTACTTGCACGCGGCAAAACTTAATTACGATACGGCGGTGCACAGTAGGTGTTCTAAAGGCGGAAACAATAGTTTATGTGAGTTCGGAGGGTAAGTAATACTTTCATTACTTGAGATCGAATCAATCTTCGATTTTTTGCAATTTTTTATATAACTTTGTTATTACAAGACAGACAAGACTTTGTTATGACAGATAATAATTCTGACAGATTATTATCTGTCAGAATAATGTTCATTGGTGCTGTATTCACATTTCTTTCCAGTAAATGGACATGTGGGCTGTTCTGATAATTCTTAAAGCAGATAAAAATGAATTACTGTTAAGAGCTCCACCTGTTAGTATGTGAAAAAGGAGTAGGTGCAAGAAATGGATGATTTGGCGATAAACGGAGAAATTATAAATATGTTGGGAGAGAAGATACGAAAAAGGATATGCGAGTATTTTAGGGAAATAGAGAAAGTGTGCAGAAATATGTGCAAGGAGGAAGGGGAAGAAGAAAGAAATGGAGGGGAGGATTAAACTAAGAAAAATTAGATGGTGACAAGGGAAAGAGAATAGTGGACAATAAGTTAAGGTAGATTTAAGATGAAAATAACATTTTGTAAACAAAATTGTGCAAATGAAACTCGATTTGATTAATTACTGTTAAGAGTGACAATGTACATTTCATTAAATCTTACCATAAAATTATTTGACTCGTTTCTTTAATTTTTACGAAATTTAATTTTCTCTGTCGAACCAAACTCGAGTAGTTTTTTCAGAATGTCACGTTGGGATGCAAAAATACTTTGTGCATTTTCTACGAAATCGTAATGACAAACATAATACTGATGTGTATAAGAATATTAAAGTTTTTGTGCAACACAGTGATCTCCAAATGTAGCATTTAAAGAAAAATAAATAATCAATCGTTATCATTTACAGCGTTCATCTATACGTCACGTCTATTTACTGGTGGTAAGTGTCCATTTATTGATAATTTCGTCCATTCACTGACGACTTAGTAATTTCGCTACTTTTTCATCAATTCCTCCCATATTATTTATTACAATTACTTCGAATATTATTTTCTACTGTGACAATAATATCATTCGTTAGCTATAGCACTGGAAAAATGACTTTAATAACATTAAAATTTTACAGTGCATCTGAATCCTACAGTGTCGTTATTCGTCCGTTCCCTGGTCGGATTATCCCGTTGTAAAAGGCAATTATGTAACGACGTAATAGTAATAAACGTCCCGAATGAATGAGTTTTCGGTGCACGGACCTCTTTGAGGGCGTCCTTGGTGAGTTTTGGATACGAGTAAGTGAATCCCGTGTTGTTCGTTAACTTTCCAGGATGTAAGTACAGGTGTTTGTTGTAAAGGAGCTCCTGATCGATGTAAGGTGACAAAGGGCTGTTCTCAACGCCGTCCTTGCTGCAAGCCTCAGCCCATGGACCCATGTGCTTGTCGTTCACTTCCTCCACTACGGCGCTCATGTCAGCCTGCGAAAACGAAAGAATTCGTCGCTACGAGAAGTCCGCCAAGATACGCGCGTTTCCTGTAGCCATTATCACCGAACCTTGGCGAAAGTCGACAAAGTCGTTCCCCAATAATCGTGATTGATATTGAATAGCTCCGAAACGGTGGCGCTTATGGAGCCCTGGGTGGAGTCCCCCTCGTCTACGACGTTGTAAATTTGGCCTATCGTATCGTCACGACCGGCAACGTGCCACAGTGCCCGAGCGACGTCTCTCACGTGCACGGTGTTCATGTGAAGATCCGGTCCCCACATTAATTTCATCATTTCGCCGAGATGCTTGTAGACCGCCCCGACGACGAGGCGCGGAGCTAATTCCAATGACATCGATAATAACGTTATTCACAATTGACAACGAGACCGAGAGAAACGCTATTCATAGTTCACGCTGTATCAGAGTTCGAGCCACTGGGAAACCTTATAATTCTTATATATGCATGCGTGTTTTTAAGGGGTTGGGCTACTGTGAAAATTACGAACACTCGTGCAACGCTTGAGGCAACTCAATTTGACGAGGCAAGCCCAACATTTGGTGCAGGAATCAAAAATTGAAGGTAAACTTGTGCTTAAGCTGGCTGGTTAAACTTTAAACGCGTTTTTGGCGAAACTATGTTTTTCAAAACGGTGTACACCATTTCTCAACATCTGATGAACTTGTAATATTCAGTGTAATGGTAGTTTAGTAATGACGGACGTTTTTCCTAATTTTTTTTTCATCATTAACAACAATAATATCATTTTATCTCAAAAAATGGGAGAAAAAAATTCAAACATTTTTTTTGGAGATTGAAACACGATAACAAAAGAAAGCTCGGTCGAGTCTTGACCAATAGTATCTATTTTATGGAAAAAAATTGTTTTTTGAGTTTCGGATCAACTGGATGGGCAAAGCAAGTACACTGTTGAGCCTCTCCCGTTTAAAGGTCCATCACGAGATTGTTTATAACTTCTCCAATTATTAATGTTTTTTAACTGAAATTTCGTACACAACTTTGTTGGTGTACATACAAATAAATGTCCGAACGATTTTTCAATCGTCTTACTTATTCCATTAAATTAATTTTTTTAAATACCCCTGATTTTCGGTTCTGTAGCCTAACCCCCTAAACCACGATGCAGTGCATAAAAATAGCTATTGCTGAGTACTTCCAAGTAAAATTGTTGCGCTCACTGTGAAATATGTTTTGAAATGTCGTATGAAAAATGATTTTTAATTTGGCAAGGCTGTATCTGCCGTAGGACACTCTTCGAAACCATTCAACACGTGAAGTATAAACAATCGGCGTCTGTGAAATTCAGTTGTTTAATAAAAAAATTAGTTTGCAAATTCTTCAAGAGTATTGAAGTTTTTATTCCAACTCCAGAACCCCAAGGGGATCGAAGTTTGCATCGTTGGAATGCAACGTAAAACAATATTTCTGAATTCCTTTAATTTCTTTTGACGGATTATGCCTACAAAAATTCCTCAATCGTTTTCGAAGATAGTCATTTAGCGATCTACAATATAAATCTATAGAAAACGATCTCCTATAATAATAAAAATAATAAAAATAAAATAGAAAAAATTCCCAATGCGTTTCAACGATGCAAACGTCAATACCATAAATCCAATACAATCATATGTGCCCATAACGAATAACTATGAATATTGGACACTGATTTTTTCGCGTTCAATACAAGTGTTCAAGTATCCATTATTCCACTATATTGTTTTCGGGAGGAAAAAATATTTTAATCTTGGCGAGGTAGCACAACGTTTGTGGAAAATCGTGAACATCATCGCGATTAATATTTCTTGCTGAATTATTGGCTCATTGACGCTAACATTCCAATTCATGACGCGCTGAATTATCTCAATTGCAAAGCTCGTTGAATTATCTAGATTGTTCAAATTCTTTTCTCGTTGAAAGAGTTACTACGTTGAACTTCCATTCGACGTATTACCTCCTGAAAAAATCAGTATCATATAGCGTTGCTCGGCGGACCATTCGAACCTCCTTAAAATCGATGGGCCTCGCTAAACTCTTTTTCGCAATAATCCCAAACCAAATATTAAAGATGGACGACAGCAAAGCGACACAATTCTATTTTCTCACCCAAGCCATTACGATCGCCAGGACCGTAAATTATCGCGGGTCTGAGCACCGTGTACTTCAACCCCGGAATGGTTTTCAAATCCTGCTCCACTTGGAGTTTGTGCTTGGCCACGAAAGTCCAAGGATCGCAGGAGTCGTCCTCCTTGTGCGGAGCTTTCTCGGACGAGCTCAAATTCCCGGCGGAAATCTCTACGTAGCGAGCCACTGAGATTTTTGCGGCCTGTTCGGCGCAATTGATGCTGAGCTTGTAAATTCCCTCTTTGTAAACGGGATCCGTTTGGCCGCTCTTCGTCTCGCCGGCGCAGTTGAACACGTAGTCTATCGGGGTGTCACTGGCAAAGGCGTTTTGGCACGAGGCTGCAACGACATCGTGGCATTGATAAAATTATAATAGACGATTCGAATTAACGAAGGGCAGTGCCCTTTAAAATGTTCCAATAAACGTATCCCACTTTATACTTGCTTAAATACACTCCATATTTGCTTAAATATACTTATATATTTGCTTAAATACACTTCATATTTAAACGCATCGACTTTATATCTGCTTGATCTTTCGTATTGTCTGTGGACCATTCGTGATAGCGACACTTTAAAAGTAAATACTCTAATATAGCTAGAAGATTGTGAATAAAAGATTGACAAATGTTATTTGTTCAAGTTCAAAACGAAAGTAATGAATAATTTGTCTGTATGAACACACACACACATAAACTCGATAGAAAAAAGTATGGATACACTTTCCTGTTTCTTGAAAACTAAAAATAACAGTGTGAACCGAAGAGGAGGCACAAGATTTTTATTTTGAGGTCGTATTTGAAAGATACTGCAAAAAATGTTGAAATTTGCATCGTTGGACTGCAACGATTTGTTTGTCTCCATTTTTATTATTATCAAGAACCTTTTTTTGCAACTTGACGCGGTTATTCTCCAATGAGAATACGTAGAAGTATTTCAGTAATTTTCGCAGCCTACATCGACCAAAAAGACATTTGATCAATTGAGAAGAATTCATTTTCATTGCGTCCCAATGATACAACCTTAAATATTATTGTAAAAAAACTTGCGCTAATATACTTTCTTTTCTCATTTCCTGCTACTTTCGTTTTTTGTACGTGACTTTTCGGCTCTCATGTACTCGCCTGGCAGTTTTAACAGCCTCCTTACTCGACAGGGACGGTATTTAACTCCAATTTGACTCTAAAACTTTCTCATGCCGTTTTAAATCTGCTAAGTTGTTTATTGTGTTGTAAGGAAGTGCAGTTTTCGAAAATAGGCTGCAACTCAGGAACTATGAGGCTCAATCTCAAATATATGGAGAAAAAGTTCGATTGAGCAAAATTGAACAGATCGGGTTTGGGAGAAATATACTTTAGAAATTTGTTTATACAATGGCATTTAGAAGTTAAACAATGAAAAATATGTTCATACTCTCTGCCGATTGTGATGGTGTTGAAGTTTGCATTGTTGGAATGCAACGAAAATTCTTCTTGTTTTTTTTCATTTCTTTATTTTTGTTATTGTATCAAATCTTTTTTGCAGATTTTGGTTATGAATTTTTAGCACGTTCTCTGCTTAAGTTTAAGTCAAAGTTGTGATCTAACGTTTCAAAATCCACCAAAAACTTTATATGTAATTTTTCTCATTTATACTATGGCCGAGAGCGTAATAATAAGGCTTCTTAAAAATGTTTCGGTTACTTTCCTAGTTCAAACGTGGCAAAAAAAACGTGGATACGAAAAAAATACATCTTCGTTGAATTCCAACGATGCAAACCTCAATACCATGGATAACGATGGGAATGTGAGTATGTAGACTTTTTTGTAGTTCCTTGATATACTCTTCAATGATTTTGCAATAACATTTTTAACGTTAAAGTTTGCATTACTGGAATGCAATGAAAACTCTTGACCATTTTTTTTATTTCCTCATTTTCATCTTTATCCAAAACTTTTTCTCCCATATCAAGGCATTGGGCGACTGTGACAATTTCAAAACATCAACAGTCGCGTGAGGCAACTCAAATTGAAGAGGAAGTTCCAACATATGGTGCAAGAATAGCAGATTGAAGGTAAACTGTTCGTTGTATGTTTTTGAAAACAGTGTACACGATTTCTCAACATCTGATGAACGGAGTGACTTGAAATTTGGTACACTTATTCAGTATTAATAGTAGTGTAGACTTGACTGACGTTTTTCTCCTTAACATGTTTTTTTTCGTCCGTTATTAACAATAATTACAAAGATTACAAAGGATAAATGATATCTCAAAAAATCGAAAAAATATTCAACATTTTTTTTAATAATTGAAACACGATACCAAAAAACGCTTGGTCAAGTCTTAGCCTTAATATTATCTTATTATTTTAATGTTCATTTTTTCATGGTTCATTTTTATCATTATCCAAAGCCTTTTTTCTCGAAGATAAAAGTCGTAAATTTCTAATATAAAAACGCATCAAAACGTTTGTGTGATTAATGCCGTGGGCTTGAGCGGCAGAAAAAACATGATCAATTAAAGATTCATTTTCATTGTTCCCAACGATGCAAATTTCTTCATTATAACTTCTTTGATTACTCACATTTCTGAATGAAATTTGGTACCCGACTTCGTTAATTTACATACAAATAAATGTCCAAACGACTTTTCAATCATCTTACTCATTCCTCGAATATTAATTTTTCCAAATAACCCTGATTTTTGCATTGTCACAGTAACCTAGCCCCTTAAGGCTGAAGACTGCTTTCAATTATCCTGAAAAACGTTCGAGTGAAGTTCGAGGCACGAACGCGCCAAAAAGAATTGGACTCAAATTTTAATCGAATTCCAAATAGACAAACTTCAGTTTCAGTTCGGTTTGAGTTCCCACATTTTTGCCATTCCAGAGTACCGCATTTCCCTACCTGAATATTGATCCGTCTGTTCCACAGTTGCCGAATACATACATACACATGCTATAATTGGATTGGGATGATACCTTCATTTATGAGATTAGCGCTTCGGAAGTCGACCACAGGATCGTCGAATATTTTCTGGTGATTTTTGTTTAGCCACGCGGTCTGAGGAGGCACTTTGTCGACGACTCGTAGCGACGATACCAGCTGGTTTTCCACGAGGTAGGCCACAAGGTTCCGCCCGACAAAGCCACATCCTGCGCGAGATACCATTCTTGGCTCGTTTACATTGCACAGCAATAGTAGAAGTATCGGTTACAGAAATGTTTCAAGAGTTGCGATAAACTTGAAGGACGATCGTAATTTCCGATTTACGAATCATCGGTCGAATGTTGCAAGATTTTGCAGGAGTTACGTGGGGGCTTGGCAGAGGGAAATTGGAGAGAGCAGAGGCGAAATTAAGCGAAGATGAAAACGCAGAGGAGGAAGGTTAAGATGCATTCTTCCATAGAAGATTACTCGGGCGAGGTTGATACGGCAATTGAGTGTCAGCGTTTTATCTTTTGTTAGGAGCGAAAAAAACCGTGTATAGGGAGAAGTGGTCCATCGGGATGGTCCGGGACTCGTTCGCAGCATCGATAGTCCGCGGGGCTGCGACATCCGCAGCGTTATATACGAGTGAAGATACGTACCTCCTAGGACAATGACGCTCGGCTTCCTGTCATTCGTGGGAGTTGCCATGATGAATTATCATTTAAAGACAATCACTCGTGTCACTATCACGGCGAGCCGTAAAGAAAAAAAAAAGTAGAGCCGATAAAGATATGCGAAAAAGAGAAACTCGCGCAGGTTTCAAGCCGCGTGGAAATTATGCTCTCGCATCGAACGTACGATCGGCCACGCTCCGCGGAGAACGAATAAACGTGACGAAATTATACGAGCGCAGAAAATTCAATTAAAAAACGTTGCACGCTCGGAGCCTCCGCTCGCGAGAAACTGTCATGCGATAACTTTTTTCTTACTCTCCGGGCGGACTTTGATTAGAGTAGTCGGCGGTAGTTCAGGAGCTCGCCGCACTAGTGGCGCTGGTCGTCAGTGGTCGAGGGAGGATGCGATAGTCGCTCAAGCTTTATGCTCACCATCAGCGTATAGTAATAGGTAGGAATCGTTTTGAGTTAAAGATGGTAACGGTGGATTGAAATGTTTTCAGCAGTCGATGAACTAACAAGAATCGTGAGTAATTTCGGTTATCGATTATATGCGAAGACATCCTTCGGAAAACTTGCTACCGCTGCGAGTACGCGGCCGATTAAAATTCGCCATTTTGGTGAGTAATTCCGTTAGAGAACTCCATTCGGATGGAAAAATTCAACGATTTTTCCGCTGTTTTTGATACCGGATTTTAACGGCCCCCGTAATCGTAAACTTGACGGCGACAGTAAGGTTCCAAGGCTTCACCGAGAAGTAAAGAAAACATAATATAGGGGTACAAGATTAAATCATGCTTTTTTCGCTTATCTTAAAGAGCTACATCTGCCTAGAGGCCAAAAAAAATTGCCAAATTCCGAAAAAAAATTTAAACACAAAATGGGTATATTGAGAGCTTTTTAAAAAAATCACCAAAAATACAGAAAAAAACAACATAAAAATGGCCGCCGGGAGATGATAACATTTTTGTCGCGACGTCTGGCGGTGGACACTCTACGTCTCAAACGGCCCATTTGAAATCTAAAAACCAAACGGGTTATTCAAGTTAACAATAAAGACGAGTTGTTGACGACCGTCCATTTTTCAAATCATTTTTTTTAACTACGTGCCGACGAATTGAAATCTCGAGCATACAAAATCTATGAAAAAAGTCGTAATGTTTACGTAACTATTAAAAAATGGCGATCGATTTTTAAAAAGTGACATCGTCAACGACCTACTAATGTTTTTCATCCTATCTCTTGTAAATTTGGAAACAATCCTTCAAGTAATTCTCGAGATATCATGTCCACCGACTTTGAAAACAGTGTTTCCATAAAAACTCGTTCAAAGCTGGAAGCTGCAGCTCATTTAATTTTAGGAATATGGCAATTAAATTTTCAGAGAATATAGCTAAAAGGTGATACTAGCGAATAAAAATATTTTTGGAATATGCACTGTTTTTACCTACTTAGGTAGATGTAACCCGTTATTTTTTCCATTTCAATAAAGAATCCGCTGTATTTCTTTGCATTTAATTTGTCTTTACGTAAAAAAGCACGAGGCGGCGATGGTGTGCGGCCTGAGTTGCCGGCGGGGCGGGGGGAGGGGGTAGGATGAACTGACACCATTGGAGGTTCGAGCAAGTTCGAAAACAATCGTTTCTCGCGTGATTACTGTTGCGCACGTGTACCGAAATAATTATCTTTCTTAGAGAGTATCAAATAATTCTCGTCTTGAGTTGAAATCTTTCGAATGTTCTTTTTTTATTGATCCGGTGTTTGTAGAAAAAAAATTGTGGCGTAGTCCGCGGCTCTTAGGATCGGACGTGCTTGTTTGTTGTTTTTCGTCCGTCTCGCGCGTTCGCGAAATTATCTCAGACTTCTATCTCGCGTGTGTTCGTCATTGTCGCTGAGGTCGATTCTATTTACACGGCGAAATGTTTTTGGAAGGGCGCGTTTTCGAGTGTTTTGGGTCGCTAGAATGAGTTTCGCGACTGGATATTGTTTTTTTCCGCGTAAATCACCGCTCTTGCTCTCGCCGCCGCCGTTATCACGTCGTTAGCGCAGTAAACGTAACGTATACGTTTGGGCATCACCTACGCAGCGCACGCGGTGGCGTTGCGTAGCAAAACATTCACAATCCTTTTCTGTTTTGTAACGCCGCAAATTCAATAACGTCGAGAAAATCGTAGATAAGTACATTTTTATAACGAGGGCATAGTAATTTACGGGCATGAAATTACGTATCGTCCGCGAAGTTGAAGTTGAAGTCGAAATTGTTCTTTGAACGAACGCGTGTTTACGAACGCTATATATTGTCCTGGCTCGTGCACCACTGGCTCTCACGATGTGTCGTAGATATTTTTTTGCTCGCGAATAATTCGGTTGTCGTGTGTTCATCGAGTCGTTTCGCGCCGAGGATTCGAACGGTAAGGGTACTAAATTTTATTTTTATTTTTACTTTATTACATAATTCGCTGGCTTCACCTTCCCATGTTACGTCATAAATATCGACGAGGGCGCTTTCTTCGAGATTCTCGTCCGATTTTGCGCCGCGAAAATATTAAATACACTTGGCAAAATCGTGAATACGAGAACACCGGAAGAGGGAACGGGGCGATCCGCGTACACGTAAGATTACGTACGATCAAAAACCGTTGGCTATGTAAAGCCGGAAAAAACAAAATGGCGACCCAACGGCGTTTTTCGTTTTAAAGCCGGGAGATACCTTTAGGCGAGGAAAAGCTGAATTTCATGATCTTTTTCAAAAGGTAAAATTTCTTCACCGTTCTTTAGACTTAGGTTATGTTTTATGACTGTTACATGGTATTTTTTTTATTCATCTTTAACAATGGCGGCTGTATGGCACGGTCTTCTAACTGGGTTGCGATCTATGTGGTCATAATTTAAAAAAATAAAAAGATACCAACGAAGACTTTTCTTTCATTAACACTCATATGCAGAATATGAAACCAAGAAAAAGCGAGAAATGTTGAAAATCGATAACATGGTACGCATTGAAAAGAAAAGATTAAATATTCCGAAAAAATTGTTACATTTTGCAAAAAAATACTTTTTAAAAAATTTTTAAAAACATTTAGGGCCGTCTTTGAGGCAATAAGGTTCGAAAGATTCAATCAAATTTCATCAGAATCGGTCAGTTTTTGACCGTGCCAGACCACCGCCATTTTGAAAGATTATTTTAAAAAATACCATGTAACAGCCAAAAGTAGTAATAAAACACCCTAAGCCTCATATTCAAATGATGAAGCAATCTTTCCTTTCAAGGGAGGACACCACTGAAATTTTCGAAAGATCGTTTTTTTCGGAAATATTTTTAAAAAAGCCTTTGAACCTTAAAAAACATGATGCATATTAGTTAATAACTGAGAAAGCAGTTTTAAATTGGTTTTCGAACTACTTTTGAGACTCCATACAGTCTAAAAACCATTCCCAACGAGGATCACGTAACCCATCGATTCAGGAAGCTCCCACGCTTCTGCATATTCACTCGTGCATTTGTTTCCTAGCGGGTACCGAAAACTTCGAACACGCTTTCCAGAATTCGAACAATTTTCGATCAATCGAATTGAAATTTTAACTGTAGCCTCTTAGATTATTTTAACAGTCAGGTACGAGCGCTTTTTTCGTTTAATTGAAAATTGTAAAAAAATATATCACTTTCCGTGAAAATTATGATCGAAAAAATGAACGTTTTTTTTTTTTTTTTTAACTCGTCTCTATTTTCTTTTTTTCGTTATTCGTTTATTTGCCTCTGTACTTGACTGCTAAACCTAATATAATTAACGAAAATATTCGACTCTTAGTTTCACGATTAAACTTATGACAGTTCTGCTGCATGCCGCGGAGAGGGTTGACTGAAAATCAATAGTGCTATAGCGTGTCCGCCATTTTATATCCTATTGACAAATAATTGTTTTTTACATACTTGAACATACACCTTATAAAGCCTAAAAGTTCTTTTGACCACGTTTTTTATTCCTCTCTTTAAACAGAATTCCAAAGAAAACGGTCGAAAATGGGCAGACCTCCCTTAAGGCCTTAGGTCACAGTAACGGGTATAAAATCATGTGCGAATTTAACAATTTGTTTTCGTACGAAAAAGTGATTCACTCATCAAATTAATTACACCTATTTAGCATGAATATTAAGCTGTTAGAAAATATATTTTTTTCTTCGATGTACGAAATGGCCGACTACTCGAAACTTCTCGAAACAGCTTTTTTCCAATTGGCGTGACAAATAACTTCAACAATTTTCACTCGATTTACTTCAAATTTAAAAGTTATGTTCCTAATTGCATTTCGCAGAGAAGTACTTACGGAATTTCTGATTAATCGAAAACTTTTCATTTTACGAGCAGTTATAACGAAATTTTTCACTGAAAATTCATTTCTTAAGTTCAAATACCTACAACTTTTAAATAAAACAATATTTTTTAGTTCCGTACGTCTCTAGGTATTCTAATGTAGATTGACGAGAATTTTTGTTTTTTGGTCTCGGTCAAAATTTGTGGATGCTAAAGTCACGTCGCGGAGCGCCTAAAAAAATATTACAAAAGAAAATATTAGTAGTCGGTCATTTGGTACGTCGAAAAAAAAATTCTAACAGCTTTATATTCATACTAAATAGATGTGTAATTAATTTTGTGAGTGAATCACTTTTTCATACGAAAAAAAAATTGTTAAATTCGCACATGATTTTATACCCGTTACTGTGGCCTAAGGCCTTAAAAAAATCATAAAAAACAGCAATTTTTTCATTGCCTAAAGGTATCTCTCCCCTTAAGGCGAGAAATCCCTTTAGAATTGAAAAAAAACGATTTTTTCTCCATATTTCGAAAGTATGATACCCAAAGAATATACTGATCAAAGGAAAACTCGAAATATTGAATATTTGCGGAGTTATCGCATATAGTCTAGAGCGCGGGGTAAGTCACTGCAATTAATAGTTTTCACATGTTGAAACGTCAAACGCGATTATCTCGAAACTACTTTTTCAAAAACTGCTCGTGTTGTAGCTCAAAAAGTGAGAGACCGATTTGGATGAAATTTTGGGAGGTTATTCTCAGTCATATTATCGGAAGGATGTACCTAAAGTTCGAAAGGTAGCGTGTAAATAAATATTTTTTTTCGGGGTCAAAATATGTCGAAAAAATGGTCGAAAATTCGAACTTTCGAGTAAACTGGCGCCCAAATTTGCAATTTTGCACTTTTTCATCATTTTTTAGGTATATTCGTCCCCTTAATATGTCAGTAAACGAATGACACTTATCAAATCTTTTTCAGATCAACAGAAAAAGATTGACAACGACAGCACTTTTCGATGTCGCGAAAAACAGGCGTCCGAAGACCCTTAACAACGCCGTCATTTTGTTGGTCATCCCTAAAAAAAATTTTTTTTTTAACTTGACAGTTATCACAAACTCATGTCCAAATTTGAAATTGATCAGATTATTTTATCCCGTCTAAAAAAAAATCCCAAAAAATACCCATTTTTCACGCTCCTAAAGGGATTTCTCACCTTAACGCGCTATCGTACGATTTCAGATCGCGCTTCGTCAGTTTGGGACGAGATTGGGGATTGGGGATCGCCGAAACGTGGAGGAAAATTGGCGCAAAACCCGGCGTCGAATTGTCGATCGAGCGTCTCTGCGGTTCTCCGACCGGCCGCCGGAAACGGGACGCCGCCGTTTGTGAAAAGCTTCCGGAAGCAGTAAGTCCCTATTTTTATTTTCGTGCCGTTAAACGTTGAATGTTGCATCGAAATTTCATTGGTTCGTTATTTACGAATTATTGTTGCGAAATACGAATAAGGGAGATCTCGTGATTTTTTTCGTGAATATTTGGTGGTAAGTGGGAATGCATAGTTCTCCTTATGATTTTTTAATTTTTATCATTACGATGCTCAGCAGCGTCATTCTTGCCTCTTGCACTCGCGATCAATTCCCACGTAAGCAAAAAAAAAAAATGAGATGACGGAAATTTGATCATCCGAGCACATTCTTCCTGGAATTCCATATTTTTTCATATTAATTGACGAATATCGCTATTTGTTGATTGTACACTTACATTAACGGGTTACACCTAGCTCGTGGCCGGAAAAAAGGAATTTTTGTGTTTTCAGTTATGGGTAGATGCAGGCTAATTTTTGTTGTTGTATTATTGAAGTAACATTGAAGGATATGGTTTCAAGTATCCTTTACAATGTATTAATGGAAAAATATTTATAAATTTGGTAGATGCGATGGTTCGTGCAGAGCGCTGTTTGAAAAACGTCTCGCTGGCTGACGCACTGCTGCTCGAAGACAAATTCTCCGTAAGGAAAAAATAAAACGCATTTATTTAGTCTTTGCATAAAATGATCCAGTGCTTGAACGAAGGATTTACCAAAATATTGATTTTTGAAGGAAAAAAATGACAGCCGTCTAAAGTGAAAGTATCCAAATAATTTTCAGAGAATATTTTTAAAATGTCATATTTGGTGAATCCGTCAAAAACCGATAACCTATATTTGGAAAAATGTCAACTACGTATAAGCCCTCAAATTGAGCCATCATTTAGCAAATTATTGGTTATTGAAATTCTTTAAGCAGTGCTGTGTGCACCCTACTTTTGTCTCTTACGACAGTGAGTTTTTTTTATCGAATTCCCCATTTTGCAATTGAAAAAATGAATTTTTTTTTTTCATAAACATAACGTTGTTTCGGTCGTGAAAAATTACGGTCTTTCCGTCCGAAAAAAAACAAGATTTCTTCTAAAAAAAATCCATCTCTTTCAGAAAAGATTTAAAAAAAAACAGCATTCCATCGGAAATGCTTTGCGAAACCATAAATTCCTCGACCGGTCGTGCATGCACGGTAGTACCGATCGATATATCGAATATGCATTTTTCTGAATGTCGTCTTTAACGTTTTCGAGGTGGATCGAGAGATGACAGCACGGGGACTCGTCAGGCGCGGTCGAAGTGTGCAGCATCGAGGATCAGCAGCGGAGTATGAAAACGTTGAAGAGTTTTCACGAGCCGTTTAACGATATTAATTCGGGACTAGAGGACGGTTAATATTTGACGAGACGGAAGGTGGTCGCGCATCCACATCACGATGGCGGGGAATGTGCAATAGCGCCATGTTTTTGCACTCCTGAAAGAGAAGAGTAGCGTGCGAGGAAAAAATGCCGGATAGACGTGGATTGGTTGGTTTCGGTAGGGGAGAAATGACGATCGAGGTCGGTAGAGCTTCACCCTGCGGCAATCTCGTTGCATTGGCCCCAAAGTCGTAATCCAACCCCCTTGGCGTCCTATAAAATGTCCCGTTTTACGATCCACCCCACCATACCCCCCCGCCCTGTTACGCGGCATTCTTCGCTCTCCTTTTCCCTATCGTATATATCCTTCGCTTCTACCCTAGCCCGGTACCATAAAATCTTTTACCAAGTTCCTCGCACGGCCTCCGCAGCCTGTTTTACGCGCGCATTCGCATACACACGAGGTTCGCCCGAGTCACGTACGCAAGGGCACAAGGGCCGAGAGAACGAGAAATGAAGGAATCTCTCGTGGTTTAACTTTATTGTGAGGCATATATTGTACGCCTCGTGAGGATTGTAAATCAAACGGCTGCGAAGCCTCTCCGAATACAGATAATGGAAAACGACTGTGCCGGGAGAATTTTGTGGCACATGGTTGAAGCTTGAAGGGAGGATGTTGATTAGGACGGGAATGACAGGGGCTGGTACTCTGCTGATCTCATGACGCAATCAGCTGGCTTTGGAACTCGAAACCGGTTGCAATGTTCTTTTGCACCTTTTTCTGCGGGTTACCGTGACACGGGGTTACTTTGAACTGGTTTTGGAAGTTTTTTTGTAGGTAACTTTTTTTTTAACATCCTCAATTTCAACTTTTTTTGCTCCAATCGAACAATTTGCCCTTTTGCTATCAAATGTAAGGCGAGCCCCACCGCCCCACAATTTCATATTTAAAATAAAAAATGTCAAAGTAACCTCGAGTGTGGAGTTACTTTGACAACGTGTCGAAATGCAACTTATTTCAAAGATTAAGAGTTACTTTGCCATCATTTTGATGAAAAAATTGATATTTTATGCATTATACATGGTATTAAATGAAAACCAACGTTTTGTTTATAATCAAATCGTCATCTTTATTGAGGAAACATTTTGCATAAAAATATCAAGTACCTAAGATAATTTATAAGCATTCAATCAGTTTTATCGTTATCATTGAGATCAAAATCAACTTGGGCAACATTACAATCAATTTTAGCGACATTGTAATAAACTTGAACAACAAATTTGAGCAACGATAGAAAAAAAGTTACAAAAGCACGAGTCGAAGGCGTACTTTCGCGCTCTGTTAAAATAGCCCCAAAAACTGCCGAAGTTACTCCCTTAATGCCAATTTAACGCCGTTTTACGGTACAGCTCGTGGTCGGAAAGAAGATAAATTTTTGGGAATTTTTTGTATTGAGGGGTAAGATCAGGGTTGATTAAAGAAATTTATTTTGAATTAATAAGTAGGATAATCGAAAAATCGTTTGGACATTTATTTGTGTGTACATTGAGGGGAGGTTTCTACTTTGATGGGCCAAACATTTTTCAATTTATCGCCAATTTTTTATGCGAAACATAATAAATGTACAATGTTGAAACTTGGTATGTTTACTAAGCGGTCTTCATAGAACATGATAATATTTTTAAAAGTTTGACAAAACATTTTACTGGGGCGGGAGGAGCCACGTATGTCGGTGCGCCCGCGATTATATTCTTCGCTTGCAAAAGTCCTGAACGAGTGATCTGGAGGAAGAAAATCAAACATATTTTTACATTGTACAATCTTGTGTCTAAGTCGAACTAGAATAAAGAAGAAAAGTTGAAAAATAAAAAAACAGTGGGCGGTCGAAGGGGAACTTTAGTTTTTTACCAAATATGTTTGCAGCTTTTTGTTCGTAAAATAAAATGTTTTGAATATTTTTGGACAATTCTAGTTCAACTGATGAACACCTACACGTCTAGGGCGTGTAGGAGCACTTCCTCAAGCGAAGAATGTCATCGCCTGCCCACCGACATACGTTGCTCCTCTCACTCGCACTACCATGTTTGGTCAAACTTTCAAAAATATCATCATGTTCAATAAAGACCGCTTAGTTAACATACCAAATTTCAACGTTATATATTTAATATTTTTCGCATAAAAAATTGATGAAAAATCGAATATTTTTTGGTCGACAAAGTAGAACCCTCTCATAACAAAGTTGTGCACCAAATTTCATTTAAAAAATTAAAGAATTTGTAAACAATCTCGGGCCTTTGAGCGTGAGAAGCTCAACGATGTACTTGATTTCGGCCACCTGGTTGATCTGAAGCAAGGAAATACGAGATTTTTATTTGTTATTTGTTTTATTGTTATTTTACTTGACTAAACTTTTATTTGTTATCGTTTTACAATTATCGAAAAAAACGTATATTATTTTTTCGATTTCTCGAATATAAATGTTATTTTTGTTACCAAGAAATTAAATAAAAACGTTAAAAGCAAAACGTCAGTCAAGACTAAACTAAAAGACGGATAACCCCTTAAATAATGCTAGTTGAAATGGTAACAAAATTTGAATGCAATTTTCCAAACGGTATAAGCTGCACGACAAATACAGTTTTTTAATTAAAACGATCCCAAACAAAGATATTTCGAGTTGTCGGACCCCTGATGCCGCAAAGTAAACATCGAAGACCAATTATCGTGGCACGGGTATAAATCTCGAAGAGAACGAGCTGCGAAATCTTTGAGATCGTATTATATCGTCAGGCGTGTTACCGCTATATACGTATAAACTAGCGTACATAGAGAATGAAAGACGAAAGTAGCCATGGGTCATCGTCCATTCGATATACGATCTAATAAAAACCGGAATGGTATTGCAAATTCGTGAGCTACGAAAGTAGCAATTTATCGTGACGCGAAGCAGCGGGAAGAGTGCTTGGAGAAACGTTGCTACCGAGCTCTGGCGCCCGTCCGTCCCCTCATATCGTATGATATAAAAAAAAAGAAAAGGAAAAAAGAAGATGGGAGCGAGTTTAAGAGCTTGGATAAAATCGCCGACGACGAGAGAAAAGTACCGGCACGTCGTTTTTCGATACGCTGGCTGATTACAGCAGTGACGGGGTAATACGGGTCACCCAAGAAAATCGTACTACCCTTCCGTCATCGGCAAATACAAAAAAGAACTTTTGAGGTTTGCCATACTTTGCCATACTTTTTTGCTACCATAAAAGGCCTGATCCAATAATTAATTTTATAAAAGTAGACATTTCATATATAAAATAATGAGGGGACGGTCGGGGAGGTGCTATCCTCTCTCGATGTGATTTCTTCGTTGCGTTGCAGTAGGTGTGGAGCATTTTGGAAATGGCGAATGTAATTTTTGACTTGACTTGAAAATTACATTCAAGTCAAGTCTTTGAGATTTTTTTGAAATTTTTGTAACGAAACACTAGAGATAAAAAGAGTTCAATGCATGTAATTTTACGTGCGGTTAGGTGGGCAAGACGTTCACACTACGGGTGATGGATTTTTGTTTAGCTATTTAGCACCAAGATAAACCATTTTTAACAACGTATTGACGCGAACTAAACCTCTGGTAACTGCATTGCTACCAACCTCGATGCCAGCGTAGTTGCCGTGTTACGGCAACACTCAATATCAATTAATGGCAATAATAAATAATCTCGTGACATAAATATAATTAGGCATAGTTATAAATGACTCAAAATTTCATTCCGCGTTGCGTAAACCATTCACTAACGCAATTTTTTCATAACAATCATCGATAATCTCATACTTTTTCACGTTGGTAGTAACAAAAGAGTTTTTCTTATTCACGTAACGAAAATACAAAAATGCATAATTTTGACCTTTAATTATATATTTCGTAAAAAATTAGCATGTACAGGATAAATAAAATCATAAACCGTGATTGGACTCAACTGGACCGTTCCAACCTCCTTATGCGTTTTCCTGAAAATCACTTTTTCGTGAAAAGCTTCGCAAAAACTATCCGATCGATTATTTAGAAATTTCGCACATTTTTTCATAACATAACTACCGTCCATGTGAGGCTAAAGAACCTCGAAAATTATTTTACAAAACTACTCTTTCATAAACAAATAATACAGTAAAAATTTCACGAAAAATAGACGATTTTTTCAAACACGTACCATTGTTCGAATGTTTAGTCTACTTTGATTTTTTTAGGTTCGCGTAGAGAGTGTGGGTCTCAGAAATTCAAAACCTCCGAGCTCTGATGTTTCGGATCAACGCGCTATTCGCTAAGTGGTGCGACGTGGACCAACTCTGGTGGGAACCGTCTCTGAAGCAAGTGTCGTAAAGCCACCATTCGAAAAGTTCCATATTGTTGCTGTCTGGAAGCTCAGTCCAATCGGGATTGGAAAGATACTAGAAAATACTTTGAGCATTCGGGACCATGTGTGAAAAGTCGGTAAGTCAAAATTCAAATAACAACATGTTTTCAAAAAATCGTGAATAGGGCAATTTGTAAAAAAATACACCTTTTTACTAAAAGAATTGCAACGTCCTGAATTTTCGATATTTTCAAGTAAAATTGTAACAGGATACTCGTTGGACGTGGTACTTCTAGGGAAAAAATAGTGGCATGGTGGCACTTCGAATTCTCGCTTTCTGAAGGGCTGACCTTTGATTGAAACTAGGACCCATAGATATTTAGACTCACAGTTAGGTCTGGGTGAAATTTACCCACGGTGACCAAGGAGAGTTAAATATTAATGTGCGGGTTGGGACTGATAGGAAAGGGTTCAATTGGAATCGGGCAATGCATAAATACCTGCAAGGCGTTGGAAATCAGGAAATAAAAAATATATATATATTATAAAGTTAATAATCGTTAATATTCTTCATTGTGGTGATACAATGCATAATCGTAAACGTAATCTACTTTTATGGAGGTCTTAATCACCCTGGAGTGCAAAGAAATTCAGGACGTTCAAGACTCCCGGGTCTTCAATATTTTTACTACAATATTAATGAGAAGCAATCTACTTACGGAACAAAAAAAAAAGATTTCTTGCGTAACTTTTTTTCGCTCGCTTTCTCTTTCTCTAACAAAACCATGAAATTTTAATATTACGTTCCTAATGTTCGAACAAAAACACCGGATATCGTTATTTCCGCCAGCCCAATTTCTGTAGTAAATTTACAAGAATGTAACAAATCGGGTAAGATTATTTTACTCGTACACTTGTTGCGCTACATTGACATCCCAAAAGTCGTTAAAAATGTTGGGAAATGTATGAGAACCACGCTTGATTTTCAGCACATCATCAGTTGATACATTGACAAAGATATTAGCCTAGATTAATCAGTGCTCCAGGATTAGTTGTCCTCTGGCACACAATCGACACGTAGGTACATGCCAACTGTTTGGTGACTCAACACAAACTAAAAACTACAGATGCATTACATATCATGCATACAGACATCCGCAGAATTCTGGGAAAACCATAAGCGAATTGTTGATGAAAAAAAAAATATGTGCATCTTGCGATGATTTTTTTGTTGCCCAACAACTGGGTAGGCGAGATTTGCCTGCATAAAAATCTTCCAGTGAGTTCTTGGAGTCAAAGATTTTTATGCGCAATGTCAAAGGAATTTTGCCAATTGTCTCTACCATATAAAAATTGAAAATCTAAGTTGCCTAATTTACATTTGGAAAAGCGGGCGAAAATTCTCTGCACCCTCGTGCAAATTCGATACAGTAGTACACGAGGAAAAAGTGGCTGTGGGCACTTCTCTGAGAAGTCTTCCAAACGACTGGAAACAGCGAGGTGAACAATGTGGGGCAAAAATAAAATTACTTTCCAGGCGAAAATATATAAGTCACTTAGTGCATTACATTTTCGGCATTTCGTTGGTGTACACGCTAAAAACGATTTGTAAAAGTGGAAAAAAAGACGAATATATTTTACGACCAATACACATGAAATACCGAAAATGACGTAAGTCGCACAGGGCATTTAAGAGCGTAATATCGATTTTTCGTTTTCGACGTATTCTCAAAACGGCTGCCATTTTGTTATCTAGGGGTTTTTCTCAATGAATAAAAAAGATGAGGTCCCCCAAATTTAGTCTAGGTTAATAATTTTCAACCCGTTTTTGTTTCGAATGAATTGGCACGGCTGTGGAGCGCCCGCGCCGACCAAAACACGCCGTGCATGGCTTTGTATTACGGGGGCTTGCGCCGCCATTTTGGATGGTTTAAAATTTTGTTTAAATTGGAATTTACTCTCCATTGATAAAATAATCAAATACGTTGAAACCCATTTCAAAAAGTATTTATTTGATATATAAATGAAATTCCCTAACTTCATGCATTTTTCATTCCCCTCTACGGTAACCTCCCCCGTTAATGAAAACAAACAAAAAATGAAAACGATCACGAGTATTCCGATAAAAAATGCACAAAATATCCACGTTATTCCGGCCACGAGCTAGGTGTAACGCGTTAATTTGAAATTGCCAATTATCAGCATATCTATCCATTTCCGGGATCTCTCCGCAACCCCTTAAGCAATGGCTCCTGCCGTTGATCCCCATTACCCCGCTGTCCCTCGACTCCTGGTGGACGGTTGGGCAACTCTGACCTCTCGACCTGCTCCCCACCGCGCATCGCTTTCTTCCATTTCTTATCAGGAGGGCTGCAACCCTTAACGAGTTCCCGCAATGTCCGATTCCCAACGTCACCAGGGGTTTGAGAAAATGGGGCTGGGTTGCCATGACTACAGCCCCTTTTGGCACAGCGGCCATTCGCGTTTATGGGCGTGGTGCACCCTCGCTATTTCTACCCTCCTCCAACCCGCGAACTCTCATCCCCCTCGTCCAGTGACGTCTACGATAGCAAGGGGAGAAATGCTTTCGACGATGAAAAAAAATCCAATATCCAGGGCTTGACGTTTGCTCCATTCCCAAGCTACAAGATGGTGCTCGCCTGTCGAGGTGCATATCTTTTTTTTTCGCTAATCAAGTGTCGCGTTGGGCATTTTTCATAATTTGTTTTCTATCCGGCTATTATAGGAAGGTTCTCAATTTTTTGGGGACAATTAAGTGGCAGAAATGATTTCGTTGTTAACGGATGGAAATTCTACACGGAGAGAATTTTTAAGTATTTTTTACGGTGAAATCTCCGTAAAAATTACATAAAAAATTTGAAACCGGTGACAAATGTGCACATAGTCAAAAATTGACACTAGCTTTTAATATTTTGTTTTCATTCATGTAAAAATTTAAGCAAGTAGCATAATTTTTTACATTTCTTTCAGTGAAAATTCTGACACATTCTCATGTAGAATTTTAACAATGGGCTGCCTCAAAAATTCCAAGTTTCTACAGTAAAAATAACCTGGACAAACTTGAAATTTCTAAAATCCCTAGCGAAAAATTAATTCCCTATGATTAAATAAATACTCTATATACTGTATTTCTGAACATTCGTGTTCTTGATTGCTACTTATTTTAGCATATCATCTTTCCGTACCATTGTAGACGTCCTTTATCAAAGTTTCTTTTCACGTTTCTTTGTTTTCTTGCGTAGAACTGCGTAGAACACGTTAGACTGCACGAGACAACGAGGCTTTCTTGGCCCATGCTTCGTACTATAATGCGCATGCGCAGTACCGCTGTTGCTAAGCAACGCGCTTCGGCGTCGTTCGTGCTCGTCATACTGCGTCATACACAAGCACACTCTCACAGCTTGCGTTCACGTATACGCACGCTCGCACACAGAGCTCACGCGTACGGTCAGGCGACCTAGCCCTAACTGATTTTACTATAAAGAACGTAAAATTCCAGTGGACGCACGGAAAATTTCGGCTTCCTTTTTTAAATTTTTATGGAAAACACGCAAATTTCTCAATGTTCCACTGAAAAATTTCATTTATATTAGCACTTTTTTAACTTATTGTCGTAATCTTTACGTTTCATGAAATTTTACTATTAATTTCAGTAAAAATTCTGGAAAATATTTTAAATTTCTGTTAGGCAAAAGTAAATTTTGATTCATTTCCATGAAAATTTATAATTTATTTCCTAAAAACCTGAAGAATTGCACATTTGTCACCGAGCTACTGTGATTTCACAGTAAAAATTACTTAAAAATTCTCTCCGTGTATTGTTTACTATTCTTCTAGTGTTCTCTTGTCTATACTGATCCTATTTTAACACTCAATATTGATATTCTACGTAAGAACTGGAAGACGTACAATTTGTTTTATAAACGCTAATTTTATTGACAAATTTAAGTTTCATTAAATATTTCTACATTGAGTAGAACTCAATTTCTATTTCTTATAAAATGTTTACTATAGTATTTGTTAATGGACAAGCCGTCTGCGTTCAATCATTCGTAGGTTCACGTAGACGGTAATTACGAGGGCCAAGAAGGTTTTGAGGAAAACACGTTCAAAGTTTCAAGCCTCAACAATTTTGTGACTTAATGACCTACCGATTAACCTGCGATTCCGAGGCCACAAATTAGTCCCTCAGCTTCCTCGTAGAGTTTATTTTTTACTATCAGCTCTTTACGTTATAAGGCGATCTCCCCCCTTAATTCAAAGAGACATTCGTTCTTTTATTAAACAAAAAAGCTTGCAGATAACCGTCTCAGTCATTTTGCACATTCCCATTATCAACTCGGAGTGGAAAATGGACAATGTCGTTGAATTTTTGTATCGAGATTCTAATTTGTACTTCGGGTCTCCGATTTGCACTTCGGAATCGGCTTTGAGCTTGGTGCGATGCCGCGTTGGAGCAAATCTACACCGTATAGAGTGGCGGGCTTCGAGGTTTTGGCAGGTAACACAAGAGAGGGTCGAAACCCTTTTTCCGCTTGAGTCATAAAAAGACGGTTAAAAAGAGTGCAATAAAAGCCGAGGAAAAAGGCCATAATGCCTACAGAACAAAGCTGCTTGCATAATATAACATATATTCTCCGGCTGTACCGTTCGTTCTGTTGAAAAATTCTTTCGAGGCGTGAAGGCGAGGCTGAGGGAAAAAACTCCTTTCGGACAAACAACGCACTCGTGTGTACTCTTGGATTATAATATACCTACCGGTGACCCGAATTCTTTTTCGTGGCATTTTTATGACCGGCCTACTATATCGAATCGAAACTACGAATGTGTATAGTAAACATAGAATTTTTTTTTCGAACTTGTTCTCCCATTCAACGTGTCCACGAATCTTGAAAGACCACGCGTCACAGTTCACAAATATTTATATCGGCCGACGATAAAAATTATTTACGAATTGTCATTTCTTTTTTACCGTGTAAATTCATACAGTAATTTAATCAGATAACTTATGACAAAAAATAAAAATGCCTTTGGACAGTATTTGTTCGTAAGGAATTCCACATAAAATGTTTTTGTTCTCTTTATTTTTGACAAACAATTGAAGGTCCCCATGTGAAGATTTACAAGACGATTGTTGTCTGTTAGGCGGGAGCTGAACGATTGCACAATATGACGAATTGCGCTATGGTTTGACCCTTAAGGTTAGTATTGAAGGTTGTGCAATGATTGAACAAAAGTTTGAGCGAGTTCAATTTCCTTGCACCGTGTAGGATCAGCATTGCGCCATACTCTGGGCGTCTTGCTCACGCGAAAACATTGATGCTTATGGGCCGTCAAAGTTATTGCGTGATAATAATTGATCGTTTGGGTTCTATATTATTGCACGATAAAAGTATTGTACAATGTTATTGTTGTAGGTCTAGGGCCCGCCGTCTGTAAAAACAAACGTATACATCATGTGTGTATCATATAATCATGTATATATATAATATATATAATATATAATAATTTACTTAATTCATTAAACTGTCAGTAATGGACGCACAATTGGTAGCTAATTTTCGCTATAAAGAGTTTTTAAATGAATGCCAATGCAATTATTTTCTTCATTCTACTCTACGGTATTTTCTCTCGTAAAATCTTGGCGGCTCGAAATAATGTTGCTGCATCCGATCACTAGAGGTTTCCTTTGTAAGGTAGTCCTTGTTGAATTTTATTCGTTCCCAAGATGACCATCCGTCGATACTTGAGCGAATTGACTGTTGGTAACTCATTACCGGCCGCATACTCACCGTCGATATTACCTTCCGTACCGTTGCTAGGACGAACGGTAACTCGCAGAAGGTTCGAGGCTCCTGTTCTTGTATAGATGTCATAAGGTGCCTCGGACCGTCCGACTTATCCCTTGAGCCCCACGGGTAACAAACTCAGCTAAGGATACATCTTTCGAAGGTCTCCCCCTAGATAGCGTGGCCGCGTTGAGCTCTGGAAAAAATCGATATCCACTTGACCTTCGAATACATGACCGGTTTGTTGCTCAAAGCAAATTGAACTCGAGACAAAATTTCAATCAATTTCTATGGCCATCGAACATTCTGGTAATGATGAACGGAGAAAAGTTTACAATGCTTCCGGAAACACTTGAATTTGCGTAAAATAAACAATTGCGTTCGGAAGAAAACCGACTGAGTGCCAATATGGACCGAATACTTGGCAAATAAAATTGAGAGTATGGTAGAAAGTTTTCTAAATTTCCTGAAAAAAATGTACTGGGTCAGAATAAAAATGGAGTGTGTTAGAAAAAATAGAAAAGTTGCGTAAACAATTGAATATATCGGAATGAAATTAAGAATGCTTCGGCAAAAATTGAAATTGAAAAAATGGACTAGATCGGAATAAAAATTGAGAGTATGTCAGGAATAATTGAAATTGCTTAAAAAAATTGAATGTGTCACCATAAAATTGTGGATGCTCAAGAAAAAAATGAATTTGCCTAAAAAAATGGATCAGGTCGGAATAAAAATTAAACGTATATCGGAAATAAATTGAAATTGCTTAAAAATTGAATGTCTGACAAAAATTGCGAATGTGTCGAAAAAATTGAACTTGCGTATAAAGAAATGTGAGAATAAAATTGAGAATGGGCTAGAAATAATTGAAATTGTGTAAAAAAAATAAAAGACAGAAAAGAATTGAAAATATCTCGGAAAAAATGAAAATGCCTACAAATGGAATACCAAAAAAGATATTTCATTTTCCGGCAATTCAACCAGAAAGAATTTTTAGAAAACGTAAAAGTAATGGAACACGCGTTAGAAAAAACTTGTTTGAGCTTTCGGACATTTTCGTGCTTCGCGGATCATGGCTACTCGTTCTCCATAATAAATTTATGGTTTTATACATTTCAATTCCAGCCTAAATTAATTAAACTCACGCTAATTCAAGTTTCACAATCCTAGTCATCCCATCGTGGTTCTGATACCAAAAAGAGCCTGTGGTGAACGTTCAAATTGTTTCACAAAAATTTCTTTTTTCCTGAAAACGTAGTGTTCGTCATTTATTTTGTGTGAGCTTGCTCGCGACGAGATTGTGGAAGGTGCGGCCGTTCTCTCACGTCTCTTCTGTTAGCCAGGAGGGTCTCGTTTTTCACCTGTTTGTCCAAGATGCCTGAAAAAGAGGCGTTAACGAATTGGGCAAACACGGAGACTCGCGAGAATTCCGATAAGTCTCCAGCCATGGATTACCCACGCTTATCAATAACCAGACACTTTTTTCTTTCTTCTTTCCTTGGCCCTTTTGCATAATTTTTTTCGATAAAATCCCAGCGACGGTGTTCGTCATCGGGCTCCGAAATATTGCTCGCAACACGACAAAGCCGTCGTACGCGAGTCTCGTAACGAGGGAGCCGGCATGTAATTGTGACGGACGACCATTTCTCGCGCATGGACGAGAAATAGTCGAGGCGTTAATATTATTATACGCTCAGCGTGGTTGAGCGTATTATAATATCGCCATTCGAGACTTTATAGTCGAAAATACTTGTTGCTACGATAATTACAACGCGAGGGACGTGCTCGCATAACTGGCTGGGTACGAACGATCGTGACATAAAAAAACCAATAATAATTTAATTTAATTTTTCAAGTAATTAATAATAATCAATGGTAATAAGTAATCGGAATGGGTGATTGAAAACACACAAGTAAAAAAAAACAATATATTCTTGGTGCTGGCCAAATTCGTGTGATTTTTTTTGTGACTTTACTTACGTTGCTTACTTTACTTTTACTGGCTTTACTTACGTTACTAAGTTCACTTTCACTGGCTTTACATACGTTACTTACTTTACTTTTACTGGCTTTACTTTGATTACTTTACTTACTTTACTCACTTTACTTACTTTACTTACTTTACTCTCTTTACTCACTTTACTCACTTTACTCACTTTGCTTACTTTGCTTGCTTTTCTTGCTTTACTTACTTTGCTTACTTTACTTACGTTGCTTACTTTACTTACTTTACTTACTTTACTCACTTACTTTACTTTACGTACTTCACTTTTACTGGTGAGACTTATGCTAACTTATATTTCAAGTTTTTAAATTAATTTTTATTCTATAGTGAATGTCGGTAGCAGTTCATTTAAGAATTTTTGTTTTGTTTTTCTTTTATTAATTGATGTTACAAATTAATTGAGTGACATGTCGACAGCAGCAAAGTGAAGACGAGCCTGTTCGAACTACCCTAATACATTTTGTTATAGCAGATAGTGTGTTATTCAAAAATGTATAAAAACGATCACATATTTCGTTAAAAGTGCTTTATGTTCTTATTTTGGGATAGAAATAAAGGATCAAGATAAATTCGCTGAAAATCTTCCACCAAGCATAAAAATCATGGGAGTGGGTATCAGGGAAGATGGAAACACACAATGGGTTATTACGTTTGGAGTTTGATGCGCGACTGCCTCGACAAGTCTCACTCAAGAAAATCACGAAAAAGAAGCTCACTCGATGTAAAAATATTTCATGAAAATTAAATTTGTCAATAAAAGTGAATTTTATTGAAAAAATGTATAATTCTGGGTTTTTACGTATAATAGCAGTTTTAAGTCTTAAAATAGGATCAGTGTAGAGCATGTTCACTTTCTTCCCCGCGATACGATTGCGAAAAATATCGAAATATACCGCACCGTCCGACGGAAACTCGTCTGCGAATTTCGATGTTCGATAACCTGGAAGTTTCGCAGGACAGGTCTTTTTTTTTCACGACGCGATAATAAAAGTAATATAGCGTCAGTTCTCAATTAATAATTGCGGACGATCGATGTAATCAATTCTGATGGAAGTATTGGGTCGACGAGGCTAGGATTTTAGACACAATTAATACATAGTCTCAGCAAGTTTGAGCTTTTTATAGAACAATATTGACAAGCAGTGTATTCATTTTTATTTAAACTCAGGTGGTTTTGGCAGCTAGGCTCATCTGAAATGAAAAATAAAAAATGTGCGGTCAGTACAATGATAAAACTTTCGTACGACCGACATGAAACGAGGTGACCTTTGTGAAATGATAAAAATTACGAAAAAGCCAAGCTGAAGAAAGAAAACGTCGAATTTCGACGAAAAAACAACTTCAATAATTTCTTTAAAAAAAAGATGGACAAGCATATTAAAGATATTTCGAATTTTCACGAAATCTTTGTTGCTAATTGAAGTTAAGTTCCTCGGCTGCACCGCACTAAAAAAAAATCGCATTTTTCACAGTTCAAGCTCACCCAGACCCCTAAAACGTCAACCGACCCGTTGCGTATTGCTCCATGCTCCTTTCTTTCGCTTCACCACACGGCAACAATATTAACGACGTTACGATACAAATGAACACGAATATACGCTCCCGTAAAAATCTCGATAAATGAAAAAAATGAAAACGAAACGTTGATGGCAAATTTACGACAGGACAAATAAGAACCACCGTCGATATCGCGCACAAACGACAGCTAACTATACATTTCATTCGCATACATTGAATTATTATTATTGCCGAAGTAAAGAGTGGAGATCGTTGAAACGAGGGAACACGACGATGTGACGTGAAAACGAACGTAAGAATAACATTGCAGCGGAGAGAATTGTCGGTCGGGCAAGGTCGCAGAACCAAGGGAGAGAGAGAGAGAGAGAGAGAGGTAGAAAGAGTTCACGCGGTCGTCTCACGGCGCCTGATGGCTGATTGAGCACAGAACTTGGCGCGTGCTTCATTCTCGTTTCTTTCTTTCTCTCTCTCTCTCTCTCTCTCTCTCTCTCTCTCTCTCTCTTTTCGCCTCTTCTGTGTGTGTACACAACTATTAAGTGCTTACATTTATGCCTGTCATAATTGGCTTCGTTAAATGAAGAGAGTGGCCGAGGAATTAGCTTGCCGGTAATAACGCGAGGCTATTTATTAACACGTGAAACGAGACCTCCTCTCTGTCTCTCTCGGCTACACTTTGAGGGCTCTTCGTTGTTCTCTCACTCGCGTGTATACACTAGTTAATATACGTCATATATATGACTATTACAGTGATGCAGCCTGCTATCTGTGTATTTTCTACCTTCCTTTCGTGTCTCGCTGTCTCCCATACATTTTGCCCCTCTACCCCATACTCCACACCTCAGAAGCTATTCAATCCAACCAACGACTCTGCAAATGTCACATAAAGTGAGATAGATGTTCGGTAACGAGGATACGATTTGACAAAGTAGCAGCGGTGCAGCTCGATCGAAAGGACTTTCTTTTTTTTTTACGAATCCTCGTTGCGAGGTACAAAGTCGTAAAAACGTTCAATGACCATTGATCGATATTTGTCTGTAAGGGTGGGAATATTGACAGTAAAATAAATATACCATTTATAATATTACAACGTACATGCTGTATTATAATTATTAGTACACTGAAATAATGAAGATGGGGAATGGTAGGTGGCCAAAAAATGGCTAAGGGAAGAAGTGGGCGCAATTATCAATGGTCAATCCATCAAAATGGGGAAAGTAAGAGAGAAGAAGCAATCGGTGCAATCTGGCAGGCTGTATGGAATGGGCAAGGGAGCTGAAAAGAAAAAAATAGAAAGAGGGGTAACAGGTAAAATTGAACAGGAAATTCAATACGATTGGAGCAAAAAGAATTAGTCAACATACTGCAAGGAATGTAAATATAGAAAAACAGGTATACATGTGGAAGAATATTGGGAGAACACGATGATTAGCGAAAAACTAAAAGAACGCTGAGGCTAGCCGTCCGATTGTCGGATGAATAAGCGTATGTTATTCGTCCGGACAGCGGCTAATTTCACGCGCTTCACGCTGTACAACGACCCAAACAAACAATCCCAAAAACACAAACCCAAACCAAAGTATACAAACGCAAACAAACCACCCCAAAAAACAAATCCAAACCCAAATAAACAAACCCAAAAAAAACCCAAACCCAAACGCAAGCATGCCCAAACAACACAAACCCAAAAAAAAAAAACCCAAAGCAAACAAATCCAAACACAATTAACCAACTCAAGCCCAAACGCAACCAACCAACCCAAACCCAAATAAAAGGAACCCAAAAATAAAACCCAAATCCAAACAAAACCAACCAAGCCAAACAAACCAACCCAAACGCAAACATAACCAAACAACACAAACCCAAAAAAAAACCAAAACCCAAACAAAACCGACCGAACCCAAACCAAATAATCCCAAACGCGCAAACCCAAACAAACAATCCCAAACACACAAACCCAAACGAATCAACCCAAACCAAAACATACAAACGCAAACAAACCACCCCAAAAAACAAATCCAAACCCAAATAAACAAACCCAAAAAAAACCCAAACCCAAACGCAAGCATGCCCAAACAACACAAACCCAAAAAAAAAAACCCAAAGCAAACAAATCCAAACACAATTAACCAACTCAAGCCCAAACGCAACCAACCAACCCAAACCCGAACAAACGAACCCAAAAAATAAAACCCAAATCCAAACAAAACCAACCTACCCAAACGCAAACATAACCAAACAACACAAACACAAAAAAACCAAAACCCAAACAAAACCGACCGAACGCAAACCAAACAAACCCTAACACAATTAACCAACCCAAACGCGAACACAATTAACCAACCCAAACACAAGCACAATTAACCAACCCAAACCAAAACACAACTAACCAACCCAAACACAACCAACCAACCCGAACACGATTATAAAGATTTTCTTCGGATGACTACGGGTAAATTATTCTTCCGGATAGTTTGTTTAACAATTTAACGCAATCTATCCGGACAGTTATATGTGTATATGTTATTCGTCCGGACACTAGCTTACACGTATCACAATAATATGTACGCCCACTGGAAATACCGCGTGAACTGAGCCGCTATCCGGACGAATAACATACGCTTATTCGTCCGATAACCGGACGGGGAGACACTCCGTTAAAAGAAACGTGGGCGAGGATAAGATGTGGTAATGTTGGGAAAGACGGGTAAGGAGGTTATGTAAACGCCAAATGTAGAATATGCAAGCAGCCAACTGAAAGTTTGCGACATAATTGCGAATGTACGGAAGTTAAGGGAAAACTAAACCAAGAAATAGTAAATAAGCTGTTGCAATGGTTGGAAAATAGCAGGGGGTCCGAAATTGACCGGAAAATAGAAGCGCAACTAAAAATGCAACCGGCAAAGCAACTATGCGATTACATCAGACAATTTGAGACACTAGCAACTAGGATGGGTATAAGAAAACCGGAATAAAATAATTGATGTAAATGAGAAGGGAGGGGCATTCATGTAAACACCCTCGAAAAGGGTATGGAAAGACTAAAATGCTACTACTACTAAATTATATTATTTTATTATGATTATTATATTATATACTATATATGAGATACCAATTAATTAAATAGACTAAAATGCTACTACTACTACTAAATTATATGATTTTATTATTATTATTATATTATATACTACATATGGGATACTAATTAATTAAATATTAGATTATAATATTATTGTAAATTCTAATATAATATTTTTGAAAAATTATTCCAAGTATACCCTTTTAGGGTGTTTACACAGATGTACCCCCTTGCACATATGTTTCTCATTACAATATTTTCTTATATCTCAAATGGTAATCTACTGTCATTTTGCTTTTCGTTTTCTCTCGCATTCGTTTCTTCATTGACAATTTTTCCAATCAGGTTCTCGAAGTTCTTAATAAATATCCATAGTTACTTTCTAAGGGCTCCTTTTTTCAGCACCATCTGTATCTTCCCGTTGATTTGTTCTTCCTTCTCCCGTCTTCTATTCACTTTTCCAGATTTTCTACTATTTCTTTCTTAGTTTCCTCCTTGGCTCTTTGGCACATACATGCACTAGATTTGCTACTATTTTTTTTACACTTTTTATCAATATACCCCTTATTTCCTTGCTTCCCCACATTTCCACATCTCAATCTCGTCCAAGTTTTATTTCGTTTCTCCTGATAAATTAAAATCCTCACAAAACTTTTCTGTCTCTATGCTATTATTCGATACGTCGATGTTTCAATTTTGTTCCAATCTTGTTGAATTTCTTGGTCGACTTTTTTTGTCGTACCTCTTTCTATTATCCTTTCTGTTTCTATTTTGCCACATTTTGTTGGCTTCCATTTAGTCCTCCTCTCGCTTCCTCTTTGAGGCATATCTTCGGCCATATTTCTTCCCCCATCTTCATCGTATGTATCATAATATTGTAATATTATATTTATTTAATTATAATCTCGTGTATATTGCGAGCGGTGCAGATAAATTGCGATCAATTGTCATTGAACTTATTTGGGACTTTACATCGCGCTACGAATATTCGTAAATATATATTAGTATTATAATGTTATATATATAATATGAGTATGATAATATAATATATTAGTATTATTATAATATATATATATATATATTGATATTAATATGTGAAACATTATAATAATTATAAAATTATGAAATAATATAATATATACTATTTTATCAGCGTTGCCCGTAGCAACTTTCCCAAATCACTCGTGGACTTGCACCTGAGCACGGGGAAACTGTGGAAAACCTTCAGTGGACCGTCAATCGTGTTACCATCGCAGAGAAAACAAACTCCCGCTCGGTAATCGGCGAGCGAGATAATGCGAAGTGGTCACCCATCCGATATTTGGATATCGCTGACTTGAGAGTAGGTGACCAGAAAGAATATTCAGGGGCCACGAAATGCGAGGAAAAAATTCATCAAGATTTTTTTTCGGTTGAAATAAACCTCATTCAACTGGGAATTTAATTTTTACGACCTTTTTTTATATTCTTATTGGATGAAATTTTACTCAAATCTTGGAAATCGTTAGCGCAAATCGGGCAGAACGTATTTCCAAGTATAAATCATCTTGGTTCAATATTTTTAGTGACGAAAATAGAAAACTCTCGGAAGTCTGGAGAAATCTCGAGGGGAGAAAAAAAAATGAAAAGTGTCTTAGCCAGAGGGCAGAATGGTATTTTTTCTTGGCGAGAAATCCCGCGGGGTTGTAAAAATGTGAAAAGCCGCGTCTATGTGGCCCAGATTTCTCTTTCCGCCGCCAGGAAGGGCTTTTTTTCCTCGCGCCAGCGTAAACTCCGCAAGGGCTCGACACAAAGGGTGCCGATAGACGTTCTTTCGAGAGTTTTCTTTTTTTTTCTGTGCCTACAGCATCCTCGCGCGTCTCTCCATAAAATGTCGTTTCTTTTTTCGTCCGTTTATAACACGCTCTACATATTTTCCAGCTGCACACTTTTCTTGCCTAGTTTCGAAAACCCTTCGACGTTTCGCACATTATCTGACGCGGAAAAATCGATTTACGATTTTTTCTCTGGCACGTACCAGTTGTGTACGTAGGAGAGAAAAAATTCGAAGCGACTTCGAGATCCGAATTTTTCTGCAGAATAAATCAATGAAAAATATTTAAAACTTTTTGGTGTTTGCAACAGAATATCTTTTTTCATTGCTGATAAATGCAAGGCCACCAAAATAGTTTGCTTCGATGAAAAAAGAAAATTGTTTGAATCTCGTTAATTTAGGATTTTGTTCGAAATTCAATGAAATTGTATGTACGTTCAATGAAACGTTTCAACTGATGACAAGGGACTGAGAAAAACAGTTCATTCGTTTGCTATAATATATTATTTCTATTTTTAATAAAAATTAATTATTATGTAAAGTTAAATTAATGACTATTTTCAACTCGAATATTCACCGTGTCTAAAATACTTTCCACTGCTGAAAAAGGCAAGCGAATGAAAAAGATGAAAATCCTTTTAGTGTTTTAATTGGAATATCTTTTTTCATTGTTGAAAAAATGCAAGTCAAATGTGTTCGTTCGAATGGAAAAAAAAGTTTGTTTGAACCTCGTCCGTCTAAATTTTTGTTTGATGTACAACAAAATTCGATTCAGTTCAACCAAATGTTTCATCTAATGACAAAGGATTGAGAAAAACCAGTTGACTCGTCTCTAATAAAATGTTATTCGAATTTTGAATAAAAATAACTATCATTTAAAGTTAAACTAAGTATTATTTTTCACTCGAACATTCATTCGGTCTAAAATACTTTCGCCCTGCTGAAAAAAGGCAAGTTATCGAAAAACACAAAAATCCTTTAGTGTCTGCAACAGAAACTTTTTTTAAGGTTAAAAAATTCAAGCCAATACACTAGAACGGTTTGTTTCAACGAAAAGCAAAATGGTTTGAATCTCTCTCATCAAGGTTTTCGTTCTATATTCAACAAAATTCAATTCACTTCAACTAAATGTTCCAACTGATGAAAAGGGACTGAGCAAAACAGTTTATTCGTCAAGGTTAATTAATCTTTAATTAAATTAAACCAGGTTAATTTTATTTTACATTATATTATTATGTTTTATATTATATTTATTATAATTATAATATAATACAAATTATTATATATTTCGCGTGAAATTCAATCAACTCAATTAAACTTTGAATTAGAATTAATTACTATGTCAAGCTACATTAATTATTATCCTAAGCTCGAATATTCATCGTGTCTAAATGCTTCCCTCTGCTAAAAAGGGCAAGTAAGTAAAAAACTAAAAATGCTTTCAGTTGTAATTTACAAAATGTTTATTTTTTTTTTTTCATACACGGAGAGAATTTTTAAGTAACTTTTACTGTGAAATCACAGTAATTCGGTGACAAATGTGCAATTCTTCAGGTTTTTAGGAAATAAATTATAAATTTTCATGGAAATGAATCAAAATTTACTTTTGCGTAACAGAAATTTAAAATATTTTCCAGAATTTTTACTGAAATTAATAGTAAAATTTCATGAAACGTAAAGATTACGACACTAAGTTAAAAAAGTGCTAATATAAATGTAATTTTTCAGTGGAACATTGAGAAATTTGCGTGTTTTCCATAAAAATTTAAAAAAGGAAGCCGAAATTTTCCGTGCGTCCACCGGAATTTTACGTTCTTTATAGTAAAATCAGTTAGGGCTAGGTCGCCTGACCGTACGCGTGAGCTCTGTGTGCGAGCGTGCGTATACGTGAACGCAAGCTGTGAGAGTGTGCTTGTGTATGACGCAGTATGACGAGCACGAACGACGCCGACGCGCGTTGCTTAGCAACAGCGGTACCGCGCATGCGCATTATAGTACGAAGCATGGGCCAAGAAAGCCTCGTGGTCTCGTGCAGTCTAACGTGTTCTACGCAGTTCTACGCAAGAAAACAAAGAAACGTGAAAAGAAACTTCGATAAAGGACGTCTACAATGGTACGGAAAGATGATATGCTAAAATAAGTAGCAATCAAGAACACAAATGTTCAGAAATACAGTATATAGAGTATTTATTTAATCATAGGGAATTAATTTTTCGCTAGGGATTTTAGAAATTTCAAGTTTGTCCAGGTTATTTTTACTGTAGAAACTTGGAATTTTTTAGGCAGCCCATTGTTAAAATTCTACATGAGAACGTGTCAGAATTTTTACTGAAAGAAATGTAAAAAATTATGCTACTTGCTTAAATTTTTACATGAATGAAAGCAAAATATTAAAAGCTAGTGTCAATTTTTGACTATGTGCACATTTGTCACCGGTGTCAAATTTTTTATGTAATTTTTACGGAGATTTCACCGTAAAAAATACTTAAAAATTCTCTCCGTGTACGATCATCACACACAACCTGATACGATTCCGCTCGAACGCGGTGGCCTGCTCTCGTTTACATTTTCATTCGAGCCTAATAAATCATTCGACAGACGAACAAATGACCGAAACATTGATACAACTCGAATGAACGATTCCGTCGAAGTGAACTGCCGATAAAAAGTTTATTCGCAACGGCAGGTATGCTTCCAAATGTAACAATTTTTTTACAATTGGTAATAAGGCTTCGCGAACACGCGAAAGCTTCACGCTCGAATGGTCGTGTCAATATCGCGGGGATAAGAGTCATAAATGCTTGACTCGGGACAATGGTCTCGTTAACGGAATCTTCTCAAGAATCTGCGCGACGATGTGCTTATAGTACTCGTTCGTATATACGCGAGATGTGCTCGGGAGAGCAAAGTGTTCGCCATTCGTGACGGGCCGAACGATCTCGTTCGGGTGTACGCTCCGCGATGTTGTGCGCTCTCGTTGCGTTAGTTAGTTGTCCGTCGTATAAATGTCGAGAGGGTGCACGTCGTTTGGCCTCGTATTCTCGTGTTCCTCGATTGGCTCCTCTCATCTTCATCCCGATGAGCCCCATCCTCGTTTTCTCCGCACGCGTACCTTCCATAATCGGATCGTTATACATTTACGCGATCCACACTACGATTATGATGGAATTACTGTTTACCGTGTTGCGGAACAAAAATTATGCTCTTCGAATTCGCCTTACGGACGTCTTTTTCAACAAGCTTTATGTGAATCGATCGTTTTTTATCGACAATCATATTTATATACGTGGTCTTCGATTTTTCGTACGATCATTCTGCTATTGTTGAATTTCAATCGGAAACGTTGCGGAAAAAAGATTCATGCGAATGCGTTTTTAAAAAATCGGCTGGAGAGATTTATTGGAACCAGTTATTTTTTACTCCAAATGATCAAAGATCGTTGAACTAAGATCGAATCATGAAGATTTTAAAATAAATTGAAGACTTTATTCTCCTCGATAGAATTTTTACGTCAGCCGATTCTAATGTTTATTGTCAATTATATATAAATATAATCGACAATAAAAAGTAATCGGCTGACGTAAAAATTCTATCGCGGAGAAAAAAAGTCTTCAATTTATTTTACAATCTTCATGAGGAGAAAAAAAGTCTTTAACCTCCAGGCGGCCGGCATTTATGGATGTGCCCAAGTCATACTTTGAAATTGTTTTCTCCGGAAAAATCTCCAAATGGACTAGTAATATGGCTCGAACTTGAGGTGATACCGATCGGTATCATCCTGGCCGCCTAGAGGTTAATATGATATCTTGATCGTGATCTTCGATGATAATTGAATTTTTATTGAAAACTTTGCGGGATAGAGATGATTTTTGGCGAATTCGTTTTTAAAAATCAGCCGTCGAGATTTATCGAAATCAATAACTATTATTAGCGATGATTGAATTTCGATCGAAAATTTTATCGATCTATTTATTTATATCTTGATATCGATCTTCGGTGATAACATATCCACTTCTATGATAATTGAATTTCCATCGAAAGCATTGCAGAAAAAAGATTACCCCTGGCGAATGTGTTTTTTTTTTTAATCAGCTGACGAGACTTATGCAAACCATAATGATTTCATTTCAATGATCAAAGACGATTGAATTTCGAGCCAAACATTTTCCCCCGCGATAAAATTTTGACATCAACCGATCATTTTTTATTCCCACTTATTTTAATTCATTTATATATCTGATTTTGATCGCGATGATAATTGAATTTCTATTACAAATCCTTTTAATTATTATAGACAATGAAATTACGCTAAAAACACGGAGATTTTCATGAAAATCTATGACATTTTTTCTACCTCAAGAGAAAACCCCTACTAAAATCTGCCAAAAAAATTGTTCCGGATCGATAACTTTTTCATCACCCATCACTAAATTCCGATTGGAACTCGAATATGTGTTATACAAATCCAATATTTCTTTCCCTCCATGAACAATTCATTGCTTTCATCCCATCGGTGCTGATTACCGGAGTGAATAAAATATTCAGTGTCACCAGCGATGGTTCGCGAAAAAAATAATTATCAAAACTATATATCAAGTCGAAGGATAATGCTGCGGAGTGAAAAAAAACTGAAAAATAAATATATCATGGTGTCGCGAGTATAACGTATCGGAGGATGTACATATATAACACGAATTACGTTTCGTAGGAGGATAAACTTCATGCCGACGCTTCGAGCCCATCCGAGAGCTAATAATAAAAAGTCTCGGAGATTTACTATTGAGACGAAAAGGGGGAAGAGAGAGAGAGAGAGAGAGAGAGAGAGAGAGAGAGAGAGAGAGAGAGAGAGAGAGAGAGAGAGAGAGATTTCATTCCTGCGGGTATTTCGTTCTTTTAAGGCTTGACGGAGGATATGCGGTGACTGTTCTCTCTTTTCTCGATTCCTCCTCGTGGTAGTCGAGCTCGGAAGAGCTTCTCTTTCCCCATTAGGCGGAGAGAGACAGAAAGAGAAAGAGTAGGAAGAACAGGAGGAGGAGGAGGAGGAGGAGGAGTGAGACAGTCGAAGAGGGAGGGAGAGGAGAGTCAAACGTGATTTAGGATGCTGGGAGGGAGCTTACGTTCGCTTTCGGCCCCGCTGAGTCGAGAGAAACCGAGAGACATCCTCCCCCCCCGAGCACTGATCTTAGCAATGGGATAATATCTCCCGCGGACGAAAAAAGTGGATGCTGCGCCGAGAAGATCCTATCCGAGTCGGGGAGCTCGATGGATCCTCCATTGGGCGTTTCTCCTTTTCCTCTTTCTCGTCTTTTCTCCGCTTCGCATCTCCCCCCTCCTTTCTCTCTCTATGCTTGTTGATCCTTCTTTTTTCTTGACAGAAGGTTGGACACGCATACCGATGGCATCTCGTATACGACTGGCGAGCCTCCAGTTCAGTCCGTTATCTCTTTTCTGCCTCCGAGTCCTCCAGCCTCGACGACAATTCTCCATGTGGGCTCCAAGGATGCTGAATCGCAAACGTACAGGCGGAACCTCCGTGCCAGTTGATGCTTTCGCACTCATTCACCACACCGCCACCTCTCCAAACTCCAACGGGAGCACTGTGCTCGCACACACCGTTTAGTGGCCAGGCTTATGATTCATCGTGGCCCGAGTTTCCCTAGGAGTGTAATGGCCGTATTCATAGTCTCTCCTTATCTCAAGGATAAAGGACGCCTTGATGAAGGCTTCCTTGAATCTCAAAGGCGTCCTCGTTTCATAGTCGCAACTCGACTCTCCCTTCCAGAAGGAAGACATATTTAGGGATATGTGATTGCTTATGGTGGTAAAACCGCTGATAGAAGCGCCACTCGGCTATATTTGAAACTAACTCAAACCGCTTGGCTCTCGATTGTATAGCCTCGAGTGTATAACCTCAAAGTTCAGAATTAGAAATTGAGTTGCGACGAGTACAATTATGGATGAAGGAAATAATGTTCATTATACAGAGCGCGAAAGGCTGTTATTAGCTCAGCTTTTTTTTTTAACTCCGTTCACTGCGATACGTTTCGAAACTTTTTACGTGCTCCACTTTTAACTGTTTTTGAGGTTAACCTGTAGACTGGTCTGCGATACAGGTAAAAACTGCATAGACGCCAAGCGCAAGCGCAAGCGTTAGTCATATGAAACGAAACAGCCAATCACAGCGCCGAAGGTTTCCTCAAGGAAGCTCGAGACCTGCCTTGAAATAAGGAGGCCAATAAGGCTCCTTGTTCTGTCAAGGAAGATCTATGAAACGCGAAATGAGGAACAAGGAAGCCTTGTTCCTCAAGGAAGGACTATGAATACGGCCCTAAGTCTTCTATAATATACGCTGAGGCTAGCTAAAGGATGGGGAGACACTCCGTATAATATATAATACTTAGATAAGTATATCTCAGAAGTTCTTAACTTCGACGATTCGGTCAATGCATGAACAGATTTCTCGATTCATTGGCTATCGATTAAGAAAAAAGCGATCGAAACATGTCTATGCTAGTCGGAGTTATGATTGCAAATCCGAATGAGGCCCCACAAACCCGAGGGTGGCAAGTATGTCTCGAAAAAGTAAGCGTGGCACCCCAAGCACCTGTCGATCTTTCGACAAAAACTATTTCCGTTTTCAGGATGCGAAAGTAGACGAGAAGGCGTGAACGGCCTATAGTCACCAAAGATCTGATGAAACGTGCCGCAGAAGAAGTCATCAACGGCAAAAGTATCCGAAAAGCGGCACAAAATAACAGATATAATTACGCTATATTCTTCTTTTCTATGTTTCAGTGGCGAAAAAAAATACCTTTATTATCCAACTGGCTCAACTAGCCCCGTGGGGTGGCTGAGCCATCTGACTTTTGTGATATTCATGTAATTTTGGTCTAGTGAGCAACGTTTTGACGACAGTTTTTCGATGTTGCTACATATCCAATTGAACAACCTATCTATTTAAAAGGATATCACATTACTTATCTCTTCATTAATTCAGAGCTGTACGGCTTAGAACAAAATCATGATCAAGTGAGCCCGCTCCGCCCCACATGGTATTTTTTTATATTATTAATCATTAAAAGTGCCGAAGGCATGGACGATCTTCTAAACAGGTTGCGGCGGATGTTGCCGTCGGCGGGATTAATCTGAAAGAAATCAACGAAGATTTTTTTTTCATTAAGGGGTTACCCCCACTGGCGATTTTGAAAAAAATCGATTCTTTTTTATTGCATTTTTTTGAAGTATAAGTATCTGAGAATATGTCCTGAAAATTTCAAGTCGATCCGAACAAAATTGACTGAGATATGAGCGTTGAAAGAGAAGAATCCGTGAATTGAAGAACTGAAATTGAAACTTTAAACGCGTTTTTCTCAAAATGGCATTTCTGAAGTCGGTGACCAAGATTACTCGAACACTAATGAACCGATCTTCTTGAAATTTTGCAGGCTTATTTAATACATAAAAATGTAGTCTTTAATCGTTCGATTTTTTTTTTTTCGAAAAAAATGGCCGTTTTATAGCCAAAAAACGGCCGTTTTTTTCGTTAAAATCGAACCATTAACTTTGACTGTCCGCTATTTTGTGAAAAATGAATATTTTTTAAAATCCTTCGATTAAAGACTAGTTTATACTTATATTTGACTAAATCCATCCGCATTTTTTTTTCAGATGATCCACTTCGCCGCAATGTTGGTCACCGCAAACCGTGTATATAAAAACATTATTTCATTGACGGCCATTTGCCACTAAACAATGTAATATTTTTCAATAAAAAAATTACTGAAAGTTCGTCAAGATGTGTTCTTTAAGATGGTATATTAATCGATTAAAAAAAATTTGTAAGTTTCTTTAAAAAAATTCATGAAAAAGGCCTTTTTTTTGCGCTACAAGTGGGGGTAACGCCTTAACACTCTTACGCAGAACATGAACCAAAAAAGAGTGATAAATCGCGAAAATCGATGAAATGGTACGATTTGAAACAAAAAGATTGAATTTTTCCGAAAAAGTGGCTGATCTTTCAATAGAGACACTTTTTTTTTATCGCCAGGAACATTTGGGGTCACGTTTTAGACAATGAGGTTAGAAAGATACCAAATAAGTACCAAACTTCATCAGAATTGGTCGATTAGTTTTTTTTACCTACACGGCACGCTAGTTTCCAAAATGCCGTTTAGAAGACGGCCACATCTTGGCTATTTTTGAAGATTAATCTTTAAAAAAAATACCAAGTAGCGGCCATAATTAGTAACAAAACATACCCTAAGTCTCCAAAATCGTGAAGAAATCTTTCCTCTGAAGAAAAGAATGGAAATCAACAAATATTTTCCTCGCCTATAAACGTATCGCCTGCATTCGATGACAGGAATGGGCTATTGGCTCATCGGTCCCACATTTCTTTCTTCACCTGATAGGGCCTAGGTCCCGTGCCAGGAAGTTCCACTGATATTTTCTCGGCGCACAATGGCGAGCAACTCTTTTGGTGAATTTCACCGTTTTGGCAAGCGACGAGGAAAAAAATCATAATCGCAGCCATTAAACGCGATGGGCGTCAAAGATATCGTAATGTTGTGGCGCAGCGGGGCTGACGCGGAGCTTGCCCTTATACCGCCTTTATATATGCGCGTGTTTGGTCCCGTACATGCACTTGCAGTAGCTACGGCCTCAACCGCAACGTGTAAAATCATATCTGAGACATTGCTGTACATACGTTCATGAATACATATACGTATATATGCATGCGAGGGAACGTGTTATGCGCGCTTATTATCCACCCTCGTGTTTTAAGATTTCCAGCGCGGCACTTAGCCGTAGCCTCGATATGTACATGTCCAAAGGCTTGAGCAATGCCGGTATGCATATTCGAGCCGTACGTTGTCGAGTATTTCTTCGGGTTTCTTGGCCAAGCGCTCCGGCGAGTATACCTACTATTATGTAGACAATAATGGTCTGAGCATAAATATTCACGCGCTGGCGATACGACCATAAATGCTACCGTGGCTGTATGTATTTATATATGTACATGCATAAAACCACATCCATATATATATATATATATATACACAGGGTGACAATTATAACGCAGCCATGTGTTTTCTACTGGACTGGCATGGAGCTTTTGCGCCCTAGAAAAATACGATACCTAATGGTTTTCCAAGTCCTCTTCAAAAAAATAAATGTCGTATTTATGTGACGAGCAGCATTTGCCGGAAAAAAGTTGAGCTTTCTGAGAAAAAAATTCAAAATTCCATTTTGAGTTCAGCAGAATGAAGATAAGTAATTGCATTGCGAATACGAAGCACTTCTAGAACCATTTTATTCAATGGAATCAAATTCCATTGATACACTTTGAAATGCATCTTGGGTAATTTTTTTTTCTAGGTGGCGAGATGCATAAAATGGTTTTTGAGGGGTGCTTCGTATTTGGAATTTAACTATGTTCATTGTACTGTACTGAAGTGTAATCAATGCACAAAAAATACAGCGTATTTTTGTGGTGAGTAGTATTTGCCAAAAAATTGAGCATTCTGGAAAAAAATAAAAATTACTTTTCGAGTTCAGTGGCATGAAGATAATTACCCTTCGAAAACGAAGCAGCCCTAAGAACTTTTTTGAATGGAATTAAATTCCATTCGTCTACTTTGCAATTAAGAAATACACGAAAAAGTTTCTCACGAGTATTTCGTATGCAGAATTTAATGATATTCTTTTTACGCTGCTCAAATTGTACTTTACTAAAAAAAATATTGCGCATTTTTGGGAAGATTAGTATTTGTCAAGAATTAATTGAGCATTCTGGGCAAAAAGCAAAATTCATTGCGAGTTCAGCAGAAAGAAGATAGGTACGCTACGAATGAGAAGCGCTGCTAAAAGAGGTTTCCAAATGGAATTAAATTCTATTCATACACTTCAAAATGGATCTTTGATCATTTTTTTTCGATGACGAGATACATAAAAATAGTTTCTAGGAGTGTTTCATATTCGCAATTTCATTACCTTAATTCTACAGTAGTCAAAACGTACTGTACTGTACTCGAAGTACAAATTTTATTCTGAGTTCAGGAGAATAAAGATAATTGCTCTGCAACTACGAAACACTCCTGAAAACCTTTTTAAAATGGAATCAAGGCCTTAGGTCACAGTAACGGGTATAAAATCATGTGCGAATTTGACAATTTTTTTTTGGTATGAAAAAGTGATTCACTCATAAAATTAATTACACATGTATTAAAAAATATTTTCCAATAGCTTGATATTCATACTAAATAGATGTGTAATTAATTTCACGAGTGAATAACTTTTTCATACGAAAAAAAAATTGTTAAATTCGCACGAGATTTTATACCCGTTACTGTGGCCTAAGGCCTTAAGTTCCATTTGTCCGCTTTAAAATGCATTTACGATCATTTTTTTCCCTCCATGACGAGATGGACATAAATGTTTTTCAGGTGCGCTTCCTATTTGGAATTGAATGATATTCCGACTTTTTCTCAGAATGCTGGATTTACTTTGGCGAATACCCCTCATAAAAATAGGCTATATTTTTTTTCCAATAAGAACTTGACTAACTTTTGGTAATCAAATTTTTCTCAGTCGAAAAATCTCCGCGCAGGTCTTTAAAAACACATAGCTACCTTGTAATGGTCACCCTGTACATATAAATATATAAATATAGAAAGGTACCAGGTGTAGAAGTATGAAACCGGAGTTTCCCTACAGATGGTGCTAGCCATCAGTTTAGGGACCGTAAGACCGCGTCTGCAGCGCCATCATCTCCCTCTAACAGCTGACGAAGATTTTCAACACACAACAAGCCAAGTTCCCTACACCGGTATATTTTTCTATAACCTTAAACTGTCGAGTTTTGTGCCTACGAACTACGATTTGCGGACAGCATTGGTTTTCTGTTATCATTTGAAAAAAAACTGCTGCAGAATCGCATCGAATGCTTGTCGAAGCTTACGGTGAACATGCTCTTGGTAAAACGCAGTGTTTCGAGTGGTTCGAAAACATTCAAAAGTCGTGATTCTGACGTGAGAAACGAAGAGGGTGGGAAACCACCGAAAAACGTTCGCAGACAACGAATTGCAAGCCTTATCGGATGAAGATGATACTCAAAGTCAACAGGAACTCGCGGATCAATTAAATGTGACGCAGAAAGCCGTCTCCATTCGTTTTTAACATTTCCAAACAACAGACGTGTAATTTTGACAAAAAAATTGTTGTGCTTTTCTAAAAGAAGTAAAATAAATATATCGGATGTAGAAACAAATGCCCAGAAGTGCCTCTGATAAAAGGCAAAAGAATAAAAACTTAAACGCAATGTTCTGTTAATAATGAGATAAATCAAATCTTGTTGGAATGGAAAACGTTATTTTGCCTTTGTTCGGCGTAAGTCGATTTAAACGATCACGACTAACTATCCGGAGCCGTTCGAAGGAGTGATCACTATGCAGATTGTGAGGTTACCTTATACTGCTGGTAAATCGCAGTCGGATTGTGGTACTTTGTGGTTGCGTGCCATTAAAGCTGAGAACACGTGCGTGGGGGGCGTCATGAAAGATGTCCAGACGCGGCAATCGGTTGCATTGCGGAATGTCTAATGGAAGAAAGCTCGAGAAGAATGAAGGCACGGACCCTCGGAATTTCGCGGTAAACGAAGTCTAGTAACTCACTGCGGTCGTTTGGCGGAAACGAGGAAACAAGTTTTACGTTAGCCGTGCGGAAGAAACGGGAAGTATTGTGTGGAAAGCGAAAACACATATTTTCACGTTCCGAGGGGAGCAACAAGATATTCATTCTTTATCTACATTTTGCAATTTTCGTTGATTTAGATTCAAAATTTCCAACGTTATTCGAAATCATGGTTCAAAATAAATTTGAATTCTGGTAAATCATTCAATCGAAATCCGGACTTCAAATAAATTTGAATACCATTTTAAATAAGTGAATCTAAATTCGGAATTCAAAAAAATTCAAATTCCTTTTGGATAATTACATCGAAATTCTGAATTTAAACTGAAATCCCATTCTAATACTCCAAATCCTATTTAAATAATTGAAATCCTAACTAAATACTTTGAATGCCCAAATCACATTAATTCTTTATGTTTATTTTGCACTCTTAGTTTAGTTTAAAGAGATTTGAATTCATTCGAATTCAGGATATCGATTTAGTTTTTCAAAAAGAATTTTGATATATTAGAATGCAGTATTTCGATTTTATTACTTGCAAGGATATATTTGAATTCAGGATTTCGATTTAGTTATTTACAAGTAGTTAAATTTATTTCAATTCCGGATTTTAAATAGCGTTGGAAATCCCGAATTTAACGGGTTACCTCCACACTTGTAGCGCAAAAAAAAGGCCTTTTTCATGAATTTTTTTAAAGAAAACTACAAAACTTGTTTAATCGATCAATATACCATCTTAAATAACACATCTTGAAGAACTTTCAGTAATTTTTTTATTGAAAAATATTACACTGTTTAGTGGCAAATGGCCGTCAATGAAATAATGTTTTTATATACGCGGTTTGCGGTGACCAACATTGCGGCGAAGTGGATCATCTGAAAAAAAAATGCGGATGGATTTAGTCAAATATAAGTATAAACTAGTCTTTAATCGAAGGATTTAAAAAAATATTCATTTTTCACAAAATGGCGGACAGTCAAAGTTAATAGTTCGATTTTAACGAAAAAAACGGCCGTTTTTTGGCTATAAAACGGCCATTTCTCTTAAAAAAAAAATCGAACGATTAAAGACTACATTTTTATATATTAAATAAGCCTGCAAAATTTCAAGAAGATCGGTTCATTAGTGTTCGAGTAATCTTGGTCACCGACTTCAGAAATGCCATTTTGAGAAAAACGCGTTTAAAGTTTCAATTTCAGTTCTTCAATTCACGGATTCTTCTCTTTCAACGCTCATATCTCAGTCAATTTTGTTCGGATCGACTTGAAATTTTCAGGACATATTCTCAGATACTTATACTTCAAAAAAATGCAATAAAAAAAATCGATTTTTTCAAAATTGCAAGTGAAAATTGCAATAAATTTCAATCCCTATTAAAAAAATCTAAACGATATCCTAAATTCTAATGAATTCGAATCCCGGTGAAATAATAAAATCGAAATCCTGACCTAAAATAAATTTAAATTCTTTTGCGAAATTTAATCGACATCGTGAGTTTAAAAAAACTCAAGTTCCTTTGAAATAATATAATCGGAATACTGAATTCAAATAAATATAAATACCTTCTGAAAAATTAAATGGACATCCTTAATGCTAATAAATCCGAATCCCCCTTAAACAATAAAATCGAAATCCTGAATGAGAATAGATTTGAATTCTTTTAAAGAATTTAATCGACATTCTGGATTCAAATAAATTAAAATCATATTTAAATGACTTAAATCCCATTCAAATAACAAAAAACTCATTCAAATAATTTTAATCCCATTCAAATAATTTAAGTCCTGAATTCAAATGAATTTTTCATCTACATTTTGCAGTTTTTACAACGTTTTACGAAACCCTGTTGATTAGTGCAAAGCCAATTAAAATGGTGTTTAGCAATCTCAAATAGTATACGCGTTTCTCGGATAGCAATTTTACTGCAAGCAAATAAGTTTCGGAACTGTGGATCCGATCTTTAAGAATTCCCTCTGTTCGTGTGCCTCAACGTATCGAGGAAGCTCGATTTCTCTAGCACCAGGATGATTGTTCAAATAGCAAGTTTACGAGGCCATGGTTCACCCTCTCTCTAGCTCTATCTCGCTTTGCCTCTTTGTCGAGAAGAGTGTCATAAACCATAAAGGCACCCATCAACGAGCTACCCGAAAGGTAACCAGTAACTAAACGAGACAAGAGCATTGTAGGCTTCAAGTATATATCGTGGGAACGGAGAACAGACCCTATGCTAAGACGAAGAGAATCTCCCTTTCAATCAATGAGAGAACAAATTTCCCGCTAAAATTTGTAACGAAGACATTCTGCGAGATAGGTCAACGAGAAAAGCTAATTTCAACTGCCCCAAAAATAACTGGACTTGCTGAAAGTCGGATTTCAATCCGGCACAACAAACATGCCGTAGTTTGCAGACTTCGATAAAAATTGGCGACGTCGACGAACCCTAAAAACTAGCTTGACTTTAAATTGCCAAAAAAATATCGCGATTCCGATTGCCCAACGTGCTCGTATAAAACACGATAAATTCACGATATCCTTCGAGGACTTTTACTATTCCACACTGCATGATAAAGGGGTGACTTTCCGAATATATTTTTCGATTGGACTTTATTGAGGGTGCACGATAAGGATTCATCGCTCCTTTAATTCCCGAGAAGCTATAAAGCGTAAGGGGCACAATCTGAAAGAAGCCTGGCGTGGGAAAGATTCCGAGACCAAAAAAAGCTTCGCTGAAAAAAAGGGGTGAGGTCACTGGCGTAGTTTGAGGGTTCAAAAAAAAGTGGTGGAGCTTTATCCATCTGCTAGATGACCACTTTCAAACCCGGAAACCCTCTCTCTCTCTTTCTCTCCTACGCAAGTAGGAGCGACGTAAACTCCTACCTGCGTCCTTCATTCGCGTCATGTACGAGTATGAGAAACTGTCCTACTTGTACCAACTATTTGTGCGCCCTCTGCAAATACCATTGCATAGTCTTTGCCGGCCACTGACGACCAGTGACTTTATTATACCCAACTGTAGGACGAACTACTCCTTAGGGCCTTCTGCCTCACGTTACCTCTGAAATACGTGACCCTTATATCAGAGCCTGTAAAAATCGACTCATGTTTAAGCGTTCCCTAACCCCGTTATTGTTAAGGAAGCTTTCCAGTGTGACAGCCCGAAAAATCGCTGTTTTTCGCGATTTTTTTTTTTAAAGAAAAAATAATCTAATCGGTCTGGTTTTTTTTTTGTATATTAATTGGGTATTGAAGAATACAAAACAATTTTTTAAAGATCGATTTATTTATTAATTAATATCTATAAAAATGATGAAACAATTGTTGCAGAAAATGCACTTGGATGTGGTGTCCACGTTGGGGGTCACAATTTTGATCTGAAACAAAAAACACAAAAAGATTATTGATCGGTATATAATTGGCTTTCGTGCTATGGAGGCTTTTTTTTTTTTTTTGCAAAAATGGCGCCGGTTTGAACAAAAAGTATCGATTTTAGCATTTTTTTTGGCAGTTTTTTTTACAAAAAAATAGGAAGATGTCAAAAAAAAAAAGCTTCCATAGCACGATAAACAATGACGTTAAGAATATTGTGTAAAAAATTCAACTCGATAGCTTTAAAACTCTGCCCTCCAAGTTGGACACCGTTTTGAAAAATGCTGTTTCGAGAAAAACGCGTTCAAAGTTTCGCTGTAGCTGTAGCGCTCCGTTGCCTTCTTCCAAGAAATGCTGTACAGTAACCGAAATAATCTGAATTTCGGCATGAAAATTTCAGGGAATATTCGGAAGAGTGTATACTATTCGATAAAGCAAAAAAAAAAAATCGATTTTTTGAAAATTTCACACTGGAAAGCTCCCTTAAGGCCTTAGATCACTCTAGAGGCCGAAAAATAGGCCTTTTGGGGATTTTCTTCTTCGGAAAAACTACAAAATATATCGAGATTACAAAAAAGGGTGTTCATCATACATATCAGTGACTCTGTACGATAATTTTTTTGAAGCGATTAATTTTAAAATGGCGGCTGTGCAGCGTTTTTGCGATGACGTCTCCGTTTGACGTTGGCCGGAAACATAACTCGGACAGTTTGCAACCGATTCACTTGAAATGTTGAATATATCTTGAAAAATACATTGTCTATGGAAGTACGTAGGATTTTTTTTTATATTGCATAGTTCATTTGTCATTTACTTAATATCTGATTGTTATTAACTTAATATCATTAATTGTCATTAACTTAATGCCATTAAATTAATATCTGACGATATTTTAGGCAAATTTTTCACTTTCCAGTTTAGAATCCGCCGCCAGAATCAGTCGCCATTTTGAAATTAATCACTTAAAAAAAATGATTGTATACAGTCACTGATACATATGACAAATTTTTTTGTAATCTCGATTGATTTTGTAGTTTTTCTAGAGAAAAAAAAATCCCCAAAAAGCCTATTTTTTCGGCCTCTTGAGTGGCCTAAGGCCTTAAACGAGTCTATGAGCTGATTCCGGCATAGCCAAACTTCAATTTTTCATCCTAATTTTAACTTCAATGCTTTCTGTATTATTATTCATTATTTTTAACAATATTATTTTTTACTATATAATATTTGTTATTTTTTATTATACTATTGTTATGTTCTCTCTCTCTCTCTCTCTGCTCGAAACTCCATCGCGAAAAAAGACACCAAGTGGGACCATCGAGAATTGTTTGGGTATAAGCTCTAGGCGCTATTCAGTGGTGGCGACCAACAAGGAGGGAACATCAGCAGCACCCGGAAAAGGACCCTCCTGACCTTAATTGGTTTATTGCTCGGGGATTACGTTTTGGTCGGCCGACAGTGAGCCTCTCTCCTTTTTTTTTTTGCTCTACGAATTTGGAAACTCTCGCTGTCGGACGTTTTTTCCCCTGACCAGTCTCGCGTTGGTGCTCGACGGGCATGCGAGACCGAACGATTCTGGAAGGTTTGACGGTCCGCGTGGGATATTGTCTCGGCGGTCACGTAACCATACGCAATTTTACTTTTACATCCACGAGTTTCCTGCGAAATCGCTCGCTCTTCGAGGGAAACGGATTTTTGCTTGACTCGTATATATGAAAGATTTACTCCAGTAATAAAATCCGCCGAATTAAGGATGTTGAGTCCCAAATCGCAAATGATGATAAAATTCTGAAAATTTGGTATGTTTTTGTATGAAGTATTTCAGAGGTCGTGTAAAAATTTCACGACAATTAGGAAGCTCGTTATTGAACAATTAACATTCACAAATTAAATGTTGTTTTATGGAAACTGATGTAACTTTGCAATAAGTTTTTTTTTGACCTCTCAATTTTATAATATCTACAATATACTGAAAGCAACGGAAACAAAACGAAGTTTATTGATAAATTTTTTTTTATTTCTTTTAAAAATTGTTCTTAACAAAATGTTAATTTTTTAATAACGAGCTTCCTAATCGTCGTGAAATTTTAACACGACCTCTTAAATACTTCATACAAAAACATGCCAAATTTTCCGAATTTTCTTATCATTTTTTATTTCAACCCTTAAGGAGGTTGAAGTAATGATGATAGAATTCTGAAAATTTTGTATGTTTTTACATGAAGTATTCAGGAGGTCGTGTAAAAATTTCATGACGATTAAGAAGCTATTTATTGAACAATTAACATTAACATGTTTCAGAGGGACTCAACATCCTTAATGTTGCAAAAAAGACCGAAAAAACAGCACATCTACGTAATATTTCCACACGTTGATTTGCATAAGCTGAGCCTGTCCGAAAAAAGATTAATTTCGTTTCAACAATGCAAATTGCAGCGTGATTTTCCTAGCGAAAGTAAAGGTGTCGAGATTATAAATATAACCAAGGGGCGAGAGAAGTGCAAAAGACGGGCGCTTTGGTTGGTGAACGCGCGGGGGCTAGTGGTGATTTAATGATTTAACCTCCGGCTCTCTGGTAGTCGAGATACATGCATAATTTATACCTATATAACTATACACATATATACAGGGTGTCCTATAATCAATGGATGATCCTGCAATCGTCGATAGGTCAGATCATCTCCAACTATATACTGGAATTTCAGCTTAGTCAAAGTTCCAGGGTTTTCGAGATAAAAATCATCAGCTTTTGTTCTTTCGCATGCCATTTCTACATATAATAACGCTTTTTGACCCGATTACAAAAAAATACTCTTCATTATGTGTTTTATTTAGGAAAGTTTTCTTTTTAAGCTCAAATGTTAAGTCAACTTTATGAAAAAATATTTTATGCAGAATTTTCATACAAACCAATTCGAACACTTTGGTAGCCCGCGGTGTAAAAAAATGTACTCTGCATGTCGTTTCAATTCAAAAAGTTGCTTAGTTATTGTCGATTCATACCAATTGTAGAATTAGCATGCGAAAAACCAAAAGCAGATGATTTTTTATTTTAAAAATAACATAAAGCCCAAAATCTCGAAAACCGTGGGACTTTTACTAAACTGAAATTTCATATAGTGGGACATGACCTGACCTATCGACAGTTGCAGAATTATTCATTCATAACGGGACACCCTGTGTGTGTATATATATATATACATCCACGTACAAATACACTGAACAATTTAACAGCACGGAGGAGCGTTACAGCTGCAATATATTTGCACGTGTATTTACGACCGGCCACTTTACCCTTTTTTACCCGAGCAAAGCGCACAAGCTTCGTGTCTGCTTCCACCGCTGCGCTGTTAGGACAACCCTGTTCCAAAGCAGAACGCAGCTCTCCGAGAGTGCACGCAGGAGCCATCATGGACGAAACCACTGCCCTTGCTAGTGCACACCTCTCATTTTCCTCTTTTATTTTTTCCCATTCAATCAATTATCTTCTCGCCACTTTGCCAAATTACACGATACTCCGTGTGTCCGCCCTTCGGTTCACTCGAAAGTTGTAACGATGCGGTGTAGACCCTCCACGTGGGGACGTAAAATAATAAACAACCCGCGAAGAAAAACGGTCTGAGCACTTTTTGTTCGTGGACAAATCGCGCCAATTGAAGTCGATTTATTTCTGGGTACGTTTTATTCTTCAGGTGTTGCGTGTGGTACGTAGGTGAATATGTGAACTTTGGAAAATAACTCAAAGTAGCTCGTGGGGGTGTACGTTGGAACTCGGGAAATAAAAAATAGTAAGAAAAAATAAAAGTAATAACTTTGGAAGATGACCTAAGGTCGTGAGTGAGGTCTCATAGGTCTGGCCATTTTAAAAGACAATTTTTGTTTCTCGTTGGTCTTGTCTCTGAACTGATGGCAATTCGGTGGCAATAAAAGTACGAAGTATTTTTCAAACCAGAGTGATCTTCATTTCGCCATGATGACCACACTGGTCATTACGTTTATAGGATTTTTTCGTCTTAAATAAATTAAAATTACATGCAAATAATTAAAATCCCATGCAAATAATTGAAATCCTGAATTCAGATAAATTCTTCATCAACATTTTGCAGCTTTGACTCATTTGAATTAAGCATTTCCAACGTTATTCGGAAACCTAAGTAAAAATTAATTTAACTCCTTTTTTATAATTGAATCGTCGTCCTGAATTCAGGAATAAATTCAAATCCCTTGGAAATAGTAGAATCAAAGTAAATAGACGTTTTTGTTAAATGATTAAATCGACATCCTCAATTCAAATAAATTCAGCACAGAGCAGCCTTTAAGGGATTAGGCTAATGTGAAAATGGCGAACGCTCCTTCGTCGCTTGAGGCAACTCAAATTGAAGAGGAATGTCCAACATATGGTGCAGGAATCGTATATTGAAGGTCAACCTATTACGATAAAACTGCTAGTAAAACTTTAAACGCGTCTTTATTAAAACTATATTTTTTAAAACGGTGTACACGATTTCTCGACATATAATGACCCGTTCGACTTTACATTTCGTACACTTATTCAGTGTAGCAGTAGTTCAGTCTTCCCAGACGTTTTTCTTCTTGGCATTTGTTTTCATTAGTTATCAACAACAATTATGTCATTTAGCCTCGATGAATCGAAAAAAGATTCACAATTTTTGAAATTGATCATTCAAACACGATAACAAAAAAGCTTGGTCGAGTCTCGTCCAATATTATCTGTCTTAAGGGGGGAAATCACAGTAGCACACAAAAAAATAGGCATTTTTTCGGGAATTAATTTTGGCTGAATAAAAGTATCAATCGAAAATCTGTAAAGTAGGTTTTATAGCAATACTAAAAAAGTACAAAATGTAATTTTTTCAGTAAAAAATATTTAAAAATGGCGGCTGCGCAGCATATGCCCCAAGGCGCCTATTTTTGAAAGCGTGTCGATGGCCGAAGACGTAGACTCCTTAATTTTTGACCTGGAAGAAAAAACCAAAATTTTTTCGTTTCCATATAACAACAGCTAGCGAGCTACGTAGGATTTTTTCGATATATTGATTTTTCGCATAATGGTGCATGTTTGAAAATAAAGTTAAATTTTTAACAAAAAAAAACGCCATAAAATCGTCGATAAAAAAAACTAAGCCATATAAAATAAAAAATCCTACGTAGCTCCGTGGAGAAAGATGTTTCGAAGCTACTGTCAAAATTTCAAGTCGATCGGTAAAGATTTGCTCGAGTTATGTCTTCGGCGAGCTCAAAAAAAGTGGTTTCGAGAAAAATGCGTTTAAAGTTTTAAGTACTGAAAAACCATATGAAAATTTCATATACCTCTAATCGGCAATGCCTGCACCGTACAGTCGATTTTCGTACGCAGTATCCTTTTTCGTCCCTTTTCTAACACGACTCGACGATGTGTCACTCATAATGACAATGATTTACAAATATCACTGTTTTTTATCACTATTTATGTTATATATGTATGCACGAAAGTGAAGCGTCGTGAAAAAGCGTTGTATTCGACGCAAGAAATTTGGGCACTCGGACATTTTTGCCGTATTCCATCATTTGGTATATTATTTGTAAGACCCTAAAGCACCTTTTAAGCGAAATTTTTTTTTTTCGAAAAATTGAAAATTTTACTGTGATTTCCCCCCTTAAGACAAATCTCGTTCTTTTTGTGTCAGATTAACTGGGTGGTCAAAGTCAAGTACACCGCTGAGCCCCTCACGTTCAAAGGTCCCTCACGAGATTGTTCGTGTCTTCTTTAATTATTATTATTTAAAAAAATGACATTTGATACACACCTTCGTTAATGAACGCACAAATAAATGTCTCAGTAATAAACTGTACAAAATAAACTAAACAAAATAAACCTCACAGTAGCCTAACCCCTCAAACCAGGATGATCTTTATTTCGCCCTGATGACCTCATTGACCAACTCCTCATTACGATTATAGTAATTTTTTTCGCGCGATAAATTGGGTTGGAAATTTTCCTTCAGGGGTAAAGTTCCTGAGGAATGCCACCGTTCAATCCTAAATTGCATATACACGGGTGGACGAGTGCATATAAAATGTCCCTGTACTCATACTGTACACCTTGCGCATCTATATACCCGCTCGTGGTACAGTCTCGTTGGTAGTTATCGATTTACTGCAAGGAAAATGTCCTCTTCGTCCTCTCGGGCCACCGCGCAGTTTCCTTCTGGGGTAGCTCTCCCGGGGGGTTTTTCACGTATCGCGAGCTCTCTACACGGGCATTCCTGAATTTTAGCCGAGCAACAGGCGAGAATCCAGCGGAATTACGACTCACACGCGTAACGTTCACATACCGGTCGTTTATTTTTTACACAATCATATTCTCACTTTCATACCATTACCGTCAGTATAAAATCGTTGCACATTTTTTTTTCTCCTTCAGACTTAAGGGGGGAAATGACAGTAAAATTTTCAATTTTTCGGAAAAAAACTGTTTCGCTTAAAAGGTGCTTTAGGGTCTTAAAAATAATATACCAAATGATGGAATACGGCAAAAGTGTCCGAGTGCCCAAATTTCTTGCGTTGAATACGACGCTTTTTCACGACGCTTCACTTCCGTGCATACATATATAACATGAATAGTGATAAACAACAGTGATATTTGTAAATCATTGTCATTATGAGTGACACATCGTCGAGTCGTGTTAGAGAAGGGACGAAAAACGATACTGCGTATGAAAATCGACTGTACGGTGCAGGCATTGCAGATTAGAGGTATATGAAATTTTCATATGGTTTCTCAGTACTTAAAACTTTAAACGCGTTTTTCTCGTAACCACTTTTTTTGAGCTCGCCGAAGACATAACTCGAGCAAATCTTTACCGATCGACTTGAAATTTTGACAGTAGCTTCGAAACATCTTTCTCCACGGAGCTACGTAGGATTTTTTATTTTCTATGGCTTAGTTTTTTTTTATCGACGATTTTATGGCGTTTTTTTTGTTAAAGATTTAACTTTATTTTCAAACATGCACCATTTTGCGAAAAATCAATATATCGAAAAAATCCTACGTAGCTCGCTAGCTGTTGTTATATGGAAACTAAAAAATTTTGGTTTTTTCTTCCAGGTCAAAAATTAAGGAGTCTACGTCTTCGGCCATCGACACGCTTTCAAAAATAGGCGCCTTGGGGCATATGCTGCGCAGCCGCCATTTTTAAATATTTTTTACTGAAAAAATTACATTTTGTACTTTTTTAGTATTGCTATAAAACCTACTTTACAGATTTTCGATTGATACTTTTATTCAGCCAAAATTAATTCCCGAAAATATGCCTATTTTTTTGTGTGCTACTGTGATTCCCCCCCTTAATTTTCCATCAGTTTTACCGCTCACGAAAGCCACCAATCTGACGTGTCACTCCCATTGAGGAGTTCTCTAGATTTTTACCGGCAGTTTTCTCGTACTTCATTTTTATCGCTTTTTTATTTGTTTTTTTCTTCTCTTTTCGGTTGGATAGAATTGGATTTCTCCGGAGAGGAGTTTCCTCTGCGCACCACGGCCATCTTGTGGTATTTGGATTGAGGGCTCGGAGGAATGGCGGAGGGGCGGGGGCGGGCGACTTTTGGTGTAGGGAAAGGAAGAAACTTCTCAAATTTCGAGACCGAAACTAAAAGGAGTTCCGTGCGTCGTGGAAAACGAGCGGAGGATCCATGTGCGAGGGCATCATTCTCGCCACTCCCACACGTTGTGGATGTGTGTGGTGAGTTGAAAAGGGAGGAGAACTCAGACGTTGCGAAAGGAGAAAAAAATCCTGCCAACCCACATCGAATTTTTACTCGTGTATCTTCTCTCTCTCTCCCCCCCCCCCCCCCCCTCTCTCTCTCTCGCTCTCTTTCCCTTCTTTATCGGCCATCGCGTTGTGTCGAAAACACATCGCGAGTCCTTCGGCATATCTCTTGTCGAGCCGGTACACGTTCCTCCTCCCGGCGTGGAGAGCAAGAGCACAAATCACTCGCGGCGAAGAGAATCACCGAGAATGCCACTACTCTTTGATGGCTCTTTTTTTCCGCTCAGATCTAGAGGCACGAGCTCGGAGACAGGAGAAAACGACAGTGTCGAACCTGCGCCGTGTCCTCTTCCAACCCATCACTTTGTTCACATTTGTTAACGCGAAAAGGGATTCCCCTCCTCCTTAAGAAACTCCCTGACAGCGTCATAAAAACACGTCAAAAATCCGACCCACTCGCGAAGAAGAAAGGCAAAGAAACGCTCGAAAAATCCTGACGCTAATCGATCGAAAATGCATCAAGAAGTGGGAAAAAAGTATTACGGAGGAAAGAAGACATCGCGGATGGTCGCCTCGGCACTTACGACAGACTCCGTATCCAATTCGAAGATTTATCCTTCGGCGGGAAAGTTGCGGCGACCACCGTCGTGGAGGGACACTTTGCGGTTGATCCCCGATGCTGCCAAGTGAGAGATTCAATTCGATTGGCTTTAGTATGCCTTGGTTGTACCTCGAGGCAAAAGGAATAAAATATCGAAAAAGGGAATAGAACGTGGCAGTATGGAATACAAAATCGATAAGCACGGTGACGGTAAAATAAAAAGTAGTCGATGATGGTACAAACGAATCGAGGTGTTAACGAAATCGTTGTAACGCAAGCTGAGTTGTAGAATAAATCATAATGAAAGACTACGAATAAGTATAATTAGAACTGAATTTGAATGCAGACGAGTCAACGACGAGTCAAGTATTTCGCCTTGAAACCTCAGCCGCACCTGGTGGAGTTCTGACTGGGAAATTCGCAATCAGCAGATGATTTTGCATCGAGAAGGGTGTTGGGTAGTCGATTGCAGCAGATCTTCCAAATAGGTCCTAGTCGATGACACTTCAGACCTGAAAATGGACCATTTTCTGTTCCTCCGTCGAATGCTTTGGGTAGGCCCTTATTCGATGAAAAATTGAAGGGCACGAATTTTTCAATCTCTCTCTTACTCAGCCCCTATTCAGCCCAGAAGATCGATTCATGGCTTTGCCCTTCGTACGAATAAGCTCACTCTCGCACATTACGTACAGGACATTCGTAATGACAACATGAATGTGCTTTTCACCATAATGGAGCAAGAATAATAATAGCAATGGTAATAATAATAATAATAATAATAAATAAATAGCGAAAGAAAGCGAAAGATCGAACCGGTGCGATTACGGAAAATCGTCTCGTCCATGCGCCCTTTCGTTGCCGAGCAATCGGTCCAAGTGCGAGTGTGCTCACTCCGTGGACATAAGAAGTATACGATACGAGATGAGCGATCCCGTGCGCGGATGACGGGACGGAAACGAGTCCCCGTGGGTATACGACAATCCTGGCCGCACAACGTATATGTACGGAACGCGGAACGAACTTAAGGGGGGAAATCACAGTAGCACACAAAAAAATAGGCATATTTTCGGGAATTAATTTTGGCTGAATAAAAGTATCAATCGAAAATCTGTAAAGTAGGTTTTATAGCAATACTAAAAAAGTACAAAATGTAATTTTTTCAATAAAATATATTTAAAAATGGCGGCTGCGCAGCATATGCCCCAAGGCGCCTATTTTTGAAAGCGTGTCGATGGCCGAAGACGTAGACTCCTTAATTTTTTACCTGGAAGAAAAAACCAAAATTTTTTAGTTTCCATATAACAACAGCTAGCCAGCTACGTAGGATTTTTTTCGATATATTGATTTTTCGCAAAATGGTGCATGTTTGAAAATAAAGTTAAATTTTTAACAACAAAAAACGCCATAAAATCGTCGATAAAAAAAAACTAAGCCATATAAAATAAAAAAATCCTACGTAGCTCCGTGGAGAAAGATGTTTCGAAGCTACTGTCAAAATTTCAAGTCGATCGGTAAAGATTTGCTCGAGTTATGTCTTCGGCGAGCTCAAAAAAGTGGTTTCGAGAAAAACGCGTTTAAAGTTTTAAGTACTGAGAAACCATATGAAAATTTCATATACCTCTAATCTGCAATGCCTGCACCGTACAGTCGATTTTCGTACGCGGTATCCTTTTTCGTCCCTTTTCTAACACGACTCGACGATGTGTCGCTCATAATGACAATGATTTACAAATATCACTGTTTTTTATCACTATTTATGTTATATATGTATGCACGAAAGTGAAGTGTCGTGAAAAAGCGTTGTATTCAACGCAAAAAATTTGGGCACTCGGACACTTTTGCCGTATTCCATCATTTGGTATATTATTTTTAAGATCCTAAAGCACCTTTTAGGCGAAATTTTTTTTTTTTCGAAAAATTGAAAATTTTACTGTGATTTCCCCCCTTAAGGACGAAGAAGCTCGGTTATGAGGTGAAGAGATGTGCGGCGCGGCGTCGTCATTGAGTGCAATAAAAGCGAGACGAGTTGGGTATACACGGGTGCTTTCTCGCACCACCACGAGGGAAAGATCTCGCGGGCCGATAATCGTTTATACGGTTAAGTGCAACGCACTATATATAACCTATACGCGCTTGTAAATAAATGCGGGCAAAGGACACTTTCAACCCGTTATATCTATACAGGATGGCCCGGACAGTGACGTCCACGAGGAAAATCTAGATGCCTCGTATCAATACCTAGCCGAATTACCATGTATGTTCTACGATCTTTAAATTTAGGCCTGTACAAACCATTGTCTACCACATTTATAAATACTTTTTAATACAACCATTCTAAAAGATACTTGAAGTAATAATCTTCAATGTGAACAAAATGGAAACCTGCATACGTTTTTCCAGAAAAATTTCACGAAAATTCCACTTTTTTATGGCCAAGAGCTAGGTGTAATTCGTGAAAAGCAATTGGGAGTCGTTTAGACTAGTATAAGTATCTCAAGGATGTTGAGTCCCAAATCGCAAATGCTGGTAAAATTCTGAAAATTTGGTATGTTTTTGTATGAAGTATTTCAGAGGTCGTGTAAAAATTTCACGACAATTAGGAAGCTCGTTATTGAACAATTAACATTCACAAATTAAATGTTGTTTTATGGAAACTGATGTAACTTTGCAATAAGTTTTTTTTTTGACCTCTCAATTTTATAATATCTACAATATACTGAAAGCAACGGAAACAAAACGAAGTTTATCGATAAATTTTTTTTTATTTCTTTTAAAAATTGTTCTTAACAAAATGTTAATTTTTTAATAACGAGCTTCCTAATCGTCGTGAAATTTTAACACGACCTCTTAAATACTTCATACAAAAACATACCAAATTTTCAGAATTTTCTTATCATTTTTTATTTCAACCCTTAAGGAGGTTGAAGTAATGATGATAGAACTCTGAAAATTCGGTATGTTTTTACATGAAGTATTCAGGAGGTCGTGTAAAAATTTCATAACAATTAAGAAGCTATTTATTGAACAATTAGCATTAACATGTTTCATAAGGACTCAACATCCTTAATTCGATGTAAACTTAATAACTGATCCTTTCAAACATATTTTTTAACCTTTTCATCAAATTCCAAGGAATTTTCAACAGTCTTCGGTTCATCGTTTATTCATTGCTTAAGGGAGCTTTCCAGTGTGAAATTTTCAAAAAATCGATTTTTTTGTTTTTGCTTTATCGAATAGTATACACTCTTCCGAATATTCCATGAAATTTTCATGCCGAAATTTAGATTATTTCGGTTACTGTACAGCATTTCTTGGAAGAAGGCAACGGAGCGCTACAGCTACAGCGAAACTTTGAACGCGTTTTTCTCGAAACAGCATTTTTCAAAACGGTGTCCAACTTGGAGGGCAGAGTTTTAAAGCTATCGAGTTGAATTTTTTACACAATATTCTTAACGTCATTGTTTATCGTGCTATGGAAGCTTTTTTTTTTTTGACATCTTCCTATTTTTTTGTAAAAAAAACTGCCAAAAAAATGCTAAAATCGATACTTTTTGTTCGAACCGGCGCCATTTTTGAAAAAAAAAAAAAAAAAGTCTCCATAGCACGAAAGCCAATTATATACCGATCAATAATCTTTTTGTGTTTTTTGTTTCAGATCAAAATTGTGACCCCCAACGTGGACACCACATCCAAGTGCATTTTCTGCAACAATTGTTTCATCATTTTTATAGATATTAATTAATAAATAAATCGATCTTTAAAAAATTGTTTTGTATTCTTCAATACCCAATTAATATACAAAAAAAAACCAGACCGATTAGATTATTTTTTCTTTAAAAAAAAAATCGCGAAAAACAGCGATTTTTCGGGCTGTCACACTGGAAAGCTTCCTTAACAGTGCACTTTACAACGTTAACACAAGTAAAACAAAGTCGCGAGGAAAGTGCATACACGAAAGAGAAAAGAATGCTTTTTTCTCGAAAAGTAAAAAAGATCGTAGAACAAGTGATTGGGACAGGTATCGAGGTATCCAGATTATCCATTTAGACGTCACTTTTCGGGCCACCCTGTATAATGTTGGCTAGCAGGACAGCTGGCTGTTTTGAGGACGATCCAAAATTTCGTTTTTGGAGAATCGTTGGGCCGTTCAATGGTTATTCCGAAGACATTGGAATCTGTGCGATGTTCGGTATGAGAACTATCGACTACATTGTGAGGACGCCAGTCCAGGTTGAATTGCCTTGGAATGTCATTTCAACATAGATATAAGGCTCCTACCACGGGGGATCTCCTCGAATCTCACTCTTCCTTATCGCAAAGTCCAACCTGAAGAGCTACGTCGACAGAAAAGTTGAGAGCTAGTCTCCCCTGTGCCAAATGTCGTTTGATAAGGGCCATTACATCCAAACTTTCGACTCCTCACTTCGCAGTTTTACGGATTTACTGTCACGTATTCTTCAAACTTGTCAAGCCCTCGCGGGCACTCCGGACGATATTTCCGAGAAACTCATCCAATCGCTGGAGCAGTTTGCTTTTGATTCGATAGTTGGCATTCGAATGGAGTGTCATCAGGGATCACATAAAAAGATTCTTTTGAACTAAAACCGTGTTTTCTCAGCTTCTGCTCGACAGATCAAGACGAAGCGAAGTGCACGAGAATTCTAACAGGGCTTCAAAAAGCTTAAAAAAACCTTTAGAAAAGCTTCAGCCGTTTTCGCGTCAAGTTCGCTCTAAGCAACAGTCAAAATTTCCCAAAATGCTACACATGGTTTCCAGACACTGAAAATTCTATAATGTAAAACAAAGAAGGTAAAACAAACCAGGGTTGTAACGCCACGTTTGTGCATCTTTCACGCTATTTAAAGTTCAAAGTTGCGTCAAAAAGCAAACTGAAAGAAAACCTCAATTTCATTGTACGTATTTACCAGGATATTTTGCGGTACTGCGATATGTCATTACCGTAGCCCATTATTCGGAGCGCACAACGCGGGAGGAGATGATTGGGAGGAAATTATTTTTGCGAGCAGAAACGACCAAAGGGACGCCCCGGGAGCGAGCACCGAGAAAGCTTCTTTGTTTCCAGATGAGAAATAAAAGCATGGAGATTGCGGGGTTTGCGCCAGACTCTGGAGCGCGATGGCCGCTGCGAAGGAACCGGGAATAACTCGTCCGAGGATCACCGTCCCTTGAAGCGATGTGAAACTCTTGTTTGGCTTATTCCCTCTTGCTCTGCTACCAGCTCCAATATTGCTGACTCTCTCGCACCTGGTATCTTCGCACCACCTTGATATGCAGGCTTGGCAGGAATACAGACGTGAAGCGGATATTTCTTGCTCGCGTTATGTTTATATATATATACAAAGGGTGACAATTATGAGTTGGACATGTCTTTGTAAAAAGTGTTTAAGGCCTTAAGGACGCTGAGTCCCAAATCGCAAATGATAATAAAATTCTGCAAAATTTGGTACGTTTTTGTATGAAGTATTTCAGAGGTCGTGTAAAAATTTCACGACAATTAGGAAGCCCGTTATTGAACAATTAACATTCACAAATTAAATGTTGTTTTATGGAAACTGATGTAACTTTGCAATAAGTTTTCTTTTTGACCTCTCAATTTTGTAATATCTACAATATACTGACAAGCAACGGAAACAAAACGAAATTTATTGATAAATTTTTTTTTATTTCTTTGAAAAATTATTCTTGACAAAATGTTAATTTTTTTAAATAACGAGCTTCCTAATCGTCGTGAAATTTTAACGAGACCTCTCAAATACTTCATACGAAAACATACCAAATTTTCAGAATTTTCTTATCGTATCTTAGTAGTATTTAACAGAAAAAATTGAGCATTTTGAAAAAAAATCAAAATTCCAGTTCGAGTACAGGAGAATGAAGATAATTTTTTTGTTTACCGCCACGGAGAAGCTAAAATAACAACGATGCGTTTTGAATTGGATGAATAGTATTTAGGCCCATTCGAAAAAGTGTTTTTCAGGATTGCTTCGTATTCGGAATGTGTCTTTATTCGGGTGAGCCGAAAAAGAAATTTTTATTTTTTTTCCGGCGAGTACTATCGATCACAAAAATACGCTGTATTTTTTCAGTGAAGTACATTTTGCGTACGGTAGAATGAAGGTAATCAAATTCCAAATAGGAAACACTTCTGAAAAAACGTGTTTTTGTCTATCTCGTCGTAAGAAAAATGATCAAAGATGCATTTTGAAGTGCACAAATGGAAGTTAATTCCTTTGAATAACGTTTTTTTTTTGGAGCGCTTTGTATTCAGAATGTAATTATCTTCATTTGGTGGAACTTAGAATGAAATTTGGATTTTTTTTCAGGCTGCCCATTTTTCCCGGGCAAATTCTAATCACAAAAATACGCTAGATTTTTTTTTTTCGAAAAGGACTTGAAAAACCCTCAAATTTATTTTTCTCGGTTGCTACAATTTCCGTACCAGACTCTTAAAAATCGTACGGCCACCTTATTATCGCCACCCTGTATACGCATATATTAGGTGTACAACTTAGTTCGGTCCGTTTTCAAAAGATGGCTCTAGGGGCTATAAATGGTTGACGGCAACAGCTGATTTTTGCTGTATCGTGAAGTATCAACATCTCTTAACCAAATATCGTTTACGGAGCTTTGAGTTTAGCGCATCGAGTCTAATTTTTACTGCGGTGAAAATGTCGAGATTCGGCCCAAATAAGCACCATTTGCGGGAAGTGTTGATTTTCTGTTTCAGTCGGAAGAAAAGTGCAGCGAAGCAGATCTTTTCTGCAACGAATCATTAGCGGAGGCGAAAAATGGATTCATTATGACAACCCGAAACGGAAAAAATCGTATGCACAGCCCGGTCAACCCGGAATAGCCGAATATCCATGGTGCCAAAGTTATCCACTATGAGAAAAAGTTATCCGCTATGAGATACTAAAACCTGGTCAAACCATCACGGGAGACTTCTACAGGCAACAATTGATCCGTTTAAAGCGAGCTAGAGCCGAAAAACGTCCAGAATATGCGACCAGACACGAGTCCATAATCTTTCGACATGACAGCGCTCGGCCTCACGTTGCTATCGTGGTTAAAAACTATTTGGAAAATAGGGGGTGGGAAATTCTGGCTCACCCGCCTCACAGCCCGGACCTTGTCCCTTCCGACTACCATTCGTTTCGATCGATGCAGAACGCTTTGACTGGAATACGCTTCACGTCACAACAGGCTATCAAAAATTGGCTCGATTCATTCTTGGCTTCAAAAGATTAACGCTTCTTCCGCGACGGAATTCACAAATTACCAGAAAGATGATTAAAAGTAGTGGCTAGCGACGGACAATATTTTGATTAAGGCGGGATTATACTTTGAAACCATGAAAAAAACGCTATTTTCGTGAATTTTTTCTGAGAATACTATCAAAGATATCGATATGGGGTTTAAACTGTTCAATAAATACACTCTTTAAGTACATAAAAAAAAAATTTTAATGTATTTTATTCATTTTTTGTACACGTAAAATATGTTTCAAGCCAACGCCTCGAAAAGCAGGTACCGTTGCCGTGGTCGTGAAATCTTCCCGACGGATGGTCTGAAACAAAAAAATCAAATAGTTTCATGTTCAGTATGTCTTCAGGAACCGACCTAACTAGAATATTTTATATACGTGCAAAATTAACAAAATGGCGGCTAAAATACGAAAAAAAATGCGTTTTTTTGGGTCTTTTTTTGCAATAAAAAAATAGTTCTAATCAAAATTTTAAGTTGATTGTAGTTAGGTCGGTTGGTACACACATATAGAATATGTGTTCCAAATTTCATAAGGATCGGTTCAGTACTTTTTGAGTTATCACGACCACGGTACTTGAAAATGTCGTTTCGAGCAAAACGCGTTTAAAGTTTTGGTGAGTGATAAATCGTAGAAAAAATTATCTTACCCTCAATCAGCGATGCCTGGGCCATATAATATGCCTTCGACGTGTTCCAGGTGGGTGTTTTCATCCAATTTAGCGTTTTCAAAGTTTCAAAGTAGAATCCCGCCTTAATGTATTCATTCATTTTATCGTTCAAATAAGTGCGTATTTCGAGCAAAAAAACCGGATTAAGTTGTGCAACCAATACATATATATACATACATATTTACGGCGTAAGGTGATGTTGAAACTATTCAATTTCAAGAATCGGCCTGTCCCCGAAATCACCAATTCTCGTCCCAAAATCCACGACTCGCTTGTAGCCAAAAATACATAAATACAGCTAGTTCAAAATACCCCTTCCCCTATACATTTATGTCCGCATGTATATGCATGCCTGTATATGAATTGCAACCCGCGGGGGTGGGGACAGGGGGGGGGGGGGGGGGTTGCTGCACAGCGCACCGGAGAATAATAGTCGGTTGGATCGTAAACCTGCTTCGCTTCGCGAGAGTACAGCAGGAGAAGAGAAAGACGAAGTACATTTACGCTGCACATTGACTGATATAGCTATACATAGATGTGCCCGAATCCGTACAAGCGATGAGAGTACGCGCAGCTATATATGAACGTAGCCGCGGATCCACCCCACGATCCATAACGCTCCAACGTTCGCAATCGCTCATACATGGGTTATTCGACTCGCGGTATTACGATATTTGTCTGGGAATACATTTGGTACCGGTTCAGTTTGCGAAGTATGAATTCCGAAGGGAAGTCGAAGAGATACGAGCTTGAAAAAGAAACTTGGTCTTTTGGTGAATACTATTATTTCATGTATATATATATATATATATATAACAATACGTCAATATGCTATATAATAAAAATATATAAATATCATATATAATAATAATATATAACCATAACACAAAATTTTTTGGCAGAATCTTACGAAAAGCAAATTTGATAGACGTTCAGTTTTCGAAAAGTCGTTTCACTATTAAGTTCGAGATCCTTGTTTCGTAATCTTCGGGTTTTTGGGATACTTTCTTGATGTTTTTCGTTTTTCTTTTCTGTCAGGAGGATTCTTTTGGTTGTACATGGCGAAAATGTGCGTTCTTTCTATTTCTCTCTTGCTTCTCTTTTTCGCAAAAATTGTCCCGAGTCGCGTAGAATATTCGAGGTGAATATTCGTCTGCACGTTACGAGCAAAAGTCTCCGCGGAATGCTTCGGTGCGCGCGATGAAATAAACGCGAGTCCGTGACCGGAGATTTATCGAGCTCGACGGGAGCGCGATATATAGAGTACATGTGCGATGTATGAAAACTGGAGAAAGGCAATAGCAGGAACGCGTTCGAAGGGTTGGTATTACAAGCGAGGGTGGTTTCGTGTCCCGGATTAACTTTGCTTTTAGTATTTCATACCTTGTCCATATATACCGTTCTGGATATTACACGGCTCAGTTTCATATTTGATAGAAGAAAAAAAATGTGAAATCCTTGGGTTCTCTAGTCTGTCGATTGGGGAAAGACATTTTGGTCGACCCCCACAGCGATTTTAAGATTGCTTAACGTGCCGTGCAGACATTTTTTTAGGGAGTCCTTAGATCCTACCGCATCCCTGTAAGAATTTTATAGAGACGCCACACGTTGGGAGTCCTCATTGGAATCTAAATGGATTTCGCGCTATTTCCCGATTTTCGTCGTTTGAGAATTTTTTAGTTGGGATTCTCAAGCGAAATTTGCTGGATCTCCCAAAGAAATAGGGTAAGGTGCCCAATTATTGGCACATTAAGCCCAACTATTGGCACTTTGGAAGCTCAATTATTGGCACTCTGAGGGCTCAATTATTAACCATTATAACGGGTATAAAATCGTGTGCGAATTTAACAATTTTTTTTCGTATGAAAAAGTGATTCACTCATAAAATTAATTACACATCTATTTAGTATGAATATCAAGCTGAGGGAAAATATTTTTTATTTTATTTTGACGATGTACAAGATGGCCGACTACTCGAAACTCCTCGAAGCAGCTTTTTTTCAATTAGCGTGACAAATAACTTCAACAATTTTCACTCCATTTACTTCAAATTTAAAAGTTAGGTTCCTAATTGCATTTCCCAGAGAAGTACGTAGGGAATTTCCGATTAATCGAAAACTTTTCATTTCATGAGCAGTTATAACGAAATTTTTCAATGATAATTCATTTCTTAAATCCAAGCACCTACAACTTTGGAATAAAACAATATTTTTCAAATTCCGTACGTACTTCTCTAGGTATTCTAATGTAGATTGACGAGAATTTTTATTTTCGTTCTAGGTGAACAATTGTGGGTGCTAAATGTCACGCCGCGGAGCGCCTAAAAAAAAGATAAAAGAAAATATTAGTAGTCGGCCACTTTGTACATCGAAAACAAACGAAAATATTTTCCAACAGCTTGATATTCATACTAAATAGATGTGTCATTAATTTTATGAGTGTATCACTTTTCCATACGAAAAAAAAATGGTTAAATTCGCAAATGATTTTATACCCGTTACTTTTGTGATCCCGTGCTTGGATCCTTCGTCCTCCATTCTGGACAACGTGTCAACCCTTGATACAATTACCCTCAACGTTCCAAAGTGCGGCATCATCGGGGCTGAAAAATATCAACAGCCGAGTTTCTCGCCATTCCGAATCGATACGCCATCCATGAATAATTTTCTTGATGGTCCATTTCAATGCCGAAGGTTGAAAAAATAACCCGCGGGTCTTGAAAGTATACTGCCATCGTCTCTTCATAGGCGATCGTTAGCGGAGGCAGCCGAGTAAAAGAGGAGCTGCTTTATATACAAAGAGCAGTAAAAATTCTACATATACGAACTGCATGGTGAAGTTAATCGAGCGAGAGAGCCAAGAAGCTAGGAGCCCCATATATATGTTATACATATCCATATATATACATATATATATCGAGATGGAAAATGCCGACTGGTTTCAGGAAGTTTGAGAGCTCCGGAAAGGTCGAGGGGTGGCTATGGTGTTTTCTCAGCTTCGTCCTGACTCGTCATCATTGCTATACTCGTACCGCGTGTCCGGTATGTCCCTATGTCCACAAGCCACGTTTATTTTGCGCCTGAGCGGGCTGAGACTCACAAGGGCGCGTCTTGGGTAGTTTTCCACGGCAAGGGAGGAAAAAAATGGCCCTCGTGTGATGAGAGGTAGGGGGTTGGGTAGTTTTGGGATATGCTCCAAAAGGGAGAATATGTGGAGTGCCCCTCCGGTTTGCCGAGTGTGTAACACGAGCGTAATACTCGTGAGTCTGGCTAATATCCGACGTGGGGTCCCAACCGCATCCCTTGGCCGCCGCGAAGGGACGAGCCATGTGCGTAGTCGCCATTCGCCCTTGGCTCCCCTCCATCAGTCCCGAGGGGGCATACACGTCCATTCGGCGTCCAGCATCCGCAGGAAAGACGCACCCGAGATGGGAAGCCTGGCCAACGGATCGCAACCCCTCGTAAGCTTCGTCCCCTAAAAGTCACCCTCTGCCTGTCTCCATCCGCCCCTTCGTCCCTCGGCCGCTCCGCGGATGGACCCACCCACGTTCGCACCAAAGGCTCTCCCTCGTACGCACAGTCGTAATTCGTATATTTGACGCTCGCTCACGGTCCAGCGAACGAACAAACGGAATGATTCATGTCTGGAAGAAACTTTACGCGTTGTCAAAATTTGCTCAAATGCGGGAGTTAGCAACGACGAGGTCCATTTCGTTCTTTTGCTGCGTTGGGCGGAGGCGAAATTCGAAAATGCGGTGTTCGCGGAGATTGGGTCGTTGGGGTGCAATGGAACTTCGTATTTTTTCAACCTACAAGGAACATCCCTCGGGTGACACCCTTCGATTTTGTTGAAATTTCGATATGTTATGAAGCACCGAAAAGTAAGCGATACGTATTTTTTTTTATCGGCGGGAAAACGGTTTTAAGGGGTGAAGGCACCCCTCGGAAATAGGGGTGTTTTTCGTTTTTCCTCGATAACGTTATCGTTCTCGTATCCAATGTGTAGTACACGAAAAAATAAACATTGTTGCACTCGAAATTTTTTTTATATCTCGTACCGTTGAAACGTTATCGACGAAAAACGAAAAACATCCCCATTTTCGGGGGTGAGTTTCACCCTTTAAAACCGTTTGTCCGCCGATAAAAAAAATACGTATCGCTTACTTTTTGGTGCTTTATGAGATATACAAATTTCAACATGATGGAAGGGTGTCACCTGTGGGATGACTCCTTGGGAGTGACTCGGACCTTGTTGGTGAATTCTGGCTGCGATAGGCACCCTGAGGGTTTTTAGCGACGTCGCTGGCGATCTACGAGCTGAGGATGTGAAAACAAGATTTCAAATTATACCGAGAATAAAAGGAATTATTTAAAAAAAAAATATTAAAAAAAATAGATGATAGGGAATATGGTACAATATAAAAATGGAAAATAATAGTTGTCGATTTCCAATTTGTGTACAATTGGAATTAAAATTGATTTATTGGATACTTATGAGGCTGGAAAGATGAAAAGGCTGGAAAGCTTCTCTTCACATTAGAATTATAAATGAATATTCGAGTAATGATAATACATAAAGAAAATCTGACAATCGCTTTTCTGAAACCTCCGGTTTATTTGTGTTTGGATGTCTGTTCCTCAGCTGCTCTTTTACATGAAATAAAAACGAATTGTAAAAAGCTTCCACCTGTACAAAACTCTATCGCTTCCAAAAGTACCTGCAAAAATAATATGATATACAAACCTTCAAAAAATCGCGAAAATTATATGCTGTAGTTTGCATCGTTGGAATGCAACGAAGTTTTTTCCCCTTTTTTCATCAGTTTTTATCCGTAGCAAAAATCATTCTCGACAGATTAGGTCTTCGATTAAGGTCTCTAACGAGGACCTTAAACGAAGTTCGCCTTACCGTTGTTCGGCCAAAAAAAATTGGCAACGAGAGAGGAATAATTTTTGTTGCTTTCCAACGATGCAAACTTTGATACCACAAAAGAATGCGCAAAACAGCGACATCGTTTAGAAAACGTGAAACAGCTGGTGCAATTCTCCGACGATTTTTTAAATCAGTGTCGAACACATATTTTCGATCAACTCAAAGGTATAATTTTACATTAAACGAAAGAATGCAATGACACATGAACATAGCCCATGTCGGAACGTTTCGACATCAAGTTTCTGATCTTTCGCAATCGCTTTATATGAATTTAAGGGTTTTGCGCGTCCTTTGATAAACTCAATAATCACGTCTATAAAACTTCAATTAAATTAATTTTTTTTCATACGCTTTCCTATACAACATCTAGGAAATGCACCGTTAAATCTCTTCCTCCCGGAGGAGCAATTTTACAATGAAAAAAACTCGTTTTTCACTCTCCTCGCACATCACGAGGTAAGGAAACTAAGTTTTTGAAGCTTAAGGCGGAACACCACTGTTACGGATACAAATTATCGTTTTTTTTTTGTATTTTCTCATAGTATATATATTAATGAATATATGAAAAAAACTCAAGTTGAAATATTGAAAAATTGACTCAGTTACAGACGATATAGTGAGAGAAGGTAGTGTGCTATTTACGTAACCCTATACAAAAAATTTCAATTGCGTTTTTCTCGACGTGGCTGGAATCTTAACGCTAGCTACTATTGTCCGAACTTCAATTTTAAAAAATCCAATATTCCCGTTATTGCATTGGCTATCGTTGTACGTAGTCATTTTTTAATTGATTTTTTTACGACCCCGAACACAAGTAAAAATTTTGCCAAAATTACACTATCTTTTTTTTTAATCGTAAAAAATACACTATTTTTTTTTTAATTTCGCCAAAATTACACTTTTTTTCAACACCCGCCATTTTGTGATTTTTTTCCATTTATAAGGATTAAAAAATGTCTTATTTTTATTTTTTAGACCGACCATTGTGAAGTCGATTCCGCTGTTGGACCACATTTTCCTTAGAGTGGCCCTATTAAATACTTTTAAATACTCTATCAACAGCTTCTATTGATACCAATAAATTAAAAACGACTAAATTTCGAACATATAACAATATTACCCCAATAACGCTGTCGATTATTTTATCTATAAAAATTTACACGAAATAAGTTTAATGTATGCCTCATAACATATCGATTTCCAACTCGCAAATGAATAATCCACTAGACGAATGAAAATGGAAAAAAATTTCCTTTTTTGGCCCGAAACTTACAATTCGCACCAAAATGACTCAAGCTTTTCGTTTCTCCGTAATCATTAAGGGGTTACCCCCACTTGCGATTTTGAAAAAATCGATTTTCTTATTGCATTTTTTTGAAGTATAAGTATCTGAGAATATGTCCTGAAAATTTCAAGTCGATCCGAACAAAATTGACTGAGATATGAGCGTTGAAAGAGAAGAATCCGTGAATTGAAGAACTGAAATTGAAACTTTAAACGCGTTTTTCTCAAAATGGCATTTCTGAAGTCGGTGACCAAGATTACTCGAACACTAATGAACCGATCTTCTTGAAATTTTGCAGGCTTATTTAATACATAAAAATGTAGTCTTTAATCGTTCGATTTTTTTTTTCGAAAAAAAATGGCCGTCTTATAGCCAAAAAACGGCCGTTTTTTTTCGTTAAAATCGAACCATTAAATTTGACTGTCCGCCATTTTGTGAAAAATGAATATTTTTTTGAATCCTTCGATTAAAGACTAGTTTATACTTATATTTGACTAAATCCATCCGCATTTTTTTGTTCAGATGATCCACTTCGCCGCAATGTTGGTCACCGCAAACCGTGTATATAAAAACATTATTTCATTGACGGCCATTTGCCACTAAACAATGTAATATTTTTCATTTAAAAAATTACTGAAAGTTCTTCAAGATGTGTTCTTTAAGATGGTATATTGATCGATTGAAAAAGTTTTGTAGTTTTCTTTAAAAAAATTCATGAAAAAGGCCTTTTTTTTTGCGCTACACGTGGGGGTAACGCCTTAATCGCGCTTCACGTGACGCTTTGGAAGAATATAACTAGGTGCACGTATACGTCAAACGTCTGATTGACGTAAGCGGGCGCGCAACCCTCGATCCTTCGCTCAATGTATTCCATCTTTCGTTTCTCATCCCGTGCGTCTCCCCTGCTCATGTGCATCCGTACGAGGTTGTTATATATTGGTGGATAAACTATGAATGTATATGTCTATATGTCTCCTCGTTGTAACTATAAACGCGGAGCTTCGAGCATAATAAAGCCGTGTCGTTAATGGTATCGCTAATAGAATCATGGTGTGTTTCGTACGTCGTCACCCGACCTAGATATATGGATATACATTCTCGATATGATTTCCTCTGCTCTCGCGTCTTTATGCTCGCCCTCCAGCTCCTCACCGGGGAGCTCTTTCATTTCCTACCCCTCGGCAGCTCATTTCCCTCCCTCGGAATTTCATCTCGTCTCGCGGAATTCTGCCGTGCTGCACTTCGTCGCACTATACCATTGCAATTTTTTTTTTTCGTTTTAAAACAATCCCGACCCATCAGCATTTTACGTATGGTGTAAAAAAATATAGTGGTAAGTGTTTGCATACTCCACTGATGCTGTGAATATTTACCGTGAGGCGGGGGGGGGGGGGGGGGGGTTGGTTAATTCGCGTTGCTTATATTTATATTGACTTACGGTGTTTGTATTTTGATTGAGCTTGCGAATAAATGTTGATGAACTGAGAAAACAATGACATGTAAGAGCGAAGAAACATTAACATGGAACATCCCTCGGGTGACACCCTTCGATTTTGTTGAAATTTGGATATGTTATAAAGCACCGAAAAGTAAGCGATACGTATTTTTTTTTATCGGCGAAAAAACGGTGAAGCCTATTGTTGTAATGTTTTGAAAAATTTGAAATTTATTTTTAATTTGGAAGGACATAAACCTTATGATAATATAAATATATATATTTTTATTCATTCATACATTTATATTTATTTTTTAATTGCTAAGAATAAAATCATTGCGATAAATAAAATCTAATTTTTTCAACCTGAAATTTCGAAACATTTCTCAGGCAGATTTAACACGATATCACTGAAAGCGTTTTTTCGAATTCTTATCAAAGATCTACGACCTAAACTTATATTACCAAAATAAAGAATCTCGTTCAGTAGCAGAAATCAATAGATGAAATGATAAAAGAAAGAATTGTAAAGAAATTTTCGTTGGAAAAAATTCCGTGCTACGGTTCTGTGGGAACGCCGAGAACTTGACTCCTTGGCCCGGTTGTATTCCAAATTTACACTTGAAATTATCACCACTACGTGCGTCCGTCGCGGTGTCTCAATCGCGCCCGGCTACTGCAAAAAAGCGCGTAGGCCGAACGTCGCACTCAGCGGTAATTGCTCTTCGTGACTCAACCGAAGCCCGTGGCATGACATAATACGTGCCTGTACGTCTTGCATGAAAAATCAGAAACAATGTAACGAGGGTCGAGATGCATATTCATATTCGAGATTCAAATTCGTAACGAGAGTGCAGAGCTAAATGATTCTGCATAAACGTTCTCCGTGAACGGCATATGCCAAACAAAAGTAATCAGGTAGTCATAGATAGGTCGCCAAGAATTTCGACGATACAAGAATCGATGCTAGTCGATCAAACGAGGACTGCTGTTTCTCATTACGAGACCGTACGACCTTAGAACAGAAAATGAATAATTTTAACAACTTATAATAGAATTATAACATTTTCTGGATTTTTGCAATTTGCTTCATGTTTTCGATTCCTAGATTTTTCGGCTTTTTTTTGTCTTCGAATGAATTTAGTTATGAATCTATTACATCCTTATGGGAAACTTAAGTAAACACCGTGTAACAAAAAATGAATAATTTTATCAATTTATAATAGAATTATAAAATTTTCTGCATTTTTACAATACTCACGCCTCATATTTTCGGTTCCTAGATTTTCCGGGGATTATTTCCGATAGAAAGGATTGAGTTATCGTTATAAATCGAACACATCCTGTTGGGATCCTTACTTAACGCCTTACCCCCACTTGTAGCGCAAAAAAGGCCTTTTTCATGAATTTTTTTAAAGAAAACTACAAAACTTTTTAATCGATCAATATACCATCTTAAAGAACACATCTTGAAGAACTTTCAGTAATTTTTTTATTGAAAAATATTACATTGTTTAGTGGCAAATGGCCGTCAATGAAATAATGTTTTTATATACACGGTTTGCGGTGACCAACATAGCGGCGAAGTGGATCATCTGAAAAAAAAATGCGGATGGATTTAGTCAAATATAAGTATAAACTAGTCTTTAATCGAAGGATTTTAAAAAATATTCATTTTTCACAAAATGGCGGACAGTCAAAGTTAATGGTTCGATTTTAACGAAAAAAACGACCGTTTTTTGGCTATAAAACGGCCATTTTTTTTTCGAAAAAAAAAATCGAACGATTAAAGACTGCATTTTTATGTATTAAATAAGCCTGCAAAATTTCAAGAAGATCGGTTCATTAGTGTTCGAGTAATCTTAGTCACTGACTTCAGAAATGCCATTTTGAGAAAAACGCGTTTAAAGTTTCAATTTCAGTTCTTCAATTCACGGATTCTTCTCTTTCAACGCTCATATCTCAGTCAATTTTGTTCGGATCGACTTGACATTTTCAGGACATATTCTCAGATACTTATACTTCAAAAAAATGCAATAAAAAAATCGATTTTTTCAAAATCGCAAGTGGGGGTAACCCCTTAAAGCACTGCATTACAAGAAAGTTTCAATTTCCGGTTGAAAATGGCCAGAACGACGAAATAGCGCATCCACAGACTTAGCAACATATCGCGAGTGACAGCTGACGCGTTGGGCGAACATAACCCAGCTTTGTTTTGAAATTAATCTGAATAGAAACCGCCACAAAATATGCAAACAACAATTTATGACGTTTCATCATTTATCACCTATCAATAATATGTATAATTATATTCTGCCTATCGTATAAATTCCGTTGAGGTAATTCGTTACGTTAATATTATTGCGAAGATTACTACCGAGTCGTTGACAATCTAAATTGTCAGTTTTTATTTCTTCACGTGCATTAAATTCATCATTTACCACAACATTCGGCACACTATAATCGATAATACGAATAATCAACATAGGTAAACATCAATCAGAGCAGCTGTGGGTAAAATAAGTTAAGACTCTTTTTGATGAGCCCTTGGAAGTGATCGTACCTCCTTAAAACCCTAAATTTGTTATCAAAGGCCGGGTTATGGAAGATTCGGAAAAAGCAATGTTTTCAAATCGCCTCAATAACTGCGGTTTGCATATTCTCACGATGTTGAAACGATAAAAATACTCCGCTTTCAAGAGCCTCCTAATTAAGGGTCGCACAGCTCGTTAGGTAAAGTGATTAGGCACGTTCCTATAATTGAGAACTACAATTATTCGGTATAATTAATTGGCGCTGCGATTAACGAGTCTATTTATCGTTGCATCAATTGGATGCAGTTAATTGAGTTAAGAATTCTTAGGTAGTACATTTGACGGGTACAATTATCATAAATCTTATTTCATGAATTGATTCACGAATTACGTCAATTTCCAGATGCAAGATTCACACAAATGGAGGGGGAAGGAGCTGACACAAACGGACGTGGACGAAGCTACGTTGGTTCCCTGCGGCTGCCTAGCCTCAAAAACGACGAGCAAAAGTCGTTTAAAACTCTCATGATCGAAAAATGTCCATATTTCCTTTGGCCACACAAAGAGCCGTGTATCCAAACGCCGCGACAATTTTTCTCGTGAGAATCTCACAATGACCGAGGGCCGCGAATGTCGCTCGTAGATCTTCCGGAGCCTCGCGGAAATTTACCATCACGGCGTTGGTTACACGTCCGGACGGTGTGCGGACCAACTCCTCTTCGCGCGTGCAAGGAGACCGTACAACGACGAGAGTGCGAGGCGAATAGGTGGGCACAAAGATCCGCCGTGGAAAGAGAGGCCAGGCTGAAGAAGACTTTTTATTTTACACTTTAACGACGCACCTTAAGCCGGCGATGTCGCGCGAAAGCAACTTCACGCAGCTTCGCGTTCCCCCGTGTCTTTCTGTGGCCAATACCAGGTCCCAACGTCAGAACGTCACGAATTCGGCGATTAAACTTATTCGATGCGCCCTTTTGACTCGAAACCAGCGGGGATATTTATATATTTACGTCCGTCGAGGAGCAACATACAAAAGGGCGTAACTCGGACACGTTAGCCCGCAAACTCACGGGAATTCAAACCTTTTTTTTTTGCCCGGCAGACATTGACGTAGTGTTACCAAGATGGTTTTACGTCACACCATATACAAAAGTCAGACTTTGTCATTGAGCCTCGTCGGAGAGGAATGAGAGAACCAACGCGTTCGTCGTGTTCCCGACCATGCTGGGATTTCGCCTCATCCCTTATTCATGAGCGTCGAAACACATCCTCTTTGCTCTCTGCTTTTTTTTTTGTTATTCCGACGAAGGCTTCTTCCCTTTTTCCCTCGTGGCGGCATTGGGGATTTAATATTCTTCGATTTGCCAAAAAATTGGTGGGAAAGGCCGAGATACTTTCGTACCCAATTGGACAAATTGGAATTTCTTGGTCCTGACAAGTTGTCGATATTGAAAAGTATCCGTACGTTTTGGGGGCGGAATTTTCGAGAAAATCGACGGAAAGGGTGGCATTTTTTTGTTACATTCCGGGCTGAATTAAATGTTGGTAACTGTGCAGAGAGCACGAATGATGTTCATTGATTGTAGGACTTTAGGCTTTCATTTGACATTTCATAGGAACGCCTTTTGTATATATGGACCTACGCTTTGGCACATCAGCTTTCTTCTCTTATCGTTTTTCTTATCTTTCTTTCTTTCTCTTATTCTTTTTTACTCACTGATAGAGATCCGATGGCGTCGCATTGGGTCTCTGTACTAAAACGTCACGCTCGTATATTGGATTCTCATCGGGATTCCCCATTGGAATGTGCACATCCAAGATAAACGAACAGAATCTTCTAAACTATTTGAATTCTTTCTTTCTCTTCTCTTTTTGAAGAATCTTTATGAATTTTCTAAACAAAATACATAGATATGCAAAACGAGTGGATCTTTAAAAAGTATTGATATTATCTTGAAAAAGTATAGATGGCTTGAAGCAGTATATCTTAAGGCCTTAGGCCACAGTAACGGGTATAAAAACATGTGCGGGTTTAACAATTTTTTTTTTCGTATGAAAAAGTGATTCACTCATAAAATTAATCACTATTTCATACGAAAAAAAATTGTTAAATTCGCACATGATTTTGTAGCCGTTACTACGGCCTAAGGCCTTAAGGGAGGACAGTACTGTGACGGGCAGACAAAGATCGTTTATTTTGATCTTTTTGTATGCTAGATTATTTATTCGGGATTTGGAAAAGAGGCATGTTGTTAAGGCGTTACCCCCACTTGTAGCGCAAAAAAAAGGCCTTTTTCATGAATTTTTTTAAAGAAAACTACAAAACTTTTTTAATCGATCAATATACCATCTTAAAGAACACATCTTGAAGAACTTTCAGTAATTTTTTTATTGAAAAATATTACATTGTTTAGTGGCAAATGGCCGTCAATGAAATAATGTTTTTATATACACGGTTTGCGGTGACCAACATTGCGGCGAAGTGGATCATCTGAAAAAAAAATGCGGATGGATTTAGTCAAATATAAGTATAAACTAGTCTTTAATCGAAGGATTTTAAAAAATATTCATTTTTCACAAAATGGCGGACAGTCAAAGTTAATGGTTCGATTTTAACGAAAAAAACGGTCGTTTTTTGGCTATAAAACGGCCATCTTTTTTCGAAAAAAAAAATCGAACGATTAAAGACTACATTTGTATGTATTAAATAAGCCTGCAAAATTTCAAGAAGATCGGTTCATTAGTGTTCGAGTAATCTTGGTCACCGACTTCAGAAATGCCATTTTGAGAAAAACGCGTTTAAAGTTTCAATTTCAGTTCTTCAATTCACGGATTCTTCTCTTTCAACGCTCATATCTCAGTCAATTTTGTTCGGATCGACTTGACATTTTCAGGACATATTCTCAGATACTTATACTTCAAAAAAATGCAATAAGTAAAATCGATTTTTTCAAAATCGCAAGTGGGGGTAACTCCTTAAGCATGCAATGAACTACGGGCGTCGCCAAGAGTGGGGGGTCAGGGCGGGTCAGTAGTCTACCCCTAGAGATTCGAAAAAATGTACATATATTATATAAGGGTCTAAAATGTTTACAATTTATATTTCCCCTATCCTCTCGCTCCCATCTTGCCCAGCCCATTAGCCGGTGCCGTTCTTGCATTGAACTTACTTCGTGTAAATTGTGATTAAAAAAAAATAATAGTTAATAACGTTATTGAGCCTCTGTATAAAAAATGTGGTCCAACGGCCGGATCGATAACTTGACAGAGGTTGGTCTGAAAAATAAAAATAAAAAAAGTTTTATAATCTGTATAATTTTAGTTCTCGCTGAACGTAGTCGTTTTCCAAAAAAAAAAATCACCAAATAACAGGTGTTAAAAAAAATGTGATTTTGGCGAAACGTTTACTTTTATTCGGGGGTCCAAAAAACGAAATTAAAAAGGGGACAGCCACGTACAACGATAGCTAGTGCAATTACGAAAATGTTGGTTAAAAAAAAATTGAAAATCGGGTAATTATAGCTAGAGATATGATTGCACCTACGTCGCGCAAAGTTTCGAGGAAAAAGCGATTAAAAGTTTTAGTATACGTAAATCATTGCGCGACCCGCTTTCACGAAATCCCCTCTAACTCGGTCAACTTCCAATATTTTAACTTCAAATTTTTTCGAATTTTCTTCACCCCTCACAGTGATATCCCGCTTTGAAAATCGACGTGAATCACATTGCCGAAAATCCTTATCGTTTGTTATTCATTTTCCTGCACTTTTAAATATCACGACACACATACGCGCTCCCGAAGCGTGCAGCCTATGTTTCAACACGTCGAGTTTTTTATCCTGACTTCCCACGCACGGTCGATTCGAAAGTGGTAAGAATTCCCAAACGGCTCTCATCAGGGAACAGTGTACAATCCAATTGGATCCCAACGGGCACTCCCCGTGTGCGATGTCCCCCACAAATTCCTCCATAAATGTGGCTGCATCTCGGTATCCCCAACAGCTTCCCCCACGGGGTCACCAATCGACATTTTATTTCCGAAATCCAACAAATTCCGGTTGAGAATTTCGAATAAAAAAATCTCAACCTACGTCGATCGGGCATAGCGCAGAATCCGCTGGGATTCCAATGTGGTCTTCCTACGTGCAGCATCCCAATCAGATCCCAATTGCGATGTGGAACGCTCATCCACCATTGTCGATCCTCTCCTTTTTTCGTTCTCCTTTTTCCATGGCATGCTTTCTTCATTTTGCTTCTTCGAGGTTCAGCGACGTCTCGTCGTGTTTTTTTTCTCCTCGCGGTCGTTTTCTTCCACGGACAGGGTTGTCAGCCGGGCTGATGTTCCTTGTGCGAGGGGAGGACCACGTTCACTCCGGTCATGAATTAGGTGTTTCAAGCTGAAGTGCTGCGATTATAATATACGTCTGCATATATATATATATATATATATATATATATATATATATATATATATATATACACACATTTATATCGCCGTATTTCTCGCGCATCGAACTGAAGTCGTCCACGAGGATTGGGGAGGAGTCGTGGCACGAAAGAGGATAAGGGACGAGTTTGTTCGGAGGAGAGAAAAGCTGAGAGGCTGATACCAGGAGATTGTATAGCGCGATGATCCCACCTTAGCGAACGAACGACGAGCGTGTCCGGCGCTAAAACGAAAAATGTCGGTGAGGGGGGTAGGGGGTGGGGGGGGGGGGGTGGGGGGGTTGAGTGAGAAACGATGATCGTTACGCGAAGAATTATTGCCGCGACGAGCTGACGCCCGAGGTGTCTTTTTGCTGGCGAGGCTTGGCTGCAGGTGATAAAGCCAAAAGGAGAGAGTATAATCGCGATGCGTTGGGAAATGAGAGACGATTTTGAAAAATTGCTCTCCCCTTGAGAAAGACTCGCCGAGTGCTCGCCAAGTGGTGAAAAAAAAAGGGTGCGATAAGTGTTCTTGCGTTTTTTTTTCGCACCTTCTCAAGAAACGATATTTCTCGCTGACCCTTCGCTCGTGGTCCGAATGGAATTTCCAGGGCTGGTTTCGATCCTGTGGGGGAACGAGGAGCGAGGGCATTGTTATTGCTTTTAAGGATGTTGAGTCCCAAATCGCAAATGATGATAAAATTCGGAAAATTTGGTATGTTTTTGTATGACGTATTTCAGAGATCGTGTAAAAATTTCACGACAATTAGGAAGCTCGTTATTGAACAATTAACATTCACAAATTAAATGTTGTTTTATGGAAACTGATGTAACTTTGCAATAAGTTTTTTTTTTGACCTCTCAATTTTATAATATCTACAATATACTGAAAGCAACGGAAACAAAACGGAGTTTATTGATAATTTTTTTTTTATTTGTTTTAAAAATTGTTCTTAACAAAATGTTAATTTTTTAATAACGAGCTTCCTAATCGTCGTGAAATTTTAACACGACCTCTGAAATACTTCATACAAAAACATACCAAATTTTCAGAATTTTATCATCATTCGCGATTTGGGACTCAACATCCTTAATACGGTATCATTATCGTTGTTACACGAGTTAAGAAATTTTAAGAAGTTACGTGCTATCCCGATGAATATGAGTCCACGCGATGGCGGAATTAGCAGCTGCCAACATTTTTTTTTCACGCTTCGGGTAACTTTCCATTTTGAAGGGCCCATTTTAGGGACTCCTTCGGGCATGCAATCGCTCAGCACGAGGAGAAATAAAAACTCGGCCGTCCTACATATTTTTCCCGGCAAGGAGAGAAAAAAGAGGGGGTTCTTTGTGAGAAAAAGGAGCTACCTTTTTTTCAGTCTCGTGCGCCCTGAGAGCTCTGAAACTCCGCCCTTACGCGCCCTTCTTCACGAGATCGCTTCCAGTAATGGAACACAAATTTGTAGACCCTTTCATCTTCTCGTTCTATTCGCGTTCGATATTGTTCCCCTTGATATTTCTATCGCACGGACCTTTCAACGCGAGCGCAACTACGATCGATCCACGAGCGAGAGGGCACGGAAAATAATGGCCCCTTTTTCATTACGCGTGCACATGCGTACGCGTGTGACGATAAAATACAGCGCGGATATAAAATTGCTCGGTATTTTCATTGCGAGATTTTCCAGGCGTAATGGAGCTCCTCGTTGGACGAAAGATTTGCCTTTTTGGAATGTCGTGTCAGGGCAAAATAAATGAATTAACAATTAATCATTACAGTAACCGCTGTAATTGATAATTGAATTACTCTGCGACAGATCACTTGAGTAATTAGTTACTATAAGTACCTAGTGTAATTAATTATTACGTAATTGAATTGAAAGTTCATCCAATTACAAGATAATCGATTATATATTAATTCGAATACTCGGTAAGGCGTTACCCCCACTTGTAGCGCAAAAAAAGGCCTTTTTCATGATTTTTTTAAAAGAAAACTACAAAACTTTTTTAACCGATCAATATACCATCTTAAAGAACACATCTTGAAGAACTTTCAGTAATTTTTTTATTGAAAAATATTACATTGTTTAGTGGCAAATGGCCGTCAATGAAATAATGTTTTTATATACACGGTTTGCGGTGACCAACATTGCGGCGAAGTGGATCATCTGAAAAAAAAATGCGGATGGATTTAGTCAAATATAAGTATAAAATAGTCTTTAATCGAAGGATTTTAAAAAATATTCATTTTTCACAAAACGGCGGACAGTCAAAGTTAATGGTTCGATTTTAACGAAAAAAACGGCCGTTTTTTGGCTATAAAAGGACCATTTTTTTCGAAAAAAAAAAATCGAACGATTAAAGACTACATTTTTATGTATTAAATAAGCCTGCAAAATTTCAAGAAGATCGGTTCATTAGTGTTCGAGTAATCTTGGTCACCGACTTCAGAAATGCCATTTTGAGAAAAACGCGTTTAAAGTTTCAATTTCAGTTCTTCAATTCACGGATTCTTCTCTTTCAACGCTCATATCTCAGTCAATTTTGTTCGGATCGACTTGACATTTTCAGGACATATTCTCAGATACTTATACTTCAAAAAAATGCAATAAAAAAAATCGATTTTTTCAAAATCGTAAGCGGGGGTAACCCCTTAATTCGAACTTATCGAGCAGTCAATGGCTAAGTAATATATTGATTCTGCAGCTCAAACAAGACATCATTTCTCACATTTTTGGTTCAACTTTCGCGGATGAAATGAGATTTTCTTCTATATTATACCCTAACTAGTAACAACGTAATCAAATTACAAAGAATTCGAAGATATTCTAATAAAATTTCTTTGTACTTAAACACATTATAGCAAATTTCATGATATGTCCTGAATAATTACTATTACAATGTAATGAAATATAGTTCAATGAGAATACTTTATAATTTAATTACTTTGTAACCAGATTGATGGTTGAATTACATTGCAATTTAGTTATGCCCATCTCTGAGTGGAGTCAAGTGAGCCGCGGCGGGAATGTGCCATCTGTCATTTGTAGAGTGCCTGAAAAAAAAAGTATTTGCGCACATCGCTTTTTTGCACTACTCTTCGAAAGAAATGCGGCTTTTGCGGATTATTCAAGCAAAATGCTTATTTCAAATATCAATGCTGTACGTTCATTTATTAAGAAATAGAATACGTTGGTGAAAATTTCCACAAAAATGCACGAAAAGCAAAAGGAAGCCAATTTTCATTCACCTCTTACTTTATCATTTTTGGGAATGGCATAATACCCTTGCAATTTCAGAACGATAATAAAAATGTGTACCCATAATAATAATAAGTCGTAATAAGAATAATAGCAATAATTATAATAACTACGATTTTAGTCTTGAATATTGAGATGTAGAAAATTTATTGTTCAACATCGACTTGCTAATTAAAACAATTTGCAAAATTGTTTTTAAAAATCTTTCAAACAATTGACAATTGTTCAAAACGGTAAAGATATTTTAGCACCGACTTTATAACTACTGGCAAAAATATTGAACTGTTTCAAATGATCATATAATGGAATTGCGATAATCAGATGATATCAATAATAGGATTTTTTTTCTAATTTCAAATTATTGTTTTACCATAAATACTTTAAGTTGTGCCTTTTATTATCAAAAATAATATCGAATTATTTTTGTTGTCTGAAAAAAATTTGATAATGATTGATAATAGTTAACAGTTAGTAGTTAATAGTTAATAATAGTTAACAGTTAGTAGTTAATAGTTAATAATAGTTAACAGTTAGTAGTTAGTAGTTAACAGTTAGTAGTTAATAGTTAATAGTTAACAGTTAGTAGTTAATAGTTGACAGTTAGTAGTTAATAGTTAACAGTTAACAGTTAATAGTTAACAGGTAGTAGTTAATAGTTAACAGTTAACAGTTAATAGTTAATAGTTAATAGTTAATAGTTAATAGTTAATAGTTAATAGTTAATAGTTAATAGTTAATAGTTAATAGTTAATAGTCAATAGTCAACAGTTAATAGTTAATAGTTAATAGTTAATAGTCAATAGTCAATAGTCAATGGTTAATAGTTAATAGTTAATAGTTAATAGTTAATAGTTAACAGTTAACAGTTAGTAGTTAATAGTTGACAGTTAGTAGGTAGTAGTTAATAGTTAATAGTTAATAGTTAATAGTTAATAGTCAGTTAATAATAGTTAATAGATAATAGTTAATAATAGTTAATAGATAATAGTTAATAATAGTTAATAGATAATAGTTAATAATAGTTAATAGATAATAGTTAATAATAGTTAGATAATAGTTAATCATAGTTAAAATTTGATAATTGTGAATTCGTTTTTCCACTATCAAAAATCATTTTTAATTAATTAAGTATTATGCAACCGCCCTTTTCCGTTCTTTCTCCAATTTTCACAACGATTGTTATATAATTTCCGGTGCCTGTCGCACAATCCCCATATAATGACAGTAATGTAAATGATCAAGATGTTTTAGAGTCGATTTCGAAAATAGTAACAAAAAATGTATTACGTGACGCATCGAAATAAGATAATTAAATTGTAAAAGTGAAGTGCCTGGGAGATTTTCACCCCATGCGGAGGGTTGTCGTACGGAGCGGAGCTTTTGGCGGTACTCTTGGACTGAACCTCGAGATGTGCGCGGTTACGATCGTCGAGCTTTTTTTGGTAACGAAATTCCATCTCGTTCGCGATTCTCGCCCTATTCCTCTCCCACTTTATCCCAAACTTCTTCCATCCGTCCCTCTCTCTTTCTCTCTCTCTCTCTCTCTCTCTCTCTCTCCCTCCCCCTCTCTCTCGTTTGCTGGATTCTGAGTCTCGAAGCGCCCGCTCCCTTTCGCGCGAACGACTTGATAGGGTCGGAGTAGGAGGTTGGGGGGGGGGGGAGGGGAGGCGGGGTACGATAATTAAAGGGAGATAGTATTTCATCGCCGAGGCACGGCTTTCTCTCGCAGAGTAAGAATATATATGCCGCGTGTCCGGAGCTGAACGCACCGTCGGTTTATCGTTCTACCCGAGAAAGGGATGTTTTACGATGTTCTCGCGGTCCTAGCGTAACCCGGAGCTTCCACACCTTCGTTCCTTCCGACGTTCAGGCTCGTTCCTCCGACCCATAGGCAGGCAGACACATCGAAATCGCACGAAGGGCTTGAGGTATACGCGCCCTATGAAGGGCGTTTTAGCGAAGGGCTGTTTTCCACCGCTGCTTCTCCTACTTTGAGTTTTCTTCGCACCCAGGAAACACGCTGCGATCGAATTATGCAAATGTGCGAAAAAGCTCATCAAGTCGATTCTCTTCAAGCCTAATAACTATGCACTTAATCGCTGACGCGAGAACTTCGCTGCGAATATATCGTTCGAATTTTACAAGACTACTTAACCATTCAATTAGCGTGGTGGAAATCTTTATTGACCAAATAAATTGGGTTTTCACTTGCGGTCGGATTTCATGCCGGAAACACATTTTTTTAATGGGCGTCTTGGAAAAACGACTTCTTGTCTACAGGATATGGATAGAAAAAATAGTTAATAAAATAAAAGCATATAATACAAATAAGTGAAGATGATTAAGGTGGGGAACCACTGTAACGAGTAAAAGAATCGATTTTTTTTGCATTTTCTCGAAGTGTACATATTCAGGAATATGTGCGAAAAATGGCAAGTTGAGATATCGTAAATCGACCAAGCTACGGACGATTTGGTGAGAGCAGGTAGCGCTACGATTTACGCATACTGAAAATTCAATCGCGTTTTTCTCGAAACGTCTTTTCTCAACCTGGTCGGAATCATAAAGCTAGCTATTATCATCGGGTTTTCAATCTAAAAAAGTCAACATTTTCTTACATGCAGTATCCATCGTTGTACGTAGTCGTTTTTTGTTCTTCAGATTTAGAGTTTTTTAAGCCCCCGAATATATGTAAAAAATTTGCCAAAATTACACTTTTCTTTTTAACACTCGCTACTTGGGAAAATGTTCGAAAAACGCCTACCTACAACGAGAACTACATTTATATAGATTATAAAACCTTTTTACTTTTATTTTTCGGGCTAACCATTGCCAAGTTATCGATTCGGCCGCGGGACCACATTTTCTGCACAGACGCTCTATATCTTAAAAACGTAAGTGTTTTCATTTTGTCAACTTTAAAATACACACGAAATAAGTTCAATATATGCTTCATAACATACATTTTTTCCAAATCCCAAGTAAATAATCTAGCAGACTAGTAGACAAAAAAATCGGAAAATCGATGGTTTTTCGGCCCGTCACAGCCCTCTTTTAACCGTTCGTTGACACACTTATATTTGGCCCCGATTTGGCCACACTGGGTTAAGTGACCCGCCTGGTACTTGTCCCACCTGCCATCAACGACCCTTCGGTCGATGCTTATTGAACAAAATCTGGGATACACCTTTAACATTTTTTAATATGTATGATTGAAACTCGAAAAGTATAAAATTGAAATGGTGTAAAAAAATATTGAAAACTTTCAATTTTGGGAAAGTGAGCATTTTATTCCAAATTCTCTGGGATCAATTGTTACGATATTCTTACAAATTTTTCGTCAACGAACGCGAGCCCATTGGTACGCGAGGTGTCCCCTTCGTATAAGCAAGCGCGCGCGCGCGCGAGAGAGAGTGAGAAAGAGAGAGAGAGAGAGAGAGAGAGAGAGAGAGAGAGAGAGAGAGAGAGAGAGAGAGAGAGAGAGAGAGAGAGAGAGAGAGAGAGAGAGAGAGAGAGAGAGAGAGAGAGAGAGTTAGAGTTAGAGTTAGAGTTAGAGTTAGAGTTAGAGTTAGAGTTAGAGTTAGAGTTAGAGTTAGAGTTAGAGTTAGAGTTAGAGTTAGAGTTAGAGTTAGAGTTAGAGTTAGAGTTAGCGTTAGCGTTAGAGTTAGAGTTAGAGTTAGAGTTAGAGTTAGAGTTAGAGTTAGAGTTAGAGTTAGAGTTAGAGTTAGAGTTAGAGTTAGAGTTAGAGTTAGAGTTAGAGTTAGAGTTAGAGTTAGAGTTAGAGTTAGAGTTAGAGTTAGAGTTAGAGTTAGAGTTAGAGTTAGAGTTAGAGTTAGAGTTAGAGTTAGAGTTAGAGTTAGAGTTAGAGTTAGAGTTAGAGTTAGAGTTAGAGTTAGAGTTAGAGTTAGAGTTAGAGTTAGAGTTAGAGTTAGAGTTAGAGTTAGAGTTAGAGTTAGAGTTAGAGTTAGAGTTAGAGTTAGAGTTAGAGTTAGAGTTAGAGTTAGAGTTAGAGTTAGAGTTAGAGTTAGAGTTAGAGTTAGAGTTAGAGAGAGAGAGAGAGAGAGAGCTACCCACGAACACCTAGAGCGTCAGGATTGGCAGCGAGGCGGTCGCGAGACTCTGTAATTTGCGTTCGTAAAATTCTTCTACGAGAGGCCTTCGAACCGATTTCTTTCTTTCCCACTCGTATCTTCCCCTTCGTATTTTTCCCCACTCTTGCCAAGTAAGCAAAGAAACAAAATAAAAATAAAAATACAGAAATCCAAGAGGCTGAGAGAGAGGCTTGGTCCACACAGCCAGGTCAGTGGTTGGTTCGTCTTTTGCCGCAAGTTAAACTCTGGCTGTTCGCACCGGCGGAGCGAATTTTTTATACACCTATATATATAGCTATGGCTACGGGAAAATTGCGAGTTTTACTTCGCTCATGCATCGGCAAATGAAGCGCTGTTTTGTAAGGATATAGATGCGGAGAAAAGGAGGCCCTCTCGCGGCGTTACTGTGGACGGAGCGAATCTCGTACATAGTCGATGCCGCCAGGTAACTCGCAATTCCCGATCGTCAAAACGGAAAACGGGTGTGCAGAGACTGGTGGCTTTTTATGAGCAAACGAGAAGCATCCGAGAGCTCGACTATCATCATTATATCGTACATCTGTCCATATTCACAAATATATTTATGGGGTAGTCCAGCTCAACTCAGACGACTATTTACCTCGCCATCGTTCATCATTGATTTTCATATTGGAAAACCTCAATCCTGCTGTCAAAAAACAATTTATTTTTGCAATTTTTTTCCTTCACCCCTTGCTCTTCTGCGGTTGCGAATATGAGAGAAGTCCATTCGGCCCTTTTTTTGTTATGAAAAAATGTCGATACGTTTTAGATCTGCTTTGTGCGGTTTTCACCGAAGCTCAACTTGCGCTTCCGATATTAACTGATTTTTTTGGGTAAAATTTCGATTCAGGGAATGATTATTAGGAAGCTTAGAATTTTTTTGTGAAATTTCGATTTTGGGCATGATTATTAGGAAGTTAAGAATTTTTTTTGTCAAATTTCGATTTTGGGGATGATTATTTGACAATTCGGAAGTCAAAGAGTACTTTTTTGGTACTACAGGGGGAAAAAACTTCAGAAGTATGGTTTGAGGTGAAATTCAATTCGGGTAGGGGTATACCATTCTGAATTCTTCTTTAACCATCCCAAATCCTATTTTTACTATGTTATGTATCCTGTGTTATATATCCTGTGTACTCAGTTCTCCCCCTGTCTCTTCTCCTCTTTTTTTCACTGTGCTAGTAATTTGAATTTACCTGAACAGAAAAAGCTTCGATTCGCTTCTCGAACTGATCCCATTCCTCTCCGGGTATTATAAATGTTACGTACATTCTTTCTATTTTGGGAGCTATTTTTTTTGTAATTTTTGCAGTTTTATTACCTGAAATACCGAAAAAGTAGTCTTCTTACTTCCAAACTGTCCAATAATCATCCTCACAATCGAAATTTCACCAAAAATAATAAATATCGGGAGCGCGAGTTGAGCTTCGATGAAAAATTGACAAAACAGGTCTGCAACGTATCCAAATATTTTCAGAGTAGAAAAAAACCAACCGAAAGGACTTTTCGATTTTTTGCAGCCGCAAAAGGGCAAGGCGTGGATGCGAATATTGAAAAAATAGGTGTTTTTTTACACCAGAATTGAGGTTTTCCACTATGGGAATTTACAACCAACGATAGCGAGGAAAATAGTTGTCTGAATTGAGCTGGAGCACCCCATATATGTATTTATGTCCGTACGTATGTATATGTACCCACTTGAAATATCTGCCAGAGTTCGAGTCAAGAATTGTGCGTGTCCATATTCGGATCTTGAGGATGAGCTGCTCGAGAACTAAAGTATTGCAGAGCCTGAGAGAAGAGAAGATGTACTGAAATTAGCGACATTCTATGGTCGTGGTCGATTCTCGAAGCGTCAGAACGATGCTGCCGAAATTTCAGTTGTTCGAGAGCAACGTATTTTTTTTCTCGCGTTTTTATTCCTCCATTTTAACGTGTTCGAATGTTTCCATTGCAAATCTCGAACTCAACTTTTTTTTCATTATATAGAATGCTTTTTATTGTATAGAAACAAATATTAAAGATGTTTGAGTGATAAGTCCGAGTTGGCCAAAAGAGTTCGAGCAAATATTAATTTCATCGCATTCAAAGTGTGCAAACTTTAATATCCCTACACTCGAAAAGACATCGCGAAATTGTCGAGTATAAAGCGTGTTTCAAAATGACCTGACATTTTAAATTACGCGCTATTTTTTTGTGGCGATGACAGAGTACTAATTTTTGGCAACTGGCATTGTGAAGTATTTGTTTAGACATGGAAGTTTAATCATGAAGGAAGTTTAGTCAGAAGATCGAACGTTTGCAAACCGTCACGAGGTGTCCGTTTATTGGATATTGTGTTCCACACATAACCTCCATGTTTGCACCTTATATTAAAATAAAAATATTCGTACTTTTCAAATGAATAATACGTTTTATTAATAAATAAAAACGTCAGGTCATTTTGAGGTCAGGTCGCACCCGATATTATTCATTTTGGGAGCGCAAATAGGGTATGCAGGAGCTCTCTTGATTCAGCTTGGACTGCTCAGGTAACGGTGCATTTGCGTTTGCATAGAGTTGTACGTGTAATCTCGAAGCGCACGCGAGGATTGGGCGCTGCAGGGCTGATCGTATAATATTATATGTGTGTGTATAAATATACGAATATATCCGTATAGATGTATATGCGTGTGCTTGTATAGCGTCGTTGGTCCATCCAACTATTCGTCGTTTTACGATGCAGCATAAAATCGTAAACACGTACCATAAACGGGGAATGAACGTTACCGAATATCTGTCAATCGAATAGCTGTGCGTTGCGTTTTCTATATATATATATATATACACATACATATATATCGAAAGATCGAAATCATTTGCAGTACGGCTTCTCCACATCTCAATATATATATATATTAGGACTTGGAATTACTTCGCAGCATTTTTTAATGAAAAAAAAGAATTATTTTAAATGAAGATAAAAAAATACATTAATGAAGGTATTGCCCATCGCTTTCTACTACTTTGGTTCCAATTCATACAGGACCCAATGTCCTTCCTTCTGGATTATGCCCAAAGTTTTGAGACGTTTTCCTACTGTTGATAAGTCAACTCCCAATGATGTAGACACTTCTTGAAGTGGTTGAGATGTCTTCATTGAGCAACGCCTCCAACTTATTATCTCCAAATTTTTTCAGCTGGCCAGGTCGCACCTTGTCATCTGAGTCGAAATCAATGCAACGATTTTTTACTCCGTTTATCATATCTTTATTTTTATCATTATCCAAAGTCTTTTCTGCAAATTGAGGTCATCAATCTTTAAAAAAAGTACGTAAAAAAGTACGAACGATTTTCACAGCGTGGTCGGCGAAAGGAATTGAGCAATTGAAATGAGTACATTTTCATCGCATTTCAACGATGCCAACTTCAACGTCATATGTTTCTGACGTTTTTATACTTTGTCACAGTTGTGCGCTATGACGTTGAGGTTTGCATCGTTGGAATGCAACGATTTCCTCCGTTTCTTGTCTTATTCATTTTTAGCTTAAAAAATTTTTATTTATTTTTTTTTATTTAAACATTTTTTTTACATTTTATTTTTTATTTTAAAAAATTGAACATTTAAAAAGAATTCATTTTCGTTGCATTCCAACGATGCAAGCTCCAACTTAGATCAGCCAGTTCATTTTCCTATTCTTTACTCCAATGTGAAAATAAATAGCATCCATACGTCGGAAGTCTGATGCACTGACATGACGTAAAATGTTAAGGGAGGCCGAAAAAAGGTCGTCTTTTCTGATTTTTTTCGTCTTCTAGATTATCTGCTTTGGACTTCGAAAAAAAAGTATGTTATTAAGCATACATTGAAGTTGTTTGGTGTGAATTTTTATTTAAAAAAACTAAAAACTGACAACCTCATTGAGGTGCAATAGGGCCTCAGAATAGAAAATGTGGTCCAACGCTCGGATCGATAGCTTGCCAATGGTTGGTCTGAAAAACAAACATAAAAAGTTGTATATTCTATATAAATATAATATAAATATAATACCTATATAAAACTATATAAATAATGCCCTTTCCACGTAGCCCTTTTGCGAAAAGAAACATTTCAAAAAAACGTGGGTGTTAAAGCGTTACCCCCACTTGTAGCGCATAAAAAAGGCCTTTTTCATGAATTTTTTTAAAGAAAACTACAAAACTTTTTTAATCGATCAATATTCCATCTTAAAGAACACATCTTGAAGAACTTTCAGTAATTTTTTTATTGAAAAATATTACATTGTTTAGTGGCAAATGGCCGTCAATGAAATAATGTTTTTATATACACGGTTTGCGGTGACCAACATTGCGGCGAAGTGGATCATCTGAAAAAAAAATGCGGATGGATTTAGTCAAATATAAGTATAAACTAGTCTTTAATCGAAGGATTTTGAAAAATATTCATTTTTCACAAAATGGCGGACAGTCAAAGTTAATGGTTCGATTTTAACGAAAAAAAACGGCCGTTTTTTGGCTATAAAACGGCCATTTTTTTCGAAAAAAAAAATCGAACGATTAAAGACTACATTTTTATGTATTAAATAAGCCTGAAAAATTTCAAGAAGATCGGTTCATTAGTGTTCGAGTAATCTTGGTCACCGACTTCAGAAATGCCATTTTGAGAAAAACGGGTTTAAAGTTTCAATTTCAGTTCTTCAATTCACGGATTCTTCTCTTTCAACGCTCATATCTCAGTCAATTTTGTTCGGATCGACTTGCAATTTTCAGGACATATTCTCAGATACTTATACTTCAAAAAAATGTAATAAAAAGAATCGATTTTTTCAAAATCGCAATTGGGGGTAACCCCTTAAGTAAAAAGTGTAATTTTGGCATCATTTTTATTTATATTCGGTGGTTTACAAAATATTAAATTTCCAAACAAACAAAACGGCTACGTACAACGATAGCTACTGCAACAGGGGAAATTTTACTTTTTCGAAATTGAAAATCCAACAACTATAGCTAGAGTTATAATTCCGGCCAGGTCGAGAAAAGTTTCAAGAAAAACGCGATTGACAGTTCTAGTATACCTAAGTCATTGCGCTATATGCCCTCACTAAATTGTCTATAATTTGGTGAATTTTCAACAATTTAGCTTGGAACGTTTTTTCACAAATTTTTCAATGTGTATACTTTGAGTAAATGAACAAAAATCGTTTTTTACCCGTCACCATGGTGTCCCTCAACGAGAGCATTGGTCTCAAAAGACTCTGATTTATTTGCACAAAATAAATAATGCAGGAGAGAAATAAATGACGATTGCTAGAAACGTGTCTCAATCGCCAGGTCGTGATGACGTGCCGCGGAAACGAACCGAGCTTCACCGTCGAAGGAATCACGAGCGTGCGAACAAAACGATATCCGCAACACGCTCCAAAAATAAACGACGAAAAAAAAGGAAGATAAAAAAATGACAAGTTTTTGGCCTCTGGACGTGAAGTCTCGTTCTTTGGCACGAAATTTACCGCGAGACGTTTCCTGAACCGTGCTGAGAACACAAACACACACACACACATACATACATATATATATATATATGTATATTATTTTTTTGAGGATCCAGTCTCTGCAAACGAGCACACACGTTTCTTTAGAACTTTTCCTCATTGACCTTTACGCATTCCTTTTTTTTCTTCTACAAGTTTTATCCTCGTACAGATAAATCGATCGAGGAGACGACGAGAAAAAAAACCTTTACGACGTTTTTGCCTCGACGAACGTAAACCGTGCGGATTCGCGATCCCCGGAATAAAAAATCGACGATACTCCGTGGGATTTCTTTTTTAACTGCACCGAAAACGTGTTAAAAATCCACGTAGGTGGATTTTACGTCCGCGTGGAACACGCGCCCGGATCGGATAACCGCATGCGTCGCACTACTTGTATCAACTTATAGAGCCGAAACGAAAAAGCTCTTTATAGCTTGTACGCGAACGCCTCGAGGCTTCGGAAAACAAAAAAAGATCGCGGGGATGGAGAAACGTACAGAAAAGTCCTATTCCAGCGAACACACACACAAGAATAGGAGAAGGGTAAAAAAGATTGATCGTCGATTTGCAAATTGAATTTTCCACAGGTTGGGATTTTAAGCCCAATATTTCGTCAATGGTGTGCTTTTTTCGTAACAGCCGGACAGACTTGCAAGACATCGCAATATCTGTGCCTAGCTATGGCGAATGCAATTGAATATCCCTCCAATAAACATTCAACGTCGTTGAAAAAAAAAGGAACCAAAGCAGAGGTATCGGTTTTGTACGCCGCACGAATTTTTCGTAATATCTAACATTAACGAAAATCCGTTTGAAGGTAATTGCGAGCGGAGGAACAATAGGTTCGAGGTCGAACGTGTGTCCATTTCAGATACACAAAAATTATTTGTCTAGAGAGATATAGAATACTTGGGTCGTGTAATGTGGTTATTATTATATTTTATTACATTATAAAAAAATTATAAAACATTATATTGTATTTTATAATATTTTACAATATTCTGTTTGTTTTATCGTTAAAAAGATATATATATATATATATTTACACACAAAAAAAATAATATTCGATTCTATTATATTATAGTTCGTCTATAATAGAATTATACCATATTTTTGGCATGCAACATTTTGCCAAAATGTTGTATGCCAATGTTATGCCTAATTTTGGGAAACCAAAATTTCCGTAGGGTTTTAGGTAGTTTCGGTGGTACTAACGCGTTCACCAAGTGTAGAAGTATAAAACCGGGATTTCCCGATAGATGGTGCTGGCCATCAGTTTAAAAACCGCAAGACCGCTTCTGCAGCGCCATCGTCTCCCTCTAACAGCTGACGAAGATTTTCAACACACAACAAGCCAAGTTCTCTACACCGGTATATTTTTCTATAACCTTAAACTGTCGAGTTTTGTGCCAACGAACTACGATTTGCGGACAGCATTGGTTTTCTGTTATCATTTGAAAAAAACTGCTGCAGAATCGCATCGAATGCTTGTCGAAGCTTACGGTGAACATGCTTTTGGTAAAACGCAGTGTTTCGAGTGGTTCGAAAAATTCAAAAGTCGTGATTTCGACGTGAGAAACGAAGAGGGTGGGAAACCACCGAAAAACGTTCGCAGACAACGAATTGCAAGCCTTATCGGATGAAGATGATACTCAAAGTCAACAAGAACTCGCGGATCAATTGAATGTGACGCAGAAAGCCGTCTCCATTCGTTTTTATCATTTTCGAACAACAGACGTGTAATTTTGACCTATTATGTTAATGCCATTAAAAAAAAAATAGTATCAACATAAGAGGTACTTTTACATTTTTTTCCAACATTTTAATTATTCAAAACGTTCCATTTAGTTAGTTGCGCGAGTACGGATGATTGTATTGGTGTTTGTCGATCGAACACACATCAAGCTAAGACGCAAATAAGTTTTTACTTATCATCTATTGTCTGTTCGAAGATTATGAACGAGTCAGTACCTAATGTTGGGAAGTTTACCGAAAATCATACTTACCACGATAACCCGAAATCCCTAGACTTTGGACCAAGGTAACCTAGGTTAGATACGTTCCTGACAAGGTGACCTGTCGCCCCTTACAACTTTGCATCGACTTTCCCAACGCCCTGTAGATGGACAGATATATGGCCGTATTCATAGTCTCTCCTTATCTCAAGGATAAAGAACGCCTTGATGGAGGCTTCCTTGAATCTCAAAGGCGTCCTTGTTTCATAGTCGCAACTCGACTCTCCCTTCCAGAAGGAAGACATATTTAGGGATATGTGATTGCTTATGGTGGTAAAACCGCTGATAGAAGCGCCACTCGGCTATATTTGAAACTAACTCAAACCGCTTGGCTCTCGATTGTATAGCCTCGAGTGTATAACCTCAAAGTTCAGAATTAGGAATTGAGTTGCGACGAGTACAATTATGGATGAAGGAAAGAATGTTCATTATACAGAGCGCGAAAGGCTGTTATTAGCTCAGCTTTTTTTTTTAACTCCGTTCACTGCGATACGTTTCGAAACTTTTTACGTGCTCCACTTTTAACTGTTTTTGAGGTTAACCTGTAGACTGGTCTGCGATACAGGTAAAAACTGCATAGACGCCAAGCGCAAGCGCAAGCGTTAGTCATATGAAACGAAACAGCCAATCACAGCGCCGAAGGTTTCCTCAAGGAAGCTCGAGACCTGCCTTGAAATAAGGAGGCCAATAAGGCTCCTTGTTCTGTCAAGGAAGATCTATGAAACGCGAAATGAGGAACAAGGGAGCCTTGTTCCTCAAGGAAGGACTATGAATACGGCCCATAGTCCATGCTTTCTGCAGATATGGATTCCATAGACAGATAGATATACGTTAGGCTGTGCAACACAGGTTATGTTTGGCTGGAGGGAGTGGCCGGGACATATCTCCCGAGATCGTCACAGAGTTCGTTTGGCGCTGCACGGGGTTGCACCCCACGGCATCACCACCATTCCAAAAGCCTACCGCTCTCACGTGACACATGCATGCTCACACAGTGCAATCGTGGATGAGGGTACAGCAAGCCTCCGAAACTCTATGCCGTTGCATCGGAGTCCGAGCGTGTGCGTGCGCGGCTTTCCAAACGAGAGCAGAGATAAGGGCAATTTCCAAGGGCTGTAGCCTTCTCTCTTCGTCTTCATCCCCCGCGTTCACCCCCATACTGTTCGCCACTATAATTTCGCAGAGTGCTTCGCATACCACACACACCTACATCTATATATATATATATATATATATATATATATATATATATATATATATATATATATATATATATATATATATATATATATATATATATATTTTTACACACGTTTGCGAGTGAGGGGGTGTCACCCCCGGGGGTGAGTTCCGAGTGCGCCGCGAGTATCGCGCAAGAGAGGGAGGATTTTCGAGACCGAGGCGACGGCGCGCGACGTGAAAATCAAGTAAGAGAGATCGACGCCGACGCTGCGTGAAGCTCTCTCGTGCGCCATCGTGCACCGTCAGCAACCCCCGGGCTCCCAACAAGAACGCCCGAAACCCCCGCATACCGAAATTTTCACCCTCGAGTACGCGAAAATCGTATTTTTTTGTTGTTTAAATCCCGTTTCGTTTTTCTCGCGATTCGAACGATGATCGAGGACGCGTGAACTTTCTGATCGAGAAGTTTACAGGAGACTGTGCATCGTTGGCCTTCTCGGCCAACTTCGAGGCTGGCCGACGCTTTCACAAGCGTCGGAATGCGCCGATTCGCGATCCGCTCGGCGGGGCTTCGATGACTCGGAGAGAAGGGAAGTTCGACGTGGAATTCTTTTTTCTTCGATACCAGTGCCACTCGAAATTGGCCGCGGAGGACAATTATTTGGGAATTCGACGGGGACCGGAGAAAATTCTCGCGACCCAACCCCCCTTCGGAGGGTAAGTACCATCCTACCCAACTTGTGTGAACTCGACTTTTTCTGCGCTTCCGGTTTGCTCGCGCTCGACGGAAATTCCAATTATTTCCGCGTGAGAATCGCCCGGGCGAATTATTTTTCTTTGCCAACGCGCGACACGATAATCGCTGCTCGTGTGTGGGAGAAAAAAAAACGAATAAACGTTAAACAATGTACGCGCCGAGGCGCGGACGAGCGATTGGACGAACGTTTCGCACGCGCGTGCAAAGAACTCGCGGCTGATAACGGAAAGGCGACGGGAGATAAAAATTTATGTCCCGGAACATTGTACTATCGTTTTTGCGACTTTACGATATTCGGCCTCTGGCGATGATTTTTTTCGCGACCGAGAAACACCTCGAAGTGACCTTTTCGTGCCGGCTTGCACGCTCTTCGAGGCATTTTCCGTTCTGTGACGAATTTTTTGGACGCCTCGCGCGAGTCTCGCGCGCGACGGCACGAGTCGAACGGCACGGCGGATCGCTCGGAGCAACTTTATCGATACTTTGTCGAAACGAATCGAAACGGTACGGTGCCTCCTGCGATAAGCGGTTCATCGTGTTGCCTTCAATTATACTCCGTTCTATATCTCCACCGTTCGTCGTGGCCCGAAGAAAAATAATGCGCGGACAAAAAGGACAATTGGAAAAAAAAACCAATCGGGTGTGTCAATAATTGCCTAAATCGTGGCCGTTTAAAATTAAGGATGTCGAGAGTCCCTATGAAACGTGTTAATGTTAATTGTTCAATAAATAGCTTCTTAATCGTCATGAAATTTTTACACGAACTCCTGAATACTTCATGTAAAAACGTACAAAATTTTCAGAATTCTATCATCATTACTTCAACGTCCTTAAGGGTTGAAATAAAAAATTATGAGAAAATTCTGAAAATTTGGTATGTTTTTGTATGAAGTATTTAAGAGGTCGTGTTAAAATTTCACGACGATTAGGAAGCTCGTTATTAAAAAATTAACATTTTGTTAAGATTTTTTTAAGATTTATTTAAGATAATTTAAGATAATTTTTAAGATTTATTTAAGATAATTTTTAAAAGAAATAAAAAAAAATGTATCAATAAACTTCGTTTTGTTTCCGTTGCTTTCAGTATATTGTAGATATTAGAAAATTGAGAGGTCAAAAAAAAAACTTATTGCAAAGTCACATCAGTTTCCATAAGACAGCATTTAATTTGTGAATGTTAATTTTTCGATAACGAGCTTCCTAATTGTCGTGAAATTTTTACACGACCTCTGAAATACTTCATACAAAAACATACCAAATTTTCCGAATTTTATCATCATTTGCGATTTGGGACTCAACATCCTTAAAAAAATTAACGTTTCGTTAAGAACAATTTTTGAAAGAAATAAAAAAATTTATAAGTAAACTTCGTTTTGTTTCCGTTGCTTTCAGTGTATTGTAGATATTACAAAATTGAGAGGTAAAAAAAAACTTATTGCAAAGTTACATCAGTTTCCATAAGACAGCATTTAATTTGTGAATGTTAATTTTTCGATAACGAGCTTCCTAACTGTCGTGAAATTTTTACACGACCTCTGAAATACTTCATGCAAAAACGTACCAAATTTTCCGAATTTTATTATCACTTCCGATTGGGGACTCAATCATCCTTAACCCGCTCGGACGTACACCAAAGTTGACTCTATAACTTGCACTATATAATTGACCACCGGACAATTACCCTCTCGGCCATTATTAAGAGTGCAGTCGGATACTCGCGACATGCAATCGAAGTGGCTCTGAATTGAGACGTTCTTTTTTCTGAGAAATGTAGAGAAATATAAATAACACTGAAGAATTCTACTTCGAGTATTGATACTCGATAAGGTGGCCCAAAAAGTAACGCCTAACAGTAAAATCCAGATCGGACGTATCAATATCTATCCGGATCGACCCTGTCGATGTTACGCGATTTTTTTTACTTTTCGAGAGAAAAACGCATTGTTTTTTTTTCGAGTCTTCCTGAACCATAGGTTTTGTATCTTTATCTCTTGTGTGTATGTGCTTGCCTCTTATTGTCAGAAGTTTTTTTAAGCAATTCACAGTCGTTTAGACTAGTATTTGTTTTTATAATCTGAACTTCAATGACTGATCCTCTCAAACCTGTTTTTTTAACTTTTGATCAAAATCCAAGGCATTCACGTTAGTCGGTAGTTTGTCGTTTATATATCGCTCAATAGTGCACTTCCTAACGATACCACGAGTATAAAAAATCGCGGGGAAAGTACATACGCAAAGGAGAAATATTGAAAAAATGCTTTTTGCTCGAAAAGTAAAAAAGATCGTAGAACATACATGGGAGTTATTCGGATAGGTATTGATATGAGGCATCTCGATTTTCCTGCTTCAGGAAAATGAAGATGATGCATATATATATATATATATACATACATATATACCCTGTTCTCCGACAAATTTCGCTCAATGTGACTCTTTAAATCTATACAACGTTCAAAAAAATATAAACCAACATGGGGCGAAAGAATTATACTCCAAGTGTCAATACTGGACATTCGCAGATCAATGTTTAAAAGTTAAAAAGTGTCTAGAATTAATTCCACTTTCATATACACACATACATACTACATACATGCATACATACATGTACATAAACTCTCAACTTAAAAAAATGTCGTATTTATTGAAAATGTTTACGTTGTTACAACTTATATTTTATATTCTCATCACACTAGGCTTACGAAGCCAAATATTGAGTAGAAACATTATAGATTAAAATAAAAACATTACAGTATTATTTCGGCCTAGCAAAATATACATTTTTTTGCGTAAATTTCAAAAAGCTTTCATTTATATTAAAAGTATCCAGAATTAATTCTACTAGTGTATATACATATATAAACTGCGGTCGATGTTGGTTTACATTTTTTGGAGCGTTGGTTAAATATTGATTATATAGATAAATTGCAAACGTCGAGTTTGATACTTAAAGTAGAATCTTTTGCTCCATGCTGGTTTATATTTTTTGGAATGTGGTGTATATATATATATATATATATATATATAATACATATATGTATATATTTATGTATGAACTTATTGGCGATTAGCGAGTAGCTCCGTTGATGGCGTCGCGAGAGGCGTGCGTCGGTTATACACAACGTTCGCGTGCACGGCGTTGCGGATTGATAACTCTCGCAGGCTGCGGGTTTACGGGGAGGTTACACATTACGTCGGTAGCGCTAAAATGGCAATTCGGATGTCGATCGTTCATCGTTTCCCGTTATATAACGCATATACGTACGTATAGTGCGAATCGTGCGAAACTTCAATCAGAACAGCAGAAACCAATGGGCTTTGACGGCCGCGTTACGCCCTTTCGCCACTAATACTAATTTCGCAAGAATGTATATAGAGCAAAAAAGTAAAAGGGCGCGATCCCAATATTTGTCACACGTGAAATCGTGTACACTAGGCTCTTGTGTTACTCTGCGGACGATGCACCTTGCATCCAAGTCCGTATAGTGCACCACGTGTGCACGGATAGCCCCATAACCGCAGATTTAATTGGTCACTGGACATTCGCGGATTATATCACGCAATTCCATCCCGGCAATTTTACCGCGAGGGGCAACTCGCGAGGGGGTAAAATTTTTCCGCGTGGATCGTCCCTGTCTCTCTCCCTCGCTCTCTTCTCCAGCTGTCTCGGTCCGCAGTTAGCTGTTGAATTTTTCACGGCCACAGAAAGTATAATCTCCGTAGGTACATTGGCCGAGAGAAATGACGAGCAAGCTGCGAAAAGTGTATGTAAATTTTGCCCGCATTTGATCAGTTATGGGAATTCAGGATATTTTGATGAAAATAAGCTCCAATCAATTATTATACCCAACGATAAGCCGGAATTTAAAAAATCGTACTTACTTTGTAGATTCAGACATTTTTGCATTTTTTTTTTCGAAAAGTCCCGGTTACGAAAATTCTTTCGCCGGTGCAGAAATTGTTGTAGGGGTCCAATTGAATTGCCATACTCGTTCCTACCTCCTGATAGGGATCCAATGGATCATTGCATTGGAACTGAGTCACAATGAATTAGTATACCCACTCAACGATAAAAACGAATGAAAAATTTCGGAGATACTGTGTGGGTGAAAGATATTTACATTTTTTCTGAAATGTCGCGGTTACGAAAATACCTCCGGCGGCCACAAATTGTCATAGGGAGGCAATTAGATTCGCATACTTGTCCTTGCTTCCTGATAAGGATCGAATGGATCATCGCATTTGATGCCTATCCTCAAACGCCACGCCCATACGTTGGATTCTTATTGGAATCCTAAAGAATTTCCACACCATCAAACAGAATCCAACACCATTCTTAATGGATTCCGTCGCGTTCTGTATGTGAAATATTCGAAACGAAATATATAGATATACAAATGAAGTGGGTTGTAAGAAGGTATAGACGTTATCTCAAAAAAGTATAAATCGCTTAAAAAAGATATCTTGAAAGTTTATTTGAATCACATCACTGAAAATCCACTGTAATTATTCTTTGTTCTTTATTTTACTGCACTTCGGCGAAATATTATCATACATGTACCCGGTCACGAAGCGTGCAGATTACGTTTCAACACGCCGAGTTTTTTCTCGTGGCTTTTCACGTATTTTCCAATTGGATCACAATGGGGACTCCCGATATGCGTGTCCCCAACAAATCCCTTTAGATAGGGATGTTATCCACTAATAAATCCGTATAGATAGGGATGTTATCCACTAACAAATCCCTATAGATACGGATATTATCCACTAACATCCCTATAGATAGTGATGTTATCCACTAACATCCCTATAGATAGTGATGTTATCCCCTAACATCCCTATAGATAAGGATGTTATCCACTAACATCCCTATAGATAGGGATATTATTCACTAACATCCCTATAGATGGGGATTTGTTAGGGAAATCCACTAAATATCCCCACCTTTACGGATTCCCATTAACATCTCTATAGATAGGGATTTGTTAGGGAAATCCATTAAAAATCGCTATCTATACGGATGTGTTAGGGACATATAAATCCCCTAACAAGCCCTATCTACAGGAACGTTTTAAGGGTTTTCTTAGAGATGTTTACGGTTCCATCTATAGGGATTTATTAGGTATCTTTTAACGCAATTTGAGAATTCTTACCACATTCGAATCGAAAATATGTGAAAAGTCACATAGGGGCACTCCCCAAAAAATTTGTGCACACGATCGCGAAGTAATATTATTTTTTTCTCGAGATCCAACAAATTTCAAATTACAAATAAAAAATTCTCAACCAACGTCAATAGGGAAATCTACTTGTTTTCAACAAACAAATTTCTGCACGGGAAGTTTCATCATAATTAATTTCATTAAACATTCGGTGACCCGCTGCTTTTGTTGTCGTTGCGGAATCTTCAGAATTTTTTGTAGGTACGAGCGCAGAGTATTTTATATCAGACATCAACAGTTCTTTGGTATATAGATTATTAGACAAAAATGTGCCAAGCTTGTCATCTCCCCGGTGCCCTATAAATAAAACGATTTTTGAAGTCGTCATTTTTTGTTAAAAGTTCGGCAAACCTGTCTCGAAGTATGTCCAGCCTTCCGGCACGTATTTTTACTCCGTTGTCAACAAAAATCAGTCAATTGTCAAATACTCTCTACGACTCTCGACGAAAAATCGTGAAAAAAAATATATCGAGAAAAAACGATGCGTCGGATAGCTCGAGAAGCCTTCGGGATAATTGACAATCGAGTGTTGAGTTTTCATCCACTCGGGAGTGCGGTAACCGTTGAAGATTGATTTTGTTATCGGTATCGTTAAAGTCGCGTTTTCCAATCCCGCTACTCTCGCCCGTATTCTATAGTAATAGCAACGCTACTATAGTAATTAAGCCAAAGTCGCTTCGGCGTGCATGTAGGTATCGAGGACTGCATCGTCGTTTCACCGGCACCGGAACACGCGCATACCCACTATCGCCGTTCCACCGCACTGTACATCAGCCCGAGTAGGCCGCGCGTGACTAACGTCGTGTTACTTGGATCAGTATACTTGCCATCCATTAACTTTATATTATAAACACTCTACGTGATATGTATACACGTGTATACGCGGACGCGTGTACAATCCTCGCGTTACGTATATCGATATTAAAAAAGAAAACAAAAAAAAACCTCCGCAGCAGAGGAACGATGCGTGACCGATCGGAGCGCCCGATGAACTGAGCCACCGTGTCGTTCGTCTTCCTCCTGCAAAATCATGCTCGTACATTTTTTTTTGATTTTTTTAACCCCCGATGAAAATCGCCCCTGCCTCGATAGACTTTCGAAAAAGTTTTCACCGTTCTTTCATTGCGAGGCGAGACCTCATTTATTATATATATATATATTTTTTCATTATATATATATCTATATATATAAATATTATATTTATATTATATATATATATATATTAGACTGATTAAAAAAAAAAACATTTCCTTCTGGATTCTTGTGCTACTGCTGGGCACTAATAAAAGAAAATTTTCCTAAAAAAATGGGCGCTGCCACTCAATTTTTAGAGGTGGCTATCTCGACTTTTTGTTATTTTTTTCATGATTTTACTCAATAAATATGATCATGGTATTAGGTTATACCGGAAATAAAATACATAAAGGAAATAGTATGTTTCACAGCTGTTTTGCGACAAAGAAAAGTATATCGCACACACATTGAATCCCTAGAAAACAAAATCGAAAATATTATTACGAATCGGTAAATAAATTGAGCCCAAACAATATTTCAAACGCTGTTTAATAAAACACAATAACTTATTATTATGACGACTTGTTTATCATCGATAATTCAACAAAAACTGATAATAATAATGAACTAAATAATAAAAATATTTGTAAGTGTAGCATTCTTAAATGTAAATACATGATTTATGAATAAAAGCTTATAATCTAATTTTTCTTAAAAAGTGCGGAATGTCAATGCGTATAAATAAATCTACATGAATAACGAGAGTAGTATAGACGCCATTATTGATCTACCGGGATTTGAATTGTGAATATCGCAGTTTTTTCAAATTGTTAGAGTTTATTTTTGTTACGAAATAGCTGCTGGATGTGATTTTTATCCGTAATCCGAAGCCATGACTATGCTTGAATGCAATACGTTCATTAAAAAAATTGAGTGACCGCGCCCATTTTTTTAGAGAAATTTTCTTTCATCAGTGCCCAACAACAGCACGAGAATCCAGAAGGAAATTTTTTTTTTTTTTTCCAATCAGTCTAATATATATATCTATAATAATAATAATAATAAATGAGGTCTTGCCTCGTAAAGAAAAAACGGTGAAAACTTTTTCGAAAGTCTCCGAAATATATATATATATATATATATGCGTTGACGAAGTTTCACGAAATTTGTAGAAAAAAAGAGAGCAAGAAAAAAAAAACGTTTCACGAACGCGGAAGAGACACTTCGGTGGCCCGAGTGAAATCTTCCCTTTGTATCCAAGTCTTTGGACCTCGCCCTTCTCTCTCGCTCATCGGACAGACTTTAACCTACATTTTCTCTTCCCTTATTCGTTTTTTTTTTTTTTTTTTTTTTTTTTTTCGTTTCCTCGCTCTATCGCGACTAAATTTGGGCGAGATTTGCCACGCTGCCGAAAATATTTCCGGCAACAAACCGACCGCAGCCCTTTTGTGCGCTCGCGTGCGTGGGCACTTTTTCTCGTCGGGCGAGATCCTCGGGCGGTTCTGCCGCTTCGCGCGGCTCGCACGAGAGCGCCGGGACGAGCGGTGGCGAGGTGCAACTGGGAAAAAAAAGGGGTCGGAAAATGCGGTGGAACGCGGAAGCAATCTGCGGAGCTGATGTAAACTCAGGCAATAAGAGGTCCGCGCATATACCGAAGATATATGGCCTGTGCGGTATACGCGCGCGACGTTATTGCGCCACCGTCGACCTTGGCCTTGAGGAAAAATCATAGCCGAGATCGGTGCATCGGGCGTTGGAGTTTCTCGAGATTTCGCATTTTTCGAAGCAGCTCTCGCGTTTCCCTGAGCTAATTCGGGATAGTCTCGGCAAGGATGAACTCGAAGAGAACGCTCGTCGAGTGAGGCCTGATTTATAGTCGAATTACACGTAGTATTACGCACTTTTTTGAAAAAGTGTCCCAATTCGATCCTTTGGTGGCAACAAATTACTAGAATTTTTATTTCTATTTTATGAAATCGATATAGTGCCATAAAAATTCATAGTAAAAAATGCGCGACGTCACTTGCATAGTAAACATCGACGCTGTGCCGATTGTGAATACGTAAACTTGTTCGGTTAAGGCGTTACCCCCACTTGTAGCGCAAAAAAAGGCCTTTTTCATGAATTTTTTTAAAGAAAACTACAAAACTTTTCTAATCGATCAATATACCATCTTAAAGAACACATCTTGAAGAACTTTCAGTAATTTTTTTATTGAAAAATATTACATTGTTTAGTGGCAAATGGCCGTCAATGAAATAATGTTTTTATATACACGGTTTGCGGTGACCAACACTGCGGCGAAGTGGATCATCTGAAAAAAAAATGCGGATGGATCTAGTCAAATACAAGTATAAACTAGTCTTTAATCGAAGGATTTTAAAAAATATTCATTTTTCACAAAATGGCGGACAGTCAAAGTTAATGGTTCGATTTTAACGAAAAAAACGGCCGTTTTTTGGCTATAAAACGGCCATTTTTTTTCGAAAAAAAAAATCGAACGATTAAAGACTACATTTTTATGTATTAAATAAGCCTGCAAAATTTCAAGAAGATCGGTTCATTAGTGTTCGAGTAATCTTGGTCACCGACTTCAGAAATGCCATTTTGAGAAAAACGCGTTTAAAGTTTCAATTTCAGTTCTTCAATTCACGGATTCTACTCTTTCAACGCTCATATCTCAGTCAATTTTGTTCGGATCGACTTGAAATTTTCAGGACATATTCTCAGATCTTATACTTCAAAAAAATGCAATAAAAAAAAATCGATTTTTTCAAAATCGCAAGTAGGGGTAACCCCTTAAGTGTGAGTTGCAAGCCCTAACATTGGTATCCTGTTCCTCAATGTAAGAATACTAGCGTAAAAAAAAATCGAGAAAGTTGTGGATTAAAATGCCAATTGATATGAATACGAGAGGAAGACTCGGTTAAAACTTGCGAGAAGAGATCCAAAGTCATAGTCCGAAAAAAAACTCATTTGTGCTTTTTTGAAGCACAGATAACTATATGAAAATTTGGAATTAACGAAACGGAACGGAATTGACAAACGAGAATATATAGTGGTTGACGCTTTCTTTTACAGGCTGGAAAGTAGAACGTTTTCTTCGTTTACTATGTCAATGACGGCACTTCAGGGCCTCAATAGCGTACCTGATTTGAATCAAGCGGAAAAAAAGATTTAAATCAGCCAAGAAAAAATTACTCGTTTTTTTGTGTCAATTGACACAAAAAAAAACGATTTTGTTTCTCTTATTTTGTCTCCTGTTCTGTTGAAACCCGTATATGTGATAAAGCATTGAAAACTATTAGACGCGTTTTTTTTATCGGCGGAAAACGATTATGAGGTGGGAAAACCACCCCTCGAAGAAAGACGTGACACCCCTCAATTTAATTTATTTTCGATACTTCTATAGTGGATTTTTCATCGCTTTACATTGGAAGAAGTTTGGTTTTTGTTGCATTGACATCGGTGGACCGTTTGTGGGCGAAACTGCAAAATCAGCCCATGATACGCCCTTCTTTGAGGGGTAGTTTCTCCATAAAAAAAAACAATTTTCGCCGATAAAAAAATACGTGTCTAATAGTTTTCAATGCTTCGTCACATATATCAGTTTCAACGAATTCGAAGGCATACAATTAAGTGATGTTCCTTGTAAGACTTGAGCGAGCTTTTTTTTATTTTTGTGTTTTGGTCTACCGTTTTCTTCATTTAGTATGTTAATGACGTCGCATCGGAATTCATAATGGCGAACAGATAGGAAAAGTGTTTAAAAAAAATTAATTATAAAATTTATTTTGTAATTTTTTTAAAGTAAAACCAATATCATTCGATTGCTTACTGCGAAAACTATATTATTTACAAGGTCTTAATATTTTTCTTAGATAGAGTAAAATAGCTGATTGTGTTTGAGGGTGGCTGCTAGTCTAGAGCCCAGAAAAGGGTGAAGTTCGACAATTTTTTATGGATACCCAGGTGACAGAATAAAAATGCTGGCTGGTGAGCTTTATTCTACAAATCTTCGAGTGTTTTTACAATTTTTTTCACAAGATTTTGCATTAGAATGGCGACGCTGAAGGCGAATGAAGCGAGTCACCTTTAGGTCTGATACTGTGCTGCGGCTGGCAAGTGTTCTCGGATTTTTCACCTGCAACGTAAATTCAAAATAATTCGAGTTATAAATAAGATTCGGCTTCAAAGTACGCAGGGAAATCGACAAATATCGATGTTTCGTAAAATGGGGGATGTTGGAAATAAAACATTCTTTTCGGTAAAAAAAGCGCCAGAAATATTTTTTTCTCGTACAGTTTTCAGCATATCAAAAATCCCCTGCTTCAGTGGAAAATGGTGTTATAAGGTTTCAGAAAAAAATCCAAGTCAAAGAAGAATTAGCGAATTAATGTGACCACAGAACTGACTTGTGACCCTTAAAGGCAGTTCCTTCAATGCTGCCATTTTTGTCGGAATAATTAAGGTTATCTTGAATAAAATACCATCGAATTCAATGATCAAACTATCAAACAAGGATTTTTTTATCCTCGGAAAAACGATCTTAAGGGAGGAAACCACCCCTCCACGAAAGACGTGTCACCGCTTAATGTAATTATTTTTTCAATACTTCTAGAGGTAGTAAATTTTTCATCGCATTGCATTAGAGGCATTTTTGTTTTTGTTTCGTTCAGGTCGGTGGTTTGCTTGTGGGTGAAACTTCAAAATCACCCTTCGACACGTATTTATTTCAAGGGTGGATTTCCCCCTTAAAACCGTTTTTCCTCTGATAAAAAAAAACACGTGTCTAATAGTTTTCAATGCTTTATTACATATATGAGTTTCAATAAAATCGAAGGCGGACACTTGAGTGATGTTCCTCGTCAGAAGCGATATCCTTTTGTCAGGGAATAAAATATTTCCTCAGGCTCAACTCATACCTTGATTGAAGCGCGTAAAAAGTGTCTTAAGGATGTTGAGTCCCAAATCGCAAATGATAATAAAATTCTGAAAATTTGGTACGTTTTGTATGAAGTATTTCAGAGGTCGTGTAAAAATTTCACAACAATTAGGAAGCTCGTTATTGAACAATTAACATTCACAAATTAAATGTTGTCTTATGGAAATTGATGAAACTTTGCAATAAGTTTTTTTTTGACCTCTCAATTTTGTAATATCTACACTATACTGAAAGCAACGGAAACAAAACGAAGTTTATTGATAAATTTTTTTTTATTTCTTTTAAAAATTGTTCTTAGCAAAATGTTAATTTTTTAATAACGAGCTTCCTAATCGTCGTGAAATTTTAACACGACCTCTTAAATACTTCATACAAAAACATATGAAAGTTTCAGAATTTTCTTATCATTTTTTATTTCAATCCCTAAGGAGGTTGAAGTAATGATGATAGAATTCTGAAAATTTCGTATGTTTTTACATGAAGTATTCAGGAGGTCGTGTAAAAATTTCATCACGATTAAGAAGCTATTTATTGAACAATTAACATTGACATGTTTCATAGGGACCCAGCATCCTTAAAGACACTTTTTACACGTTACCAAATTTACCAAAATTTTATCAGCCTCCACAAACGATTTTTCTCACAAGCAACATCACTTTGGTGTCCTCCTCCGATTTTGTTGAAACCTTTTTACGTGGAAGAGTATGGAAGGAAAAACGGTTTCACGGCGTGAACCGCACCCTTGAAAATAGGGGTGTTTTTCGTTCTTCGTCGATAACGTTATCGTTATCATCTCCAATGTATAGCGCACGAAAAAATAGCTATTGTTGCAATTCGAAATTTTTTTATATCTCGTACCGTTAAAACGTTATCGACGAAAAACGAAAAACATCCCCATTTTTGAAGGTGCGTTACCCCTTAGAACCGTTCTCCGGCAATAAAAAACAATACGTGTTTCTTAGTTTTTGATACTCTTCCACATAAAAACGTTTCAACAAAATCGGACGAGGACACCAGAGTGATGTTCCTTGTCAGTGTTTCAATCGATCGACGCACTTGGTTCAAGTTAACCTGACCCAAACGACACCCCAAAAACTCTCATTGGCCGTAATTTAAACAAGACGTCATTCCATTGAAGGAATTTTTTTTATTCGTCAAACTACGCGACCATAAATTGAAAATACGAGTCTTCCACCTCCCACGACATTTGCCATCAAAATTCCAACGTATTGCAAGTAAAGCGAAAAAAATGATGACGATCAACGGCCATCCGAAGTCATTCGAAAAATCGCGGTAAAAACAAAAATACAGATCATAGCAGGTGAGCGCACCTTGAGGAGTGAAAGGAAATACTTTTCGTTGGAGAATTTGTTAGGAGAGTCCCGCGAGAGAGTAGCACAGATGGAATCGTACGAAAGCGTTAATTGACAGGTGTATAGCGCGAGGTAAGGTGAGCAGAGGCACAGCTGGACTTTTTCGTTGATCTTCGTTGTGTACGGGGCTCCGTCGTATGGGCGAGAACGCGAGAGGAGCACGCGAGTAACGGCACAAGCATGCAGCTTCACTTGGGCTCGAGGTGTTAATTGCTCGATCAAACGTACGACGGAAGCGGGTCTCGCCTCGACGAGGGACGCTCGAGTCAATGTTAGAGGCTCGTTCTGGCCTCGCGTTGGAATCCGATCGAGATTTTTCGCAATGCCAGCTTAACTCGCGACGAAGCAGAAACGACGATGAATTTGCTCGGGCAATTAAATCGCTGAACAAATGATTCATTCGACTCGGCGTGCAGAGATCATCCCGTGAGATTTCGTGGTCGAGGAAAACTCTTAGGCTAGTGTGACCATCCAAAAATCGGGGTTATTTAAAGAAATTAATTTTGGAGGAATTACTTACCGAAGGCAAAATCGTTTGGACATTTGTTCGTATGTACATCAATAAAGCTGGGTACCACATTTTATAAACCAAGTATTAATAGTTGAAGAAGTTATAAACAATTTCGTGACCGACCTTTGATAGTGAGGGGCTCGATAGGGTACCTGATTTAAATCAACTGGAAAAAAATGATCAAATCAACCAATAAAAAATAACACGTTTTTGTGTCAATTGACCCAAAAAACGAGTTTTTTTTTAAATCTTATTTTGTCGAAACTCATATATGTGATAAAGCAATGAAAACTATTTGACACGTTATTTTTATCGGCGGAAAACGGTTTTGAGGTGGGAAACCACCCCTCGAAGAAAGACGTGACAGCCCTCAATTTATTTATTTTTTCAATATTTCTATAGTGGATTTTTCATCGCTTTACATTGGAAGAAGTTTGGTTTTTGTTCCATTGACATCGGTGGACTGTTTGTTGGCGAAACTGCAAAACCACGCCTTTCTTTGAGGGGTGGTTTTACGCTATAAAAAAACATTTTGCCGCCGATAAAAAAATACGTGTCTAATAGTTTTCAATACTTCGTCACATATATGAGTTTCAACGACATCGAAGGCATTCACTTGAGTGATGTTCCTTGTAGACTTGACCGAGGTTTTTCTTATTTTCGTGTTGTGATCATCAATGAAAAATTGATTTTTTTTTTCGATTTTGAGAGGAAAAATGACGTCATTACTGTTACTCATTAATGATAAAAAAATGTTAGGAAAAAAAGCGTCGGTGAAGACTAAACTATTATTACACTGAATAAGTGATGTTCCTTGTTAGTGTAGCTACGACTGAGCCGTCAGTTTGGATTATTGTCATCAACTATTTTTTGTTGTATGCGACAACATGTATAACAAACCCTTTAAATCTCATTTCCATTACTTTTTTAGTATTCTCAACAACAACAAAAATCCCTTAATGGTTTTATTTTTCGGTAAGCCACATAGTTGTAACGCCTTAATTATATCGTTACTTATCATAGTCATCCCCGCGTATGTTCTACGATCTCATTTTACTCTTTGAGGAAACAAAAGCTTCTCTTATTTTTCTCTTTTGTGCGTGTAATTTTCTCGCGGTTTTATTAACTGATGTTATCTTTGGGAAGTGCACGTTCTAGTGATAAATAAATGACCGACCGAAGACCAACGTAAATGGCTTGGATTTTGATGACAAGTTTAACCCTTCGTTGTCACACTTACCTGGAGAAACGTGCTTGTCAGATTGACAAAGCATTGACACATTGAAACTTCATTAACATACTTTAAATATTCCATAATATGTGCCAAAAATTGTTACATGAAAATCATATTTCAACATGCGAAAAAATTGTAAAGCGAAAAAGTCGCAGAAAAAACTTGGCGACGCTGGGTCGTTTAGACCCTCAGTGACAACAAAGGGTTGGAAAGCAGGTTTGAGTGGATTGCTCGTCAAAGTTCAGATGATCGAGAAAAAAAATGTTTCACTAGCCTGGATGACTTACAATTGCTTTAAAAAACATCGACGAGGAAAGCACACACACAGCAGAGAAAAAAAATCAAAACCTATGTTAGAGGAGCAGTCGAAAAAAATGCTTTTTTTTTCTAGAAAACTACAAAAGTTCGTAGGCAGTATTACGATATCCATGGCCCTCAATTCTGACCACGCAGTCTTCATATTTTACCCAAAATAAGACTCTGTTCAAGAGTGGGAAAAATCAAAATTCAACCCTTGAGGGGGTGAAACGGGGGTTTGAAACTTTATACGAGACACCATATTTTTCAAAATCAGATTTGCTTGGAATTTGGTATAAATACACTCCAATCCAAACAATTAAACATGTATTTCATCAATTTCCAAATCGTCACCTTTAAGGGGGTTAAACGGGAGTCTTAAGGTTTGTATGATAGGAAACCGACTTTTTGACCAGATTTACTCGAAACTTACCAAATTTATTTGACATGTAACACTATACCATGTATTGCTCGCTGTTCGGTGCGTGTAGACAGCCAAGCAGTACTTTTAAGGATGTTGAGTCCCAAATCGCAAATGATGATAAAATTCTGAAAATTTGGTATGTTTTTGCATGAAGTATTTCAGAGGTCGTGTAAAAATTTCACGACAAGTAGGAAGCTCGTTATCGAAAAATTAACATTCACAAATTAAATGCTGTCTTATGGAAACTGATGTAACTTTGCAATAAGTTTTTTTTTTGACCTCTCAATTTTATAATATCTACAATATACTGAAAGCAACGGAAACAAAACGAAGTTTATTGATAAATTTTTTTTTATTTCTTTTAAAAATTATTTTTAACAAAATGTTAATTTTTTAATAACGAGCTTCCTAATCGTCGTGAAATTTTAACACGACCTCTTAAATACTTCATACAAAAACATACCAAATTTTCCGAATTTTCTTATAATTTTTTATTTCAACCCTTAAGGAGGTTGAAGTAATGATGGTAGAATTCTGAAAATTTGGTATGTTTTTACATGAAGTATTCAGAAGGTCGTGTAAAAATTTCATGACGATTAAAAAGCTATTTATTGAACAATTAATATTAACATGTTTCATAGGGACTCAACATCCTCAACTCCTCGTATATGCCACACATATGAGAGGATTAAAAAACAACGTCCAAACAAACCCAAACTTTAAAACCCCCGTTTTACTCCCTAAAGGGTCGAATTTCGATTTTCACCACTCTTGAAAAAAGTCTTATTGTGGTTCAAATATAGCGTCTGCGTATAGTCCCAGTCCGTAGAACTTTAAAACTCCTGTTTTACTCCCTTAAGGGTCGAATTTCGATTTTCACCACTCTTGAAAAAAGTCTTATTGTGGTTCAAATATAGCGTCTGCGTATAGCCCCGGTCCGTAGAACTTTAAAATCTTGGGTTTCTTCTTGGACGTCACTTTTCGGGCCACCCTCTACCCACCCATGTGCGTATCTATATAAAAACGTATATACGTACGTAGTCACCAATGGAAAGAGCAAGTGAACATGAGATTTCAAAGCTCTTCCGCTATTGCCCTCTCTCTCCCGCTCTCGGCTTGCCAGGGCATCAAGCGTTTTGACGTGGTGTTTAATAGATCGTAAAGCGTATTTGAGTGTCTCGATAAATATAACAACGATTCTGCCGGAGAGTCAGAAGAGTCGTGGCGACGCGTCCCGCGTTCTTGGCTCTTCCATCGTCCATTGGACACTTCGTCCAAGTCATCTTGCCAAAAAACAACTCAAAAAGAGGCGGTGGTGTCAACTCTTCTGACACCCATCAGGACCATCGATTGTTACCTTTAGCTGCACCACCAACGCATCTCGTCCATTTCGATCGCCATCCCCAGCGGGCCGCGTCAGCTATAAATGACTCGCATTTCCCGCTACGTTCTTGAAACAACAATAATCGCGATTTAGAGAAGAGATCTCCTGGTCGTTCAATTTTCGAGAAAAAGGAGAAAAAAAAGACATCTCTCGTATACTTGCGTTCCGAGTCACTCGATTCTCGTTCATGACGTTCTGAGAATATTTTTAGTACGTCCAGCCTCGACGAAAAGTACTTCATTCTAGTCCGAGAATACTATGGGCACAACCGTATCGCAAATCGCAGAGTATAAAACGTGAGATCGCGTAACTGTACGATGGAATATTTCTACGGTTGAATAAAAAGAGATAAAATAAAGGAAGAATAGTAAAATGGGAGTACAGATATAATAACATCGATAATAATAGCAATAATAACAATAGTACTGATAAAAAGAAAAATGATAACCATAATGATTGCAAAAATGAGAATTATATCGTTGTATTTCTGATAATAATATTATATTAATAATTAAAATATAATATAATATTATATTATATTATATTATATTATATTATATGTATTATATTAATTATTATAAATATTATTATTCTTATTATAACAACAATGATGGTAATAGTATTATGTCAACTATAATAATAATAACAGGGACACGATAATGATAATATTCATGATGATAATAATAATAATAATAATAATTATTATTATTTAGATCGAGATTAAGAGCAAGTTTAACCCTCGCAGGAAGGTGGATGGTTCCCAACGTAAAGTGCATTGCCGGAACAATAAAATCTATCATAATAATGACAATGATCATTATACATTGTAGCAGTGGAATATGGTGCGTAATGTAATAATGGGTAAAACCCCGCACAATGGAATCTACGATTTATTATACACTATTATTATTAAAATAAATTATCATTATGATTATTATTATGAAAAGGGTGGTAAATAGTCCCTTAACTCTTTATGTCACCGTGTGACAGTTTGGTAACAAATCATCAAAGTCCTCACAAAATCCCATATTGATATTTAAACCCTATGTTCTATGGTTTTTTAGTGCAATTTATGCAAACTAGATGACGGCGGGTCGAAATTTGTTCGAAGTACATTTATCGCGAGATTGCAAGAGTGTGCGTAAAGTTTTCGAAAAGTACAAAAAAACGACCCGAGGTGTGTAAAGAACGTAGAGTGGTTTCGTGCTACAGCAAGCGAAACAACTGCTTCAAAGCATTTTCATACACCACAAAGCAATCCTACGACACAAGGCAACATGTCTGTCACACCCCATTTATTGCTTTATAACCAGCCTCCTGATTACATCATTCAAGAACTGAATAATGCGGGTTTTCAATTTATTAAAACCTACCGTCAAGTCAACTATTTTTGAATTTTCATATTGTTCAGTTACGACTGGTTGGAGATTCTTCAATTTTCAAAAAATCGTTTTTTTTTCTACGTATCTTCGCAATTTTATGGTGTTGAAGTTTGTACCGTTGGAAGGCAGCGAAAATTCTCCTCAATATCGCTGCTTCCTCATTTTCATCATTCTACAAAATCTTTTCTGCAGATTTAGATACTCGATTTCTAAACGAGCAATTTGCAGAACTGTTGAGGGATTTTCGTCGCTACGGTATGCCAAAAGAAATCTGAACAATCGAAAAATAATCATTTCCTTGCGTTTCAACGATGCAAACTTCAAGCTCGTGCAATTTTTTAGGAAAGTTTCGAAAGTTTAGAAAGTTTTTTTTAAAAACCCAAGCAAATGAGTTTCTCAGAGCAATATGAGTTTTTCGTTGAAGCTTCACCTCATTGAAGAAGAAAAAAAAAACTCCTGTACGATGTAGAGTTGAAGAAAAATATTCCTGTATGAAGCAGAGTATGCGGTAATAATTAGTAAAAAATTGACGAAAAATCAACAGATGTACGGTACAGATGTAAGCAAAACGTATACAGGAAGAATTTATTTTGAAAATGGGAGAAAGGAATGAAAAATAAGAATAATAGAGCAAGATGGCGTGGAAAATATTTAGAAAAAGAAGAGAGAGAGAGAGAGAGAGAGAGAGCTGTAAAGCGCGCGCCGCCGGAAACGAGCGAGAGAGCGGGTGCACGAGGCCCGGGCTTTTGCTCGGCCCAGGCTCCCCTAGGCGATCGATTGGGGCTGTGGTCCTCCTCACCCAGCCTCCAAGAAACCAAGCGCCCGGCCAACAGGAGTCTCGTTCCATTTCCTCTTCTGAGACTCTTATTCATATATATATATATGTATATGTATATGTATAATTATATATATATATATATATATATATATATATATATATATACATATATGTGTGTGTGTGTGTGTGTGTGTGAGTGGGAGTATATACTATATCTACGAGTACGTAACTCTGCTATAACATCCGGTCATAGTGCACGGACAATATTCTAGAGGGTTTCCCCTTCCGCTCTTTTCCGAACGAGAGAGAGAGAGAGAGAGAGAGGGAGGGAGGGAGAGAAAAAGAGAGAGAAGCTTCTTCCGTGACAAGAATAATTGGAACACTCCAGAGTTCTCCAGAGAGTACGACGAGGACGTTCGAGAGGGTCTCCTCGTGTCTCTATACGACAATTTTAATGCCCTTTCGAGCACACATGTATGGCGTCTCTGCTTTTGTGCGATACTATTACATATGGAGAGAGGGACATTTGAAATTCATGGAACACGAGCTTTATGCTCTCGGGACTTTGACTGATAATTGCGAAATTAACTCTCGGAGTGCGATAACCATATCAGGGGTCATTATCAATCGTTTGTAGTGCGCTGATCCTAAAGCAACCGCTTAATCGTCGCGACGAGCGAAATTTTTTCGTCGTTCGAGGCTTTTGTCGGATCCCCATGGGTTCCGAGTTCGACGGTGTAGGGGAGATAGTGGACGAGAGTAACCGAAGACGTTCTCAGATACGTGTCCTGGATTT